>JAODKE010000020.1:7754886-7768016 GCA_026779605.1 Mormyrus hasselquistii
GATGAATATTAGTGGCAGCAGTGTGACTGCCACAATGGAGACGACGAGACCTGTAGGGAAAGAGGCGAGCCGACCCGCAAGTGTCACGCGGTAAGGAGACCTGCGGGCACAGTGCGGGCAACCGACAGATACACATGCAGGAACTGACCACTGAAGTAGAGAGAGTACACATGTGGTTCATGTCACAATGAGGTTCAGCCTGCAATGACACATTCACACAAAGCCAAGACGAGCGGTTTCATTAATCACTGTGAAGACCCATCGTCAGGGGTCAGGAAAACCATCATGATATGCCAAACCAAAAGTGAAAATAATTCATTAAAATCTATTAATTTTGAGAAAAAAATTAGTAAAAACACACCCGTTAAAAAAAAAAACTAGACATTCATCAGAATGTTTTAATGTGAAATCTGCAGTCCATAATCAGGTAAACATGCATCACTAGGTGTTAACCAGCAAACATGATGGATGAACCAAAAGTAAAATTATATTTGTACTGATTTTATATGAATTGTTGAGAAGTGACACGTGTGTATTAAGTAGGATTACTTAGGTCTCCACAGCAATGGAAAGATTGTGCTTTGTGGGAAGCTGTGGCTCCCAGCTGTCATCATAAACGTGGATTTTGACCATCTGGTAAATGCCTCACATAACCAATGGTCCTGCCAATTAGAATGCAGGTTATACATTTCAAAGTTTATATAATAATATATATTGATTCTGTAGTTGCAACTAGAATTAAATTTAAATATTGAGACACATAATGTGCTTTTGTTGTGTTAGTTCAACAAAATAATTTCATATAGTTTATCCTGCATGTCAATATTAATGGCACCCTATTGTAATCTGAAGTAGAAGTTTGATGTCAATGTAAGTGTTGGTATAAAGAAATACACAAATAGATGATAGGTGGTGGAATTCCAGTTTATGCATTTTAATAATTTCACTGTATCGCTGATCACTGAATATTAACTACGTACAAGGAATTTTAGGTTTACTTCGTCAAGTGCCAAGTTAGGTTCAAAACACCAAAGGCGGAGACATGCAAACACATACAGTACAGATGGCTGATGTCAAAGATGAGAACATACCTAAGCTCCCCCAGTGCGACCCTTAGTCATAGAAAAAAAGAAGACAGAGAGTCTGAGCGAGAAACATAGGATGACGCAGCCTCTCACTGTAAGCCCAGGACTGTAATATTCTTTCAGGTTTTACTATCAGTCATTTTCAACCAACCACCAACTACCACATGGCAAAGCAGCTTCCATCTGTGTTAAGCAGACCTCAAGCCATTGGGAAATTCCATTCAGACTCAAGCTCTGGACTGGAGCCTTCAACCTAAGATCTACAAATTCCGTAGTCTACAGAAATGTCTGGAAAATTATAAGTTATGTTTTAAAATTTTACTAAGATTTCTACTTATTACAATTTATTGAATTTTATTTTTTATTAGACCAATCCATCTGTCCATCCATACATCCATCCATCCATCCATCCATCCATCCATCAACCTTCCAGCTGTTTATCCTGATCAGGGCATAGACTTACCCATGACAAGATATCAACTGATTGGCTGGTAAATATTTTTTTTTTAATTTTATGCATACAAAAAATGCTAAACAGACAGTATGGTTAACATCATTATACTATTATTAAATAAACATCAGAAATTATACATATATAGGCCATTTACTTTATTAATCTTTGACATTTTTCCCTTTTTCGTAATCCTCAAACTTAACCAATGAATCATACGGCTTTCCGAGTGAAACCTCATAATCAAGTTTTCTTTGCAATCTCTTGGGTGGGCAGACTTCAAACATGGCTAAGGTTTGTAACATACACTATTATATGCAGTTTTGTCTACAACTAATTAAACTTGGTCACTGAGAATTATTCCCCAATCAAGATAAGACTCCAAACTTTAAAATGAAGTCAAATAGACTTCACCTAATAATGTTCTAAATGCTGGATGTGAATTTTAATGTGATTACTCAACAGAACAGTTCATTTTATCAATGGCTTGCTAACAGATTGTGCGGTGAAATTTTCAGCAGTCCTTGGTTCATTACAGACATTTTGAGTACTTCAGTGTAGGTTAAGGTAATAGATTGCATTTTTTTTCTACGACACACAGGATGAGTTGAGTAAGGTATGCGCTGTGCTGTGTGGTGCTTCTACTGTACTGGGTGTCTGGTTTTGCTCTGAAGTTCCTCAGACACATGGTTTCCACTTGGAACCTGGGCTGCTTTCATCAGAGAATTCTGTAGCTTTTCTAGCTCATGCTTGCGCTGGCTGTGTACAAGGCGTCTGACTGTGAAGGGAGATAATTCTGATCTGCCATTTAGGTAACTCCCGAGGTTGAGGGTGGGGAAGGCCACCTCTCGGAGGGCCTCCACCAACCAATTCTTCAAGTGGGCTTTCTTAAGCTCAAGCATTGTTCTCTTTTCCAAGGTGCTATAACATAAACTGTCTTCTGAAAGCCCAGTGATTCTGGAATTCCAGAGGTTTAGAAGAAGACTTCCAGCTTTCAACTTTGGCAAGTTCTCTTTCAGTGTGGACCGGCCCAAGATGTGCTTGTTCTCCCAATTTTCCCATTTCTTGCTGGACTCTAGTGTATGGCGGAGTCTTGGCCATATCTGGGGCGCCTCTTTGTGTGTCGCTTTGGCAAGGCTGCCGGCAAGCAGTTTTTGAATGGCTTGCCTTCTACGAAGAGGTGACGTCGCTGCATCTACGCCCTGCACTCCACGTCCTGCACCACACACAGAAGTGGTGAATGTGTAAAGCAAGCCAGACACTGAGCGAGAGGGTCAACCCTGCACCATGTGACCACACTGTATGTCTACATAAACTAATGCTGCACCAGCATACAATTTACTGTATGATAATGACACTTCTTTGATCCCCGTGGGAAAATTCTCTTAGCGGCTGCTTCATCCTGCTCTCCATGACACACAGATATGTGAGAGCAAACTTGGCAACATAGGGCAGCCACCTGCAGTGGCCCCCATGGAGCTGGGTGTTAAGGGCCTCAAGGGCCCGCAGATGTGATACAGCTACACACATTCACTTTAATCAGTTGCTGTAACCTCAGAGGCATTAAATAAGCACGAAGCCCTTGCTGTCCAGGGTCGGTGGAGGGTTTCACACTTCTGAAAGGTTTACTCACTGTTTTCGTTTGGAATCTAAACAAAGCCTGTCAATCCACCAAAGTGAGTTCGAACTCCGCATTTCTTTATGAATGAATTTATGCAACATCTGACCCCTCTGCTTTGATGCAATACAGTTTTTTTTTTCTTTTTCCAGAATTTGAATCATTCACATCACTAAAAGTGGAGGACTTCTACAGACCACGCAGGAAGATGCTGCTTCGTTTTAAAAATATAGTGCCTGCCACGCATTCCAGACTCACCCTCTTGAAAATTCACCAGGACAGTCCTGTCATCTGAATTCTGCGTTTTCCTGTAGTTTCCACTAAGGGTGACTGGGGAATCGTCCCCTACCGTGGAGGAGTACATGGTTGTGGCTAAACCCAGGAACTGGAAGGACACCACTAACAGCGTTACAACAACATGAGACGTTGACAGTGTACAGAACGGCAGTTAACATGGAATTGAAAGATACTGGGTGGGAGTGAGATACAGAACCTGTGTGTGTGAGATGCTGACTGGGGTCCGGAACACGGTCCACAGCACACTGGGGTAGCAGGGGGGTGTGGTCAGGGAGCCGTCGTAGCGATAGAACTCGTCCAGTCGGTCGGGAAGCAGCCCCCGGATGTTAAAGGCGGGGATCTTCACTGTCTGATCTAACAGGCCAATACAGAATCGCAGGGTAGGCCAATGCCAGTACAGGAGAAGGTGCATGACCCACCGAACCATCTATCATATGTCACTGTTAACACTAGTTACCAAAATACTGAAGGAGAAATAATACCTGACTTCAAAAACGAGCACAAATTGCTTTCAAACAAACACATCTGCTCTGCTAACAAACATGAAAAATCGTAACTTACTCTTATATTTAGTCCCATCAATATATGTCAAGAAGCGGTCAAAAGCGGGATTAAACCTGCCCACCTGCCAGACAGAGAACCAGAGATGAAGACCAGCGACACCAGCTGGCCAAACAGGGAAACGACAGACAGGACAGAGCAGGGACCAATCCTGATAGATACACTACTCAGCAAGCTCCCAAGGTTGAGTGAAAGTAGCAGCTCCTGGTGGTCGGATTCTTCCACAGCGACTCACCTCAATCAGAACCCCAAGAACAGCCAAGCCATCAGCCCGATCTGCTGCGACAGAGACGTTCGGGTACTTTTCGGAGTTGAAATGCACCACATGCATCTACAGCAAAAGAACAAACAGGATAAGCACTAGGTGTCACGCTCACGGACATCTGATTATCTTATCCGTACATATTTTAGATGAAATGTTTTACAATTTCCTTCCAAGCTGAAGTAGAAGTTTATGGATGCATGTACCCAGAAGCTGAGTGAACTTGTGAAAGGGTCTAAGAATATAATGAGCTGCAGACTGCTCCCAAAAGGGAGAGGACATCAGAAGTCTCACCACTGAACATCCTTTCGAGCACAGCCTGAGGCAAGAGTGAATCTACGGTACAGGCTGGGGAAGTCATCGGCGTCTCAGTGTGACAGCTCTGTCATAAGCCACATGCCTCTCGCATGAGTTAGGGTCTGTTTTTTATGGTCATACCCTTCAAGGATATTTACAGCCTGGGAGAAGAGACAGCTGGAAACATGACATTTGACAGTCACTTCATTTATCGACAAAAAGACAGGATGACAAGCAGATGCTGGGGCTGAGTATGAAGCGGAGAAGCTGCGGTCAGAGCACACGGGCCATGTGGATACATCCATACACGTCCACATCTTTTGCTTGTGCTAAAAAAGCTTCAAAAATGCTGGAGATTCATGTAGTTTGATAGTCTGTAATCCAGAAAGTCCCCAAGAGGGTCTGACTTATGGACAACTCAGACTCACACATGGACTTCCATAAAGAGTATTATACTAAACATTCACGTTAAATACAATGCTTCATGATAACAAATACACACGCTACTTTGTGATGCTAGTGAAAACATTGCACCACTTTTAATAAAAAGAGTCAACCTCACTGTAAAATGAGTGAAGAGGCTGCAAGGGTAAAAACAGTCAACCGGGGGGCACTCAGTAACTCCAACGGGAGGTGCTTTAAATAGATCGGGCAAAAGGGTAAGTGCTCAGTCTCCCCCAGCACCCCCACCCCACCCCACCCTACCTCACCCCCCACACACACACGTGCCAGGTAGTGAGAATAACCGTTATTTTACAGGATGATTCCTGAATCATTACGAAATGTTTAAATGTGCTGAAATGTGTGAAGTCTAAAAGTGCTGAAAGTAGAGTACAGGTATTACATGATACAACAAAGAGAAACGTTTGCGTCGATTGTGTAGAGAAAGAGCTGTGAAGGCAGGGAGATTCTCCCCATACCTCTGCAGGAAAGCGCTTGCCGTTGACGGTGTGTTCAGAACCAGCTGGCAGGCTCTGGGAGCCCCAGTGCAGATGCAGCTGGGCAGCGGAGTAGCGGTGGGGCAGTCCAGACAGGGTCATCCGGGAAGGCAAGGACAGCTGCACTGTGGCCAGAAAGGTCACACACACACACACATTAGTTATCTATATCTTTATGGGCACAACCCTAACCCCAACAATGACAACCTTAACCTCTACCAAACCCTAACCTTAACCATAAGGGTGAAAGAATAAAACAGCCATATTGTTACCCTGAATCTAGAGGAAGCCTGCAGATGGAGTAGATGTTCAGAGAAGTGTGTGCAAGTCTTGTTTTGATGTGAAGATACACCAGTGCTTAATACATAAGGAATTTTAGATGATATTTGCTGGGTGTTTAAAATCCTGGCATCCAATGAGTCTTTTAGGGCTTTGCCCATCCCAGTGATTCCTGTAAGTTTGCTTTACAGTCTGCGCCAGTGGGCAGCCACCTGCACCCATGCCAGGTGAGGCCATGAGTAAGTGTCTGTAAGGTTCTGTGAGCTGTGTGATTTAAGGTTTTGTGAGCTGTGTGATTTAAGGTTCTGTAAGCTGTGTGATTTAAGGTTCTGTGAGCTGTGTGATTTAAGGTTCTGTCAGCTGTGTGATTTAAGGTTCTGTAAGCTGTGTGATTTAAGTTTCTGTCAGCTGTGTGGTTTAAGGTTCTGTGAGCTGTATGATTTAAGATTCTGTGAGCTGTGTGGTTTAAGGTTCTGTAAGCTGTGTGATTTAAAGTTCTGTCAGCTGTGTGGTTTAAGGTTCTCTGAGCTGTGTGATTTTCAGTGAAGAGTAAATGCGCATTTACATCTGCTGCAGAAGGCTGCTGTTTGATTTATAAGCTGAACAATCTAAACCACCCTCTACAGCATTTTATAACCTGCTGAACAGCATGACAGTCACTTCTGTAACTGCTGTGGGACACCCCAACTAAGCCATTCATACTGCTTTATTAAGGACAGAGGTGTTTATTAGCACATTCTGACCTGACCATTTCTCAGCCTTTCTGTGGCTCCTGTGGCTGATCTTATCTGGCTGATCTTATCTGCGCTCACCTGAGTGCCCATTATTGACCAGCGTCAGCTGCTCCTTGTCTGACAGGTTGTAGTGCAGGAGCTCAATCGGGGTCAAAGAGGGGTCGTATCTCAGCAGCTCTGGCTCAAAGTCAATGGGTGACTGAAAGACGCCACCACAATATGGGTAATTCTTGGACCAGTTGGTCTCTCCATCTGGGCCTGTGAAAAGTTTATGGGAGTTTCTTAATACTTACAAACACTTCATTTATCCACACATATGGGACCATGCAGAGACCTGTGTTTCATGCAACGTAAACTGGAGCCTACCTTAAGACTCCCAGTTAATGTTTGTGCAACCATACACAGATTAATCCATGTTTTATTGTTTCATACTTGCTCTGACTACAGTGGAGATCACATGATCTGTGGGATATACGGCTGCCAACTTATACATGTTCCAGGTCAAGTACAATGGTCATGTGACCTCCATTTTCCTGTTTTTGTGTTCTTCCTGTTCCAAAAACTATGGGTGTTTCTCAATACCAAGAACACAAAGTTCTTATGGTCATTGTAAGAGCAGTCTTGCCAACGTACCTCCCAAAAATTAACTTACGATGCAATCAATCATGGGATTGTTCTAGTTAGTGAGGATGCAACTGACGCATCCTTGATATTTGGGGCGGGGCAACTGTCCTGTTTTCTTCTATTCTTAGTACTGGAACTGGTCTTCGGCAAAGGAAGATGAGAAAAAATGAGCGAACGAAAACACAAGTACCAAAATCAGTCTTATTGAATTCTATAATCCTCTTCATTTATTTTTCTGCTTTTATGGACAATTCTGATTAGCTACGCGTGCACTTACAAATGTAACAGTAGTCTTCCTAAGCCAGTATGCTTAAAGGTTCAATTCATGAACATGAGTTAGTTCATACCAGAAATACCGTTATAACATTACATTGCCATTATACATCGTACTCCTTTGCACCCAGTGTCTTGTGTCCACTAATCAGGAGCCCTGATCCTGTGTAGCTTCCACATTTAGTTCAGGTGAATGATTTTTCATCGATAAAACCCCAAAATTGTTATATTAATCAATGGAAAAAGTTATTTTGAAACCATAAGGATGATCTATTTTGTGGATTTGTATACCTTTGTGAGCATTACACATTTCCTATAATGTTTTCTCACCATACACTACCTTTCCAGGTTTTAATTAAAGATATTTATTATGAAACAAAGGTATGCATTTTATCTTTTCATATCTTCTTCTCACCAGTTGTCCTCCTGGAATCCAGGATAAAACCAGGGATAAATATATTCATAAATATTCTCCATTAAAAGTAGCAAGGTTGGTTTAGTTGAACACAGATGTCATTCAGTGTACTTGGCATTCAGAAGCACATGGCTTTAGAGTATCTTTAAAAAATTGTGATTTTTGCTGAGGATTCGCCTCAAATTGGATACATTTGAACTTACACAGCACTTACACACAGGCATAAGTCAGAGCCTTAACTTCATTAATATCCATGACCCACTGCCATCTCAGAATATAGTTTCACGTTTCCTTGTATCTCTGCCCTTTATGTGACTTCATAGTTGCTAACAGACAGGAATGTGCTCTTCAGCCAATGTGACACAACAGAATGAAGACCTTTAGAATGATCTAAAATCAGTTCATTGGAGAGATTACAGAGCAAGGTGGGCACAATCACTGTGAAATGAACATCAACTTTTTCACAAATATTTTGTGAGGATATTAATCAGCTCACCCATTCATGTTTTGGGGGAAACCCCCCTGGAATACAACGCAAAACCAATAAAAAGAAAACTGGAACAGAACACCAACCAGGCAAACCATGGACAAGAAAATGAAGATAGAAAATAATCACTGTGAAACAAAAACCAATACACCACACACCCAACCCATAAAGCTATTCAACGGCCCAAGGAACTAAAAGACAAGGAGAGGAAAAGCGGGATGGCCAGGGAAGAGACGTACACTAAGACAGAAGAAAGCCTCCTTACTTAAAAAGAGTTTGTATTGTAAAGGGTGAAATATTGAAGCCTATATATGTAAAAAGACAATAAAGCAATACGGAATACTACTAGAGATAGTACACTCTTCTAAACTGTTACGTAAGAGCAAAAGCCGTGCAAGATGTCAGGAGAGGTTACTGCGGCAGCTATAAGCGGAGATGTTCCAGGAATGCAGCGACCAATAAATTGAACAGCTGAAATTGGGAACAGCTTTCAGGTATGCCATGTGCTTGTGGCTGAAACAAGGTGGAATGCTGTACCTTGGGATCAAATATTGGGCACATTTTGCATTTAACATCCTGGCTGTGTCAGCAATGTATCTTGCTATTTGTAGTACCTAAAGAGCGGAAAAAAGTTCTAAACCCGTCTTATTTTTACAGGCTCCCCCTAGTGATCCCGATTAGGCATTGCAATTCACCTCTAATTCGACCGTATATTTTTCCACAAGTAGGTATTTTATTTTTAACTATATTCATCCTTAGACTAAGGGTCAAGTTAAACAAAATCAACATATATTAGTAAGTAAAACAATATTTTCCTTGCGATAATGCCACAGCTCGATGTATAAGTATCACACAGCATACACAGTTAAGGCACCGTGCTCACTCACCCCTATACGTCCACTTTGCACCTGTAACACAAAGAAAAATATAAGTGAGTAACTCAGAGACGAAGTGAAAGGTATCAACGGGGATTTATATTCCTTTGAGAAAAAAGTTCATTGAAGAAATGCGTCATGGCGAAAGTTTAATATCTCCTTATGTCAACGTCATTTGATTTCAAGCCCGGTCTACGTCAAAGTAAACCTCTGCATTACTTTGCTGGTTGCGGTAATTGTCAGTTTAAAATATCCACTTCAAAAATACCCGAATTATGCTTAAGGAAGCATCGTACTGGTTAAGAAACAGAACAGATGTATAGTCAAAAAATGCATGTAGCGTTCCCTCCATTGAGAATTTTTATTTTTTTAAATGTATAGCAGTAATGATACTTTTACACTTTTCCCCCTCTTTTTCCTAAATTCGTAGGAATAGAGTTCCATTCATTTTCAAGAAAATTCGAAAAGTACTCGTATGTTTCGGAATACTTTAAAATAAACATTTTCACCGAATCATCATTTGGTCAGTAATAAGAACATGTAACATATTTAACACGTAATGTTCAGCAAAATGGTACAGGTTTATAATAACAAACATTACGGTAAAAAAATTACCTTAATCGTCTAGTTTATGAAACACAATTGTAAAAGGTGTTACCTTCTGAGTACGTGATACTGAGCAGCACCAGATTTAGGATAATCGATGTAACTGCCATATCCTATTCCTTTTTTCCTTTAAAACATCACAAAAGAGTCTTTCTCATAAGTCTTGAACAGACGGCATACATATTGCGTAGCTGGTTTTTATAGTATTCACGGCGACTCCATCCTAAGGAGCTCATGACGTCAGCAGCCCTTTGGGGCTCATTAAGTGCCTGACCGCTCACCTTAAACTGTAGCCTCTGGGACGCAATGCAAATCATTTTAAGTACCGTTTACGACTTTTACAGGAACCCAGACTGAACTTAATCTATGACAAAAGATCAATTGTAATTCAAAAGCATGTTTCCCCAATACAACTTTACATTATGGTCGAAATTAACACATTTGCGTGATGCTGAAATAACATTTTGTTTCCGTACAGAGAGCAGTCACTAAAATGTATATATATGGGACTGAAACGTTTCAGAGCAGATATTATAGACAGTGATGTACTGTATCTGCTAACAGCTCTCGGGAATTACTGCTGAGGCCATTTTCCCAAATATGTTGCTCCTCACAAAATGTGTTGTGTTGTGTGTGTCTGTGTGTGTGTGTGTGTGTCTGTGGTTGGGGTCCTGTATAACAGGCTATAAAAACCTGTTAATTTGATGATGTGAGGGGCATTTTTAGGGGTATAGGTTGTCATGTTGGGATAAGAGTTCTCCCCAGAGAAATGAATGAAGAGTCCCCACCAAGGTATAATTACAAACCCGTTTATGTGTGTGTGTGTGTGTGTGTGTGTGTGTGATTCTGTAACATGGCTAATTGAGTTCTACAGAGCATCTATACCTTTGTTCTATTCTATGCCAAATAAGGTAACTACATTACATGCATTACATGTGCCATGCATTACAAAGGTTATGGTGCATAAACCTAAACTTAACCGACAATGAAAACACAATATATTTACCCACGACAGAGGTACAACCACTTAGTAATGCTAAGAGGATGGTGATGGTGGCAGGTTTTTGGCAGGGTCAGCCAGTGGCAGCGTTCCTAGAACTGTGAGGAACATGCAGCCATGTGACACATGCGGCTCGCGAGCAGTCGTCCTGCTGAAAAGGTCGCTGCCGTTGGAACATTTGCTAAAGGTCAGATGATCTTCAATGCATTTCTCTTCTGAATGGTTTGGAGCTTCACCGTTAAGTCCTGGCAGTCTGCACGGGGTATATTTAGATCTGGCACTGATTCTGGGCAGCAGGGTCATGCAGTAGAGAAATGGCCATGATTTGATGGCTCCTCGTGAATAGCTGTCCAACAGGCAAAGGTGTGTGGGTTAGGACTTTGTGCCTGGTCCAAATCACATGGCCGGTACAGTAATCACATGACTGAGGACGGATGAACCCATAGGATTCTTTTATAATTGTACTGGTTAGGGGTGATGTGGTGGCAGTACTGGTTAGGGGTGATGTGGTGGCAGTGCTGGTTGGGGGTGATGTGGCGGCAGTGCTGGTTTGGGGTGATGTGGCGGCAGTGCTGGTTGGGGGTGATGTGGTGGCAGTGCTGGTTGGGGGTGATGTGGGTGCAGTGCTGGTTGGGGGTGATGTGGTGGCAGTGCTGGTTGGGGGTGATGTGGCGGCAGTGATCAGTGCTGTTGCCTTGCATTTCTCAGAGCAGCATTAAGTCTCCACCCTGCCTCCATGTCATGCCATCATGAGGTTTCCAGGTACTCCAGTCCCCTCCCCTTCCACGACCCCTTCCTATTCCTCCCCCTTTCTATCCTCCCTCCCCCACAGTCGAATTGCCCATGGGTTTGTGCATGAATGCTATGTGCCTTGCAATGCATTGGCACCCGATTCTGGGTTATTCCCTGCCATGCACCCATAGGCTCAGACCCCTGTGACCCTGAATAATGTAAACAGATAATAAGACTAATTGATCCTCATGGGGAAATCATTTTTATGCATCCCTCAACTTGCTCTCAAAATTATATGAAGCAGTGTTACAAACCATGGGCAGGCATAGGGGTGCAGTGGTTAACAGTGTTACAAACCATGGGCTGGCATAGGGGTGCAGTGGTTAACAGTGTTACAAACCATGGGGTGGCATGGGAGTGCAGTGGTTAACAGTGTTACGAACCATGTGGTGGCATGGTGGTGCAGTGGTTAACAGTGTTACGAATCATGGGCTGGCATGGTGGTGCAGTGGTTAACAGTGTTACGAACCATGGGCTGGCATGGAGGTGCAGTGGTTAACAATGTTACGAACCATGGGGTGACATGGGGGTGCAGTGGTTAACAGTGTTACAAACCATGGGCTGGCATGGGGATGCAGGAGTTAACAGTATTATGACCCATGGGGTGGCATGGGGGTGCAGTGGTTAACAGTGTTACAAACCATGGGCGTGCAGTGGTTAACAGTGTCACGAACCATGGGCTGCATGGGGGTGCAGTGCTTAACAGTCTTACAAACCATGGGGTGGCATGGGAGTACAGTGGTTAACAGTGTTACGAACCATGGGGTGACATGGGGGTGCAGTGGTTAACAGTGTTACAAACCATGGGTTGGCATGGGGGTGCAGTGGTTAACAGTGTTACGAACCATAGGGTGACATGGAGGTGCAGTGGTTAACAGTGTTACGAACCATGGGGTGGCATGGTGGTGCAGTGGTTAACAGTGTTACAAACCATGGGCTGGCTTGGGCGTGCAGTGGTTAACAGTGTTACGAACCATGGGCTGGCATGGGGGTGCAGTGGTTAACAGTCTTACGAACCATGGGGTGGCATGGGAGTACAGTGGTTAACAGTGTTACGAACCATGGGGTGACATGGGGGTGCAGTGGTTAACAGTATTACAAACCATGGGCTGGCTTGGGCGTGCAGTAGTTAACAGTGTTACGAACCATGGGCTGGCATGGGGGTGCAGTGGTTAACAGTGTTACGAACCATGGGGTTACATGGGGGTGCAGTGGTTAACAGTCTTACGAACCATGGGCTGGCATGGGGGTGCAGTGATTAACAGTGTTACAAACCATGGGCTGGCATGGGGGTGCAGTGGTTAACAGTATTATGAACCATGGGCTGGCATGGGGGTGCAGTGGTTAATAGTGTTACGAACCATGGGGTGGCATGGGCGTGCAGTGGTTAACAGTGTTACGAACCATGGGCTGGCATGGGGGTGCAGTGGTTAACAGTGTTACGAACCATGGGGTGACATGGGGGTGCAGTGGTTAACAGTGTTACGAACCATGGGCTGGCATGGGGGTGCAGTGGTTAACAGTGTTACGAACCAT
>JAODKE010000020.1:7778120-7793621 GCA_026779605.1 Mormyrus hasselquistii
CGGCAGATACCCTGTGCTACTGTAAGCCGGCAGATACCCTGTGCTACTGTAAGCCGGCAGATACCCTGTGCTACTGTAATGTTTTTAATACAAATCAAATGACAACATTTATTTGCTGCTGCTCCTGGGGCACAGAACAGCCAAGGGTGTCCCTGACACATCGGCTATGGATTTAAGCATTATAAACGATTAAGGCAATATTTATATATTGAGCAACATATAGGAATAATAAATAAGTTTAATAATGTTTCCCTTTGTTTTCCAGCAAAAATTGTAGGGGGTGTGTAATGAAATGTTTCATTCCTTCATGTATCCTTCAATGTATCATTCATTTAGATATATTCCTAATACTGTATGTACTGTATCCAATCCTCCTCCTATATAATGTTGCATAGCCTCAATTTCAGCCAAAGCATTTTAAAAATAACATCAAGGATCCATTTTCAGGCAGCCTGGATTTTGCATTCACTCACACATTAGCAGGTTAGGGATCTGCCTCTTTGGCCTGTTGGAGGATTCCTGTAGATGATGGGGAGCTCCTGCAGGAACCTGCACCCTGAAGCGTGGAGACGAGAGGCCACAGCACTCCCCCATCCCGTTGGGTGGGGTTCATGATCTCCCCGTGTTCTTCGCAAGCTGTAATGAGACGCCGTGTCTCTGCTTCTGAATGTCACCGATCGCCTCCTTTTAGCTGAAAAATAACACAGAAACTTCAAATTGATCAGCAGCAAAATGTATTAAATCCTAGCTGCTTGTAAAATCTTAAAGACAAAGCCGAGAATTTAAAGAGATCCCAGCCCAAAATGGAACTGCCTTAATATGTTTTTTCTCCCTACATTGTAGTAAGAGATGTCACTCCCTCCCGAAACAGTAAAAGCTGCCAAGTGGGGTGGGGGGGCATGACAATGATAATGGAATAAATGCTGTTTAATTTGGGTTTTGTGGCCTTTGGACACCGTGGTGCATCTGGTGCATCGATTTGTGTTTTCTGGGCAAATCTGAGCTGGTAACCCTGCAAAATTGCTGTGGAATTATAGTTTGTAGCTGTGAAATCTATGTGCTGTTAATGGGGAGGACAGAGCAGTTAAGGATCTCATATCAGTAATGTTTACCAGCTATCAATATGCCAGAAACAGGATCGCTCAGCTGGCACCATGAGATTGAATTACTTTCCGTATTTGTCAACAGGAAGATCATTTCTGCCACACAGTAGTGTGCTGCCTCTATTCCAAACTAGGCTGGAGATATAATTTAATAGAATATGAAGCTTCTCATAGACAGAGTGTTTTGTCGTGTATGTGTAATGGCTGCCTTGTACTAAGCTTAGTTTCAAATCCAGCTATGTTCACTACAGTCCTATTACTGTAAATAAAGGGAACAGCACTCTGCAGTGAAGGCTACATAAAATGAAGTAGATATTATGCAAATAAATGCACTAATAATGGTGCAATGATAACTGATAATTATATTCTGAAATGAATTATGAATGACAAAGACTTCAGACAATGTGGTCTCCCAAGATGTGGAAGCAGAGATAGATTGATGTGACTGGAATTCTGTCAGCACCCTTGTGATTCCTCAGGCTCTGACAGACAGAACTCGGATTCTGTCAGCACCCTTGTGATTCCTCTTCCTTCCCCTACATGTGTTTTATGGCTCTGGCCAAACACTCACTGTTCTTAATGTCTTGCCTGGCAAAATAAAAGTTAAATGAAATGGAAAAAAAATCAGACTGGGATAACAGTACAAGACTTAAGACTTAACACATCCACTTGCAAGTACACAGTGCAAGGGGCGTCAGAAATAGGGGGGGTATTCCCCCAAATATTGGCAGACCCCCCCCCATACACTTTCTTCCCAAAAAATAAGTAAGTACACAATTAATGGCAAATTCCTTATGTTTTATTACAAATAACAAATTACTGAGGCCAATTCGCTATGCATGCAGAGTGTGGGACTGAAACACGTGGACCTACTTCACAAAGACTATACTTCTGTATGAGACATTTCATGTTATGGATTAGTAAATAGTATTAGTCTTATTTAAAATGATAAAATCTTTATTTTTCTAAAATTATTCTTTAATCTTTCTTACATCTCCTCCCTTCACGATATGACTATTGCATGTGTTCTCACTGCAATGTCACAAATTACACACTGCACCCCCCACCCCCGCTGTCACCATGGCAAATTCAGTCCCCACCAATCTCCTTTCAACGCCACTACACCGGGCATTGAAATCCCGTTTCCCTTGGGCCCCCTGTCGTGCTACAAAAATACAAATTCAATAAATAACAGCAAACACCAAGGGCAGCTATTATGGCTCAAACAAAAAGACCAGGAAAATATGCAAGCCAGTCCTTCTCTGCCTCCTCCTCACAATAATAAAAGTCTGCTTTATATCGTAATCAGTCGTAACTGATAGCAAGAGGGCGACAGGACTTGTCTCTTGACGTCATTCGACTCCAAGACAATCCACACCCTCCCCCAGACTCATAAGGTGCAACAAGAATCTCCCATCCTATCCAACTACCTGTCACATGTCTGCATTAACCAAGCAATAATTATAAAAGCAGTAAAAGTGATCAATTTCATTATTATTAACAATATTTAGATATATTCAAACCTGTGATGGATTGTGCTCTGACTTTTTGCTTTCCACCAAATAAACAGGAAAATTATTTAAAAAGGAGTTTTAAAGATGTTGTGTTTTTAAATGGATGTTGTTAATTCTCCATAAAACTAGTTGCTTCTTTTTAAGATAGTGCCAGAAGATGAAAATAAGAAAAGAAGATCCAATTCTTTTACAGCATTACAATTTTGTATTGTGTCTCATGTCTGTCACCTGCTGGTCAATAAAATGAATGTGTCACGGAAGCCTCCATTTCTTGAAGATTTATCTGTAGCAGTGATACACGGTATGTCCTTCTTATATGGAACAAAAATTCCTCATGTCCTGACAGTGAATGTGCCTTTTTTAGGTCCATAAAAAGCATTCATTCATCGCATAGCATTCATCACAACCTCACTCATAAGGGTTTTTCCAATCATTTCATACAACAGAGCTGAATCAGAGACTGGGGAAATGTATTTACTCAAGTAATCTTACAAAACACGATACTCAACTCAGTTTAAAAGAACATCCATGGGTATATTGCACTCCTGAAAATGTTTGCTCCGTTCATTTCACAATAAGAGTGCTTTTGTTAACATTATGCTTCAGCACAATGAAATTGTTTTGACACCTCAGTACAATGACAATACAAATGGAAAATAGAAAATCGCTCATTTAATGCACAGTAAAACAGGAGATTACAAATAAAGTGCAGACAATGGAGAAGCAGCATTTGTGTCAGTTACTATATTATATACAAGGTGGCCTTATACAGAAGGAAAGCAATTAAATGAAATACAAATTTACAGCAGCAGTGTGTGTGTATTGAGTGCCTGCAGGTGTGGTGAGTGACAAGGTTATGTGTGGCAAAAATACCAGTTCTAGGAGGGTCCAGCTATGCATGTAACACTACTTGAGAGGTGAGAAGGGTTTTTGGTTTGGGAAAGGGTGGTGAAAGACACAAATACTGAGAAGCAGCTATCTCTCCGTCTGGATCTGAGTGCCCTGGACTGGTTTCTGGACGGCAGCGGGTCAAACAGATGATGACCTCGGTGAGTCACGTCTGTGATGATGCTGCTGGTTCTCTTCTTCATTCGACTAGCCAAACAGTGACCAGGTTTGGGAAGTCAGCCCCGATAATTCAGCCTCCATTACATGATGCAGGTCCTTATAGTCTGCAGCTGGGCTGCTAGCATACCGCGCTGTCAAGCTGCAGGACAGGATAGCTTCAATGGTGCTGCAATAGAAGATGATGAGCTATAGGGCCTCTCTCAGTTTCCTGAGAAAATATATGCTGCGTTCCATTTACCTAGCAAGTCGGAACCGTCTTACAGTACAAGAAAGCCAATTAGCAATACCAGGCAGGGACATGTTCCCAAAAGCAGGATTTCTTGCTGAGCTGGACTTGTCAGATTTAAGGTACCCCAGTATCAATGGCCTTTTTCTTTGTTCACTTACATCAGACTACCTTAAATCCGACAAGTTATCCAGCTAAGCAAGAAATCCTGCTTTCTGAAGCAGACCCCAGTTCTAGTCAGGCTCATTGTTAGCTATTGTTAGAAATATGAGTTGATAGCAACACATTACACAGTGTTTCACATATACAAACACCATAACAACATGGCTACAGATAGTGGTTGGACTGGGTCTATGACCAACTCAATGAAACACAAGTAAGACATTAGTGCTAATAAACAAAATATAATAGCTTTACCTTTTTTTGATGAAGGGCACAGCCATCTTGAATTCTGAGGTCAGGGTTGCAGAGGTTCCTCCAATGTTCCAAGTTAGAATTCTAGCTTCAGGGAGCATTTCCAGTTGAAAAAGAACCGCAGTAACAACCGTTGTTGGGCTTTTCCCACCAAGTGAGTGGTGTTAACCATGTGAGATCCTTTGCTATGTAGATTCCTAGGAAGTTAACGCTCTTCACACATTCCACTTTGCCATCATGAATGTTGAGAGAGAGACAACCATTTTTATTTGTTGATAATTTCTGCTGTCTTGCTGATGTTCAGGACCAGTTTCTTTTCACCGTGCCCCTCAGCTCGGTGTGCGACCTCCTTCTTGCAGGCTGCCTCATCATCTGAGATCAGTCTGACTAGCTTTGTATGATCAGCAGATGTTACATGGGCATTTCGTGGGTCTGGTATGTGTTTGGTAGTTCCAAGTGAGATAAAACTGTGTGAAGTGCAATTGAGACAGTGCTGGCTGTCGATCGGTTTTCTCAGTAGGCAAACTGGTGTCTGTCCATATCTGAGGGGATGATGGAGCTCATGTGTGAGAGCCCCAGACCCTCAGAACACTTCATGATTTTGGGCATCGTTCAGGCATTTCGCCACTGACTTCTTGGGCCCTGGGACTATGATGGAGGATTTGAGCTGTGTTGGAATAACTGTTTGGTGTAGCGAGAGATTAAATATGAGCGTTGCATGTCTTCAGTGTCATTGCCGGCACTCCTCTGAGTCAGTAGCTCTGTCAACATCGACTTTCTGGAGGGTGGATCTCACCTGATGCAGATGTAGTGACAACTCACCTGCAGGTACTGTGGTGTTGTCACATATACAGCCATGATTACTATTGCAGTGAAAAAGAATGGCTGTCATTTTAACATTAAAAATATCAAATCCAGAGAGCAGTGTGTGTCAACAATGTCCTTGGCGGCGTTATTAACGTAACACATAAGCCGTCTTTGCTTCTCTTGGAAAATAATAACTATAATGTAAAAATCAAACCATCTGTGCTCATAATGAAAATATTAAACTCGCTAAAATAGCAGAAGCATAAGGCTTCTGGGCTGTAAAGGTATAGACAGCAGATAATGTGACGCGCGTGTGTAAGTCATGTGACACGCGTGTGTAAGTCATGTGACGCGCGTGTGTAAGTCATGTGACACGCGTGTGTAAGTCATGTGACGCGCGTGTGTAAGTCATATACCGAATAAGCTGTCTTGAAACTTCATCCAAAGAGGTTGCAGTATGTTCTTGATCATGTCAATTATGGAAGATCTAGGCATACCTAGAGTCTGTTCAGCTGTGTCCCCACATGGGATCACACAAATGTGTGCTGTTGCATTTTCATTCAGTAATGGTGGTACGTATCTACAATGCAGACACACGTCCCTTGTATAGTTAATGGTGAGTCACTACAGTAGTCGCCGTAAGACCAAACAATTCCTGTTGACTCAGCTGTACTTGCTGGATAACAGCACATACGCAGTTGTGTCTTCTCTCATCTCAGGCCAAAACATAGGCCTTGAGCCTTAGCAAATCCTGGCTGAAAACATGGACCACCAGGAAAGTAATGATAAACATTTGTGGAGTGCTGGCGACCCTTTCGGTTTTAGGGTAATAAAGCTGTTCATTTGCTTGCAGCATCTGCGATTGCATATAGTCATGATCCTCTGTGAGACTAGCATGTCTGGGTTAGCGTCTTTGTTTTTAGGCACCATGGGTACAATGTTCAGGGAAAACACGTTTCTACTTGCTTCTGTGATTATAGCAAGGGAACACAAATTGCCCTGCCAGGTTTGGAAGCAGTTCTGTAATCAGACTCCTGAGCTCTCCCCATTACACTAGTCTGCCTGTCTGATTACGTCAGCCTGTCGACAGCACAGCATGTGATAAAAAGTGTGGCTTGAGAACTCCCAAAGTGAGCTTGTAACACTCTTTCTCATTGGCTCATTTTCAGCTACGGGTAGTTTTTTTAACCAATGGCTTTCCAGCATTAAATAGGATTCCACACTAATATAAATGTCCCAGCGTACTCACATTAATTCCTAACATTCTGATGTTCCTAGTGACCAATATAGAAAGTAATCCAATCGCATAGTAATTACTAAGCAATCCTGTTTCTGACATACAGGTTTCTATGGAGAATGTAAATGTCTTTGTGAACAGTCTGTGTGACGAGGGTATTGGATCCTGTAGAGCTGTCAAATAATTTGCTCTAAACAAAATGAGACCCTACCAGTCCCTGAGGTTTGTGTGAATCATAAAAAAGCAATATTTTTGCATGAAATCCATCCATCCATACATTCATCTTCTGTAACTGCTTACTGTATCCTATTCAGGCTCATGGGGGGTCTGGATCCTATACCAGAGGCTCTGGGCTAAAGGCAGTGAACAACCCCGGACGGGGCGCCAACCCACAGCAGTTGCATAAAATCTCAATTATTAAATGATTTGATTTGATCCGTCTCTCTAATGCTTTAAATGCAGTAGTATGATTATGATCTGGGATACTTCCAATGTATGCTTTTTTTAGTGATTTAACTCTCCCAGCAAAGGCAGCTGCCTTTTTCCTGTTACTAGGAACTGACAAGGAGAGCGTTCTGGTGTCTTTCCACCAGAGCTGTGAGGGACTTCATGCTTTTTTCTTACTCAGTTTTCCTCTTCTCTGTCTGACTCACTCTTGTCTTCACAGTACAGTTGCTCTGATTTATTTTTTTTTAGCTCCACTTTGTCAGTTGTGACTTTTACTCCAGAGTAAAACTCCTGTCCGCTGCTATCCTCTGAGTCTCACCTGACTGTTTTTTCACTGCCTGGGGGTTTGTGACGCTTTAACTAAAGCTGAGGAATGATTCACAGGCAGGTTTAAAGCTGCATGCCTGGGGTTTGTATTAGGGCACAGAGCTGAAAAGAGGCTAGTAGGGATTTACTGTAAATCCATCTGCAGGAAGCCTCCCAGCCAGGGAAGCTGTACAGCGCTAGCATCTGAAAACGTGTAATTATAAACTGTTTGAAAGGTACTGTATGGGGTTCCATGTAGGATAAAACCCCTTAAAAACAGAAATATTTCCCCTGCTGAAGTAGAAGATGCTCATCATCCTGACCTTCATCATTCATCTTCATCATTCATCAGAGGTCTTATCAGCCTTAGACTGCATGCCCCTCAAAAAGAGAGCAAGAGTCACAACTTCCGGGCAGTCAAACAGCCACACCCCCACTGGAGCCAATCAGTGACGCAGATATGCACGTGCTATTTTAGACATGGCCCACTGGCCTAAGATAGCATCAGCAGTTGTAGATCTGTGCTTACCCTGGTCAGGGTTACCTGCAGCTGACCCATGCAGACAGGGCTGAAGGCTGGGGTTACCCCCGGGCAGGATGCCAGTCCGTCATCAGGCACATACACAATACAGACAATGCCAGTGAGCCTAACTGCATGTTTCTGGACTTCTGGTGGGAGGACACCCACAGAACATGGGGAGAACATGCAAACTCCACACATAGAGCACAGATGGAATTTAAAAGCCCTGTGCTGGAACCAGAGTGCGGGAACAGCATTTTTTTTTTTTTTTTTTTATAAAATGATACTCTAATTTGATCAAAGTACATATTTTGAGGAATGAACATCTGCACAACGTTTTGTTATAAACAATCTTTTGCACAGAACCAGGATTATGTAATCCCCAGTCTGAGGAGAGGCAGCTGTTGCCAGCCACCCACATGGCTGGAGTAAGAGGATAAGGCGATCGTCATTTTCCCGTCGGTGTTAAATGTCCGTTACCGGTGTTAGCAGCACATGCCACCCACAGCTGCTCAGAAGAACCATTAAAGTGTGTAAACTACACTCAGTCGCAGAATGAAAAATGGGAAAAAATTTCTCCAAAGGTTCATTTGTGCACAATTTTTCTGTTTTTCATTCTAGGATATTTGTGCCGGAATTTACCACACCGCTTTCCGCTAAAAATCACTAACCCTCACATGTCTGGTTATGTAGGAGGTACCACCGCTGTGCCTTTAGGTTTGTTTTTTTGGTGAAAATAAAATATTAATTTGTGATGGCATTTTTCTACTACCAAAGTATATCAAGTTAAACTATTTCTAGTGGTGTCTTATAAACATTCACATCACATTATTTATGCAGTCGCTACACTAGATTATTTAAAACATTCCAAACATGTAGCCAAAGTTATACGTAGATTTGGGAAGCTGGGAAAAGTCCATTGAACGGGAAAGATAATGCAAATATCTTTTTGGCAGGTATACCTACACATATATTGAAGAGAAATCAAATTAACTGTGAATCGACATTTTGATGGCATCAAAATGTTTCGCGAGGTTTTCCTCCCAGAGCATGAAAATGAAAAGCCCTCTTCTCTTAAAAATCACAGTCTTCTAAACACTTGCCCCTACTGCTGCCCCCAGTATCCTAACAAGCTCCTCCGGTGGGGCAGCTGAGACAGATTTCAGGGGCCAGTGTCTCGCACATTTCCATTTTTGACTTGGCTGCCAGTTGTCCTCCAGGAATAGTCATCCTTCCCCCGGCCTTATATGTGCAGAGGGCTTCTCGGTGCTCCTCTGCTAGGATAACACAGCCAAAGCACTCAACACCGACCGCTGACACGCTGCCGTACCGTCTGCCCAGTCAGTACGACCACTACCCGCTCAGCATGCACATCACACAGCTTAACCACGAATGCTTGCTCCACCTCTTCTCCTTCCTGGACAAGGATAGTCGCCTGAGCCTGTCGTTGACGTGTCTCCACCTCAGAGACGTGTTCTTGGTGCCAGGCCTGTGGCCCTTGCTGCGTTTCCACTCGCCGGGTGAGCTGAATAAGTGTAACTTTTTGTTGGGGACCTCACTGCGCTACCTGTCCATATGCTGGTACTCCAGCAGGGTCAAGGTCTGCAACATCGAAGACTGGATGAAGACCACTTTTCAGAAGGACATCTGCAGCAGACATGAGGGGCTGGTCAGTGCATTCCTGGCTCGCATATGCAAAACGTGAGTGCACACGCCTCTCTAACTTTCACCCTGCTGTGTGGACTTCCTGTTTGAACATGCAGTTTGGTCCTCCTTCATTCATTCCGCTTTCAGCTTCCTGTATGATCATTTGCAGGTATTTTTACTTCATATTGTCTGCTTCATATATTATATTTTCATTTCGCAGTTTTTGTTGAAACTACATTGTATACTCCAGTGTTACAGGGACGTTAACTGTTCACTGGGGACAGCTATTCGCAGTTTCCTTCCATAGAAATTCATTGTCTTTGACTGGGCAACTAATGCTATTCATGTGGTGACGCTCCTCTTCTTTTTGGGATACAACATTTCTCTTCCTGTTTATGGTGATATAGTGAAGATACTTTATTTTTCACAGGCAGATGGAGCCAAGACTAAATTTCTGCTCTTTCTTTATTTAACATAAGTCCTCTTCATGAAACAAACCATGTGATTCAATTTTGTGTTGCAAATGTCCCCACAATGTGATAAAACCTGCTATTTTGACCTTGTGGGGACATTTTTCAATTCTGTGAATGCAATAAAACACCAAAAATAGCCAACAGTCTTGTACTTTATTTGGTTACTTATGGTTAAGGTTAGGGCTGGGTCGGGGTTCAGGTCGTCATAGTTGCGATTAGGATTTTGCCCATAGAAATGAATGGATGGTCCCCACAAAGATATAGATGCCTAATTTGACAGATTTACTCATACTGATGTACCAAGATAAAGCTAAATGTCATAAATCGTCCTCTCCTGCCAAAAGCTGTGAAAAGCACGACTTCTTATCTATCATATAATATTTTACTGCCTCCCATTGCTTTATATACACTTACAAACGTAAATGAACCTTGCACCAGAGGTTAAGAAGGAGCATTTCACACCATCCCTGTACAATTAGTTTAAGCCTGTTAATCTGGTTTTGTTCAGGAGTGTAAATTCACCCACAAACGTTGACAGGCTCATGTCAGCTGTTCTTGAAAAGCCAGCCCCACCTCATATCCTCAGAGAAAGGTGCTCTGCTCCCTTCAGCAGACACATGGTGCAAACCTGCGACTATCTGTGCAGCCATTGTCTTGGCACCCCTTGAAAGGGCCTGTTTCTCAGATATTGAATGAAATGAGCAGGATTATCATACGTCATGAGTTCTAGAGTAGTTTTCATTATTTCCTAATGATTACTTCCTTGGTCCCCACCATGTTTTTCCATCAGTAGTATAATGCTTTATCTAGACCAGAGCAGGAAGGTAGCGTTCCTACGTTACAAAACTGTTTAGACAGTTCTATTTCTCACCACTAGGTGGAAGCATTGCCACTGTGTGATCCTGCAGTATGTGCATGCACCTGAAACAGACACACCCATTTAGCAGCACTGACTCATATATATTACACATTTGCAGATGTTTTTCCAGGGGGAATTAAAACCTTTCCCGGTGTTTAAATAACGTTACAAAAGACGATTTAATAATTTATTCTTAAATACTGATTATGTAGTTTTGCACTCGACCTTGGTGTCATTTTTAAATGTGATCCCCTTGGTATAACTACTTATGTCCTCTTATGTGCTTCCAGGTGTCCAAACCTGATCTCTCTGACACTGGCAGGTTGTGGTCACATCACAGACGACGATGTGATTGGTGTCTTACGGAGCTGTGCAACCCTGCGCTGTCTGTGCCTGGAGAACTGCGTGCGCATCACCGACACTCTGCTGCATGGCATCGTCACCTACGGCTCTGCCCTCAGGACTGTACAGATCGACTTCTGTCGTAACGTGACCCAGGCAGGGTTACAGATGGTGACGTCACAGCGGCCTGCGATCCAGCTGAGCGCCGATAGAAGCGCAGGGATGATACCCGACTGTCCTCCTCGGGATAGCCCTCGGGACAGGCGACTGAGGGTCAGCCAGCTCAGGGAAGCTCCCAGGACAGTCAGAGGAACTCTCAGAGGGACAGGCAGTGGGACAGTTTGAGGGATAGTCAGAGCAATAGACAACAGGCCACAAATTCAGTGACACAGTGAGGGGGACAGAGCAGAGGGACAGTTTGAGGGATAGTCAGAGCAATAGACAACAGGCCACAAATACAGTGACACAGTGAGGGGGACAGAGCAGAGGGACAGTACTAAGGACAGACACTGGGACAATGAGAAGTGAAAGTACTGGGACAGGCACTAGGACATGGGGAAGGTTAGGCAGGGGGACAGTGAGAAGGATGGACAGGAAATGGGATAACTGCAGTGCCATAAGAGACAGAGGAACACAAAGTCAACATGCCGGAATATGGCCGATAGTGAGAATTGCCCGTTTATGTCTGTGTGAAGCATCTTTTTAGGGACCATGAAAAAAGAAAGCAGATTAATTAGAAAATGAATAATGTTGTCAATATACAGTAAAGTTATAATTCATTGCCATATTTTTGCATATTACTTAATTTCTAAGTACTTTTTTACTTTTGTATTTCAAATTGAATTTCAGGTTTGTTTTTCAACTGTGGTATTTTGTTACGTTTAACTTTTTATAACATATAATTTTTAAAATAAATATTGAAAGCTTTTCACAAGCAGGTATAGAAAATCAATGGATGGATGGATGGATGGATGAAGGAAAGACAGAATATGTCTTTTTCATGTTATTATTTTATTTGTGTCATTAATTTCATTGTTTTTGTCTGGACATACTTTTGTTTATTGACCTCTTGTTGCCCAATTATGGAAGTAATGTGTTAGGTTGTGTTGAGTCCTAATTTAACTGGGTGTAGTGGGCAGGACACTGTCTACAGATGTAATTCCAGTAAAAACTATGGGCACTGTCTGTTGGGTTTTACAGTGAGAAGTGATGCAACTCCATTAAAAACTGGGGCACTGTCTATCAGGCTTTACTGTGAGCAGTGATGTAACTCCAGTAAAAACTGGGGCACTGTCTAGTTGGCTTTAGAGTGAGTAGTCATGTAATATCGATAAAAGCTAGAGTACTATCTGGTCGGTTTTACAGTGAGCAGTGATGTAATTCCAGTAAAAGCTGGGGCTCTGCCTACAGTAACTGGCTGTAAAACCTGGAGTTCCCTGAGGGTGCCAGACAGACCTGTGAATAGACACACTTCATGCAAGAGAGCAGCGAGTTTGAAAATAGCTGGGATGGGGTCTACTTTGCCAATTCTGGCTGCTTGTGCAAGCAGGGGTTCTCCAGTGTCTGGGCCTGCATGACATTCCTGCTTTCCAAAGCAAGGTCTGATCTTAACTGTGCCTGTTCCTTCACAGACGTTCTTCAATAGACTGCCATACATCAGCTTCAGTAGATAAATGTGAAGTTTCTGAACTGCAAGGGAAATAATAAGAGATCTTAACATAGTTTTGAATAACTGATAGTAACATAGCATGCATAGATAGATAGATAGATAGATAGATAGATAGATAGATAGATAGATAAAGTTGATTCATTGATTGATTCATTGATTGACTGGTAACATAAAACGATATATTTTGTTTAAAACAGAATCAAATGCTTATCTATTACATTTCTGAAATTCTGTAATCAATTCAAATGACACTTTTGACAAACATTTGAGGCAAATTCCCTGTTCAGATAGGATAACCAGTAGAACATGCTTAGCTACCATTGACACTATTTGTGAATGGAAATGCACTTATTAATTATATTAATTTTCAAAATAATTTTGGAAATTGTGTACTCACGGTTTAAAGCCTTCTATGCAAGACAATGTATACCAATCACATAAATACAGCTGTAGGTCTTTACCAGTGTATACCATTCTCATAGATATAGCTATTAGTTTTGCCAGTGTATATAAATCACATACTTTAGATACAGCTTTTGGTCTTTACCAATATATACCAATCATATAGATAGAACTCTTGGTCTTTGCCAGTGTATACCAATCACATACATACAGCTCTTTTCACTGAAATAAATACCATTGTACAGAAACTGTATTGGAGGGGTTCCTGCCCTGGGCCTCATCCATTTAGGGTCAGTTTCTAGTAAAAGACATTAAGAAGTGCAGTTACGGTCAAAGCACCTGTAACGTTTATCCAAAGCAAGGTGTAAATTTTTACTAATCTGTACATTCTAATGGGCCAATTAATGCTAAGAATGTTGAGGTTATAGAGCAAACCCCCTGGGTCACTGTTAACCCTAACCTGACTACTCCTGTTTCGGCTGCACTGTGTCTTACAAGTATGTAAACTAGAGATCAACTAGATACCCTTTGACCCAGTTTCAGTTCAAATTCCATTCTTTAAAAAGTCACATAATGAACAAAGCCAGCAATTCTGCAGATTTCAAAACTCAATTGCTTAATTTGTAGATGCCGATTCTGCTGCAACAGCTTTTAACTTTAAACAGTATTCAATGGAGTTCAAATTGCAGTGTATGTTTGGTTAAAATGCGCAGATATGACACTGCAGTTACACTGGCATGATTTATTTGTGGGCGTCGATCTGAAACTAGTTCTTATGGCATCTCACACACTCATTCCTCATTATAAAAGGTCAAAGGTCAGGGAAGCTCCTGCCCAAACTCATAGCCGGTGATTGACAGGCAAGATTCACATTTGATTTTATTTCCCGACCCTGTGTTTGTGGATTATATTCAAGCAACGTGACTAATGCATGGCTGCCTTTGTGCACCAACACAACAGCAACTGCATAGTGTGTGTGTGGGTAGGGTGGCGGGGGGCATGTATATATTACATTGTGAGGAACAAATGTCCCCACAATGTGATAAAAACCTGCTATTTTAAAAAACTAAAAATGCCAAAAGACTTGTATTTTGTTTGCTAACTTATGGTTATCGTTAGGGCTGAGTAGGGGTTAAGGGTGTCATTGCTGGGATTAGGGTTTTGCCAATAGAAATGAATGGGTGGTCCCCACAAAGATGTGAGTACAGGTTGGTGTATGTATGGTCATATATATTACATTATGGAACCAAATGTCCCCACAATGTGATAAAAACCTGCTATTTTGACCTTTTTGGGACATTTCTTCCAGTCCCTACAAGGGGGAACTCAATTTTATAAAAAAAAATTGTGACTGCAATCAAAAAACTAAAAATGTCAAACATCTTGAATTTTGTTTGTTTATGGTTAAGGTTAGGCGTGGGTAAGGATTAAGGTTGTCATTGTTGTGATTAAGGTTATGCCTATAGAAATGACTAGAGTGTCCCCACAAAGATAGGAAAACAACGCTTGTGTGTGTGTATGTGTGTGCGCGTGTGTGTGTGCATGTGCGCGTGTGAGTGTATGTGCGTGTGTGTGTGTGCATGTGCGTGTGTGTGTGCGTGTGTGAATGTTTGTGTGTGCGCATGTGTGTGTGTGCATGTGCGCGTGTGTGTGTGTGTGTGTGTGGGTGTGCATGCGTGTGTGTGGGTGTGCATGCGTGTGCGTGTGTGTGCGTGTGTGTGCATGTGCGTGTGCGCGTGTGTGTTTGTGTGCATGTGCGTGTGCGTGTGTGTGTGTGTGCGTGTGTGTGTGTGCATGTGCGCATGTGTGTATGTGCGTGTGTGTGTGCATGTGCGCGTGTGTGTGTGTGTGTGTGCGTGTGCGTGTGCGTGTGTGTGCGTGTGTGTGTGTGTGTGTGTGTGTGTGTGTGTCACAGCTTGGGGCCACGGCAGGTCGTGGCTCTGGTTCTGTGGCACTGCCAGCACAAACTCTGTCACGTTGTGAATGGAAGGAGCCGTACATGTCATCGGCAAACCAGCGGGGATCTGGCAGCACAGCACAAGCACAATCATTGTAATTCTGATCAGACCTCAGGCGGAGAGATTCTTTTGCATTCACAAAGGGGAGGCTCGTCAAGCATCTATTTTGTGTCATAAAACCAGTGTGACTCATAAAAAATAGCCCACTCTCCTCTTATTAATTTTTATACAGGGGTCAGACATTACTCGTCATTTTCCACACGCAAAAGCATTTGTGTTTTTCTGTGAACAAAAGCAGAGAAAACAAAATTGGCAAAATCCTCATTCCAACCTCTTAGTTTCAAAGAAAGTCTTTCCACGCAGTCTGGTTGATGTGTGCAGCAGTCTGAGTGGACAGGAGCTGGCTGAGTGGCAGTGTGCGGCAGGCAGCAGCTGAGTGGACAGGAGCTGGCTGAGTGGCAGTGTGCGGCAGGCAGCAGCTGAGTGGACAGGAGCTGGCTGAGTGGCAG
>JAODKE010000020.1:7811927-7840197 GCA_026779605.1 Mormyrus hasselquistii
GATGTAGTCACCAGCCACAGGAGCGGTGGCCCAGAAGAAGTCTTCACCCAGATAGCTTTTCTCCAAAGTATGAC
This sequence comes from Mormyrus hasselquistii, assembly GCA_026779605.1. Lineage (NCBI taxonomy): Eukaryota > Metazoa > Chordata > Actinopteri > Osteoglossiformes > Mormyridae > Mormyrus > Mormyrus hasselquistii. Next base: position 7,812,002 of record JAODKE010000020.1, read on the forward strand.
CTTCCTAGGATGCTGGGAGTACGCACGCTACGCTGCGCGGCGGGAGCAGCGGCCAGAAGTCGTACAAGGCAGGAGTCCAATGAACACAATTTGGACTTACAGTCCTCCTCGTTCGTATGTCTGAAAGTTCATAAGTAGAGGAGCATCTGTATATATATATATACATATACACACAGCTACACACACACACACACACACACACCATGTTGCCTAACTACTAGCAACTCTATCTAATTAACATTTTATGATATGATATTATTTACCTTACTTGTCACTCTTTAGTACTCCTATACTTCCAATTACTTTTTTCCAGTAAAGAGGCCACATAATATACGTACTGTAGGACCAAGGCTGGGCTACACCCAGTCCATCACATAACATAATCATACACTACGGCCCGTCCTGAGACACCAATTAGCTTAACTGCATGTGTGAGGGAGGAATAAGGAGAACATGCAACTCCACACACACAAAGCAAACGTGGACCAGAAGAATCAGGTTCGCTGGACACATGCCTGCAAATTGCCCATATGTTGTAAGTATGTACGCATGCATGTACATTTGTAGGTATATATATATGTATGTATGTATGTATGTATGTTTTTAATATTCCCCAAATCTGCGTGGTAAAAGTGATCATCTTGTCCCCTTTGTGTAGGTTTCCTCCACGTGAAAACATGCAGCCTGTGTGTGTGGGTGTTTGCACATCCCATCCAGGGGGTTAGGGTCCATACTCTACGTGATCCTGTGCTGGAAATGAAATTGGAAGAATGGTAGATAGAGGGAAATTGTACACATCCATCAATCATCATCCATACATTCAGTAAAATTCAACAAGGACAGGGACCAAACAGTGTTATTTCCTTTTACTGGACCCCATTAGCTTTTTTGATACCATTTCTTTTAAAATTACATAATTGCAACTTCAGACTACAAAAAAAAAACATTAATGCAGCCAACATGCCATATGATGTGTATACTGGGTTATTTTGTACAGCATCTGCAAAAATACTGATGGATCGGAAAGATTGTGCTTGGGGAATAACAAATTACATTAAACAAACTAACCCTGTTTTTTGTTTTGTCTTTAAATCAGCATTTTGCAATTTTTAAATACACTATGCCAGTCTGTGATACAAAATACGTTATTGCGTGTTGTGTAACTCCTTATCTTATAAACGTGATGAAGTGAATTGGACCTTCAATTTGCAGTGGCAGACTTGCAGTCGACCAGCTGCAGTTGAAACAGTTGCACAACGAAGCTTCTTGGAGCGAAGCCACTCCTTCCATCCACGTGCTTTTCTAATTTGCATAATATTCACATATTCATAACATGCCGTCCAATCACACTCAGCCGTGAATGCCATTTGTCAGATTCGTACCTTAAGCGAGCGAATCGGAAGGCAACATGGGACTGTGCCCGCCCTCCCAGACACGTTGCCCTGGGAGAAGCGACACGGGTGCTCCAAAACTGGGCTACATCACCGAAACGGCCGCGCCGGTCATGATCAGTGTTTTACCCGAGAGCCCCGTGTTTTTGCGCTGAACAAAGGGAAGTGCGATTCACTCACTTCTGGTAAGGAATGACACCATTGCCCTCTCATCCGCATATTTGCTGTAGACATTTGTATTTAATAGGAAGAAAGCAGTCGGGTTTCATCTTACATAACATTATTCTTATTTTAAATTCGGAGATTCGGTTTGACTTGACCCGGGATGTTCTCCTAAAGCAACCGTGGCGAATCAAGAAAAAAAGCAGCGCGGCCCCGTGTTTATTGGCTTTATTTGCCGTAACGTGTATAAGATGGTCTTGGATACGTGTTGAGAGGAATGTTGATACAGTTGTCTCGGAATTCCATTATTATATAGCTGATTGGGTTCAAGTTTCTGTGACCAACGCGGCGTCTGTCCTTCCGCAAACATTGGACTACCTTTGAGGGCGCATTGCATTTATTTTTTGCACGTTTACTATGGATATTGACCGAAGTCGTAACTTTCTTTGTTCTATATATTCAAAATGTTTGCATTCTTTGTATGTTTTAGGGGATGTGGAGGAATCTGTTTAGGGCCTCGTCCTCATTACTACTTTGTGTAGGTGTAATACCCGTGAGCATGATAAAATTAGCAAGTTGCACCGAATATCTACAGACGTGTTTTGTGTCTTTTAAAAAATAATAATAAAAAATATTATTATTATTATTTGTAGTAGTAATAATGATAATAATAATAATATTGTTAATGTAAAAAATTGATGCTGATAACAGTAAGAATATTATCTACAATTTTGCTCTGTGTAGTACACTTATTAAAACCATGAACATTACATGTTTGTGTCCTTTGAGTTTTTATTATAAATGTATTGCATTATTGCATGGGTATTACTGCGTGTGTAGGTATTCTTGGTTTCGTGTTTGGGCCATCTGTTGAAAATCGACCCATTCTGATAGTAGCTATTTCCATTCGTGTAACAGTTTCCCTTAAAGCATTTTATTATTCATATTTAAAAGACGTTTAAAATAATGTTACTCTATAAAAATAAACGATACAATACTATACACGTTAAAATATTTCTGTAATTATTATATGCATATTCTTTGAATGGGAATTAGTATCATTTAGGCCTAGTAATTACGTCACTGTTTTATTTTAGTCGCCCCTTCCCTTTACTTGTTACCTTGTGGATAAAGAGCTTATAAATGTTCATTCTGTCGCCGTTACTATTAAGTAATATTACCCGAGGCTTGGCCAAAATACCATGCAATCTGTAAACGTCACTAGGGCAATGAAGGAAGCCGATGAAAAGTGCATTTGTTGCATTTCAGGGTATTTACATAAAGACGTTTGATATTAATCCTTTATTGTGGCCGTCGATGAAATGGGAGGAATTAAGAACTTTAGAAATCGACAGGGAAAGGGATGTCTATACACCTAAGTGAATATTAAACACAAATGCATGCTGAACTGCAGTGTAGAGATTCCACAATGCAATTGTTTGACAACCTCCAGTTAATACGTTTCAGCAGTGAGTAGACTTTCTGCTGGATTAGTGTACAGTAAGTTAAACTGAGGGTTACGTTTGCAACTTCGTTACATTGCGCATTAATAAGTGCTTGTGCGCCCTCTAGAGGATTTGAGGATTCTGATCAACTCAATTTGCACTTCAGTACGTGCAAATTTCAGTTTGCACGTACTGAAGAAGAGGATGCAACGAAGGTAACACGTTGGGTTGGACAAAAGAAATTACATTTATATATGCAGTATGTTTACATATGCTGAAACATACCTTCTTATTACTTACAAATGCATTTATCATATGTAGCATAATGTGTAAAAGCTGAGTAGTTCATTAGGTGGCACTGTTGCCTCGTGCACCCGGGTTTGAGGGACTTGAGTCCCTCCCCAACTGTGTGGGGTTGAGTCCGTTTCTGCCAGGTACTTCAGTTTTTTCTGTCGTCCAAAGACATGTAATTAGATTAACTAACCTCTCTCAATTACATGGAATATGAGAGTGTAAGTCCCCTGTCATTGATTTAAGATGATCACGAACTGCGTTTGGCAGGAAACGCATTTGTAAGTATTAAGTCATTGCTATGATTAGAATAGGCATTATGGACATAGGTACAAAGTACTGATGGAGTATTGATGGAGTACTGATGGAGTTTGCCTTGTGAATCGTTGATTTGATATGATATTTATGGTTATCGAGCAAATGTTCAGTCAAGTTCCTTCTAAGTGAGACCTTGTTTTTGCAATAAAAACTGATTCTGAATTGACAGTGTATAGAAGACTCAATATCCATTCTTCCCAGTTGTGTACTGTACCCTCTTGGCTCATGTAACACAGGTTAATGATAGGTTGCAGTACATTTACTTTGATCTTTGCACATTTCATCAACAGTAGGTGTAAAAAAAAAAGTGTATTGTAACACGTGTAATGTGACATGTACATTTTTATTTTATTTATTTATTTAACCTTTAATTATGTGTAACCTTTAATTTACATGTGTAAGGTGTAATGTGACATGTACATGTGTAAGGTGTAATGTGACATGTACATGTGTAAGGTGTAATGTAAATTCTGTCATGCTGATGTCAAGCAGTTTAGGAGGTGCTCAGCATCTCAAAACGGAAGCTGAATCACGTGATCTGTATTTCTGCGCCCAGGAACACTGTATAGTAGGGAACATCTGAATTCAATGTGAAGTATTTCTAACACATGTGTGTATCTATCTATACACACACACATCAGTGTATAAGAGTTATTTGATCGAGTAGATAGATTCACTTATTCATTTGTTTGGAATGAAACAATCGATTGCCTTTCAAACATAAGTACCTCTAATTAATATAGCTACTGCATTCATTGTATCAACAATGTGCCTTTAAATTACACCTGAGGAAGTTTTCGTTTCAGTGTCATTCTTACTTTTTTCCATTATATGATTTAATTTCTTCATGTCACTGGCAACAAACTGAAAGATATATATATATATCGTTTAGGATTATCTTTATGCACCAAAATGTACATCACCTTCCCAGATCCTACAATGTTGAGGCAGGACTGCAGCTCAGGGGAGTGAATTATGAGTTTCACAGATAACCTCTTAAATGAAAGTGTCACTCCAGATAACTGCATTTTATGGATGTTTAACATTTTCCAATTCAGTTTCCTCTTGGCAATCAAGCTGTTTCAGTCCTCCCAGCCTGAATTACATTTCACCAATATCTTCTAGTGAATGGGGAAAAATGTCTTTTCTTCCCAGTCTACTGTTTGTTTCTTTCAATTGTCATCGTGATCATGATGTTACAGTTTTCCAGTGAAGTAGCGGATGCATGTTTTTGTACAGCATCCTGTTATTGTGAAAAGTAGTGACCCTAGAATTACCTTTAAATCAAAATGTCTATCAAGAGCTTAATGCTGTCGCAAAAGCGAACAGGTGATTGAAAACACACAGCTGTACAGCAGCAGTTTGCTAGACGCCGTTTATCCTTATCCGTCTGTTTTCCAGTACTGTTCTTGTCTGACTGTTGTGGCAGAAAAGCAGAGGTGTACTGTACGTCGAGTAGAACTATGAGCTTCCAAGCAAATTCTTGAGATCTTGAACGTTGGCATTGAAGAAGCCCCATGTTTATAAACAGCCTTGCATGCCTTACAGTGAAGGCTTGATGGGTTTTATATGCTCTACCCTGTCTATCGACGATCTTGGCTGATAAAGATCTTAGCTTCTCAGTGGAGAGCTGACCACTAACGAATGGTTTACTTGTACAGGTCAGTGATGGTCACCAAAAGTTAGACGCTGAAGCAAAAGATGTCCACTTCAGATTCTGACTGTTCCATCGACTGGCTGGCCAGCGATGAGGACGAGGATAAAGGTGCCGCCAGGGCTTTGCTGCCCCTTCCAGAGTCGGGGGGCTGTCACGGCGCACGAAACTTCAACCTTCGGCACGCGTCCGAAGGCAACCGCGACGCGGAAGGGAGCCCTCGCTGTGACTCGCCCTCCAGCCATGCTGACTCCTTCCAAGTATGTGACTCACAGCCCCTGCCACACCAGGAAAAGCACCACTCCCTGTCCCCAAAGCGTCCAGAAAAGACACTGAGTATCCAGCCTCAGCCAGTGCATAAGAGGCCCCGGAGTGGTGACATGCTGGAGCCGGGGGGCCCCCAAGCCCCCAACGGGGCGGGAAGAGATGAGCTGTTTGCAGACAAGGTACGTCTCACTATTGAACAGGACTTACACCCTGTAGGAGCAGCGTCCAGGTCTAGCAGAAACACAATCTCCTCAAAGCCTGCCTCTTCTCATCCCCTTGAGTTTAACATGCATCCAGTCCCCCACCTATAGCAGAAGATGAATATGTATAAGGACTGTAGCCTGGAGGATGAAAAGGAGAGTACTTGATATCTCTGTGCTCATTAAGCATTCATTCTACCAGCGTGATTAAAACAGTTATGCAGAGATCAAAATGGCATATTGTGAAATCATGATAGTCATTGAAACAGACTCCTGGTTTTACAGTGCAGAGACCTGCAGTGCTTTATTCACCCGCTGTCTTCGATCCTGAATTCTCTGCGATCTGGAAGATACCGGGAACGTGAGTGATTCATCCATTTTTCCTGGCTAGTTAAGCTGCCATCCAGCTCACTCTCACCTCCTCCGCCTCCCGCCCCCTTCAATACTCCACCACGCAGACATCAATGATCTCCGGGCCTCCTTTGTGCGCTGAAAGCAGCGTCTAACAAAAGAACATCCCAGATAACGTGTGAAGGTCAACAAGGTGCCATCAGCTGCAGTTTCAGAGCAGTAGGCTAATGCATGGTGTTTGATGCGACAATAACTAGCAGTGTTTACTTAATTGTTATTGTTGCACAGAAAATAGGTGAGTGTCCCGTTGGTGCATTCAAGTCCCTGAGCACTTTCTAATTGGTGTAAGCTATTTAAATGTTTACTCATATTGTTGATTTTGTAAGAAGCAGTGTTCCTGGTACCCTCCATATTGTATCCAACCTATTATCTAGAGTAGCTTTCCATACCAGTGAACAGAACAAGTAAATGAAAGGAAATTCTAGGAGAGCGTTCAGTCTGGGACTGGACTCGCATCAAAACACTGCACGATGACTGGATGACATTTGACTATTGTAGTGCTTCTGGGAACCCATCTGGCTAATTGTCTTGACCACATAGAGAGGAATCGATGGGAGTGCAAGATTGCCATCATTACATTCAATCCTCCTTTATAGGTCTCAGCAGTTTCCAGGAGAGCACTGCTATAGACAGGCTCCAGAGGATCATGGGCATTCTACAGAACCCAGGATTGGGGTAAATATTGTTCTCCTTCATCCACCGCCTCACTCTGCAAGTATCGTGAGTCATTTTACGGATTAGTGCCTGGCTGTGTAGCTCCTCCGCTGCTGTCGGTTTGAGTGTGATAGCTCCTTCCTCACTCCCCATGTCGGATGATGCATCGCAACACATAGTAGTTTACATGGAGCCAAGCGACGGTTCAGACATGCTGAGATGTTTAGTGCAGGTGTTGCAGAGAGTGGAGGGTTTTACAGAAGTCTTCGTAAACATGTACTAACCCGAGAGTCTACATTCATTCTCTGTTCTAATTGACAAGAGACCATCGAAATAGTCAGTATCAAAAACAATGTTCTGTAGCTAAGTCCATTTATGATACTGCAGGTTAAATGCAGGGGTGTTTATTTTGGAAAGAAGGGAGGTTCTGATTTTCAGTTTTGGTTTTGTTAAAAAAAATGTTTGAAATACTCCTTTTTCCTCAGTGAACGTTACATCAACATCCTGCTGAAAGTGGAGGAGTTACTTAAGACCTGGTTCCCCAACATAAAACCTAGAAGTGATGCCTTTGACCAACCTGAGCATGCCTGCCTTCGGAAGAAGCAGAAGGTACCCGTGCGTTATGTTGGCTGTTTCTGGGATGTGATGCCGCACTTAAATAACAGGACATGGAAAAGGGGAGCGATCAGGAACCTCTGATTCATCTCTAAAATTCAAATACGAGTCCGATTGTGTTCACAAAAGTAACCAAGTTCATTGAAGGTTTGAGATGACTGACTTTTTTTATTGAGCAGCCTCTTGAGGGGAAAAAAAGCAAATATTTAATTTTGTTTTGTTAAATTGCCCATGTTCTGTGCGTGTGAGGAGTTTGCATGTTCTCCCTCTGTCACGTGGGTTTCCTCCATGTAGAGTACAGATACATGGCTCTAAATTGTCCATTACCGCGTGCAGCCTGAGAGAGACTGGTATCCGCTAATGTTGTGCCATATGACCAGACAATGATACAATAATGATCTAAATTCATCCATCTATCTTCTGTCCTGTTTATCCAGGACAGAGTCACAGGGGGTTGGGAAATGTAGGTGGGATGTCAGTCCATTGCAGAGTCTGTAGAAACACATTATGTGCAATTCACCTAACTGCATGGCATGATACAGGGAGATTACTCCACACATGGCAGAGAGTAGGGTCCAAACCAAACTCACTGAGCCAATCAGCTTGCAGCATGCTGATTTTTGGTCTAATTCTGTAGCTTAAAAAGAATCCCAGTGTAAAACAACGAGGAAAAACATTAAACTCTGTTTTGTTTTTGTACAGCTTGTCTCGACCACCACTGCCATCACCGCCGCAGTGGCTCACTCTGCCTGTCAGGCTCTGAGCGTCCCGCATACCACGGCAAGCCCCTACTCTGCCACCAGCTTGAAGTGGCTCCACGTGTCTCCCATCTGCTCCCCGGGCCTCGAGATGGGCCTCATGGGGACACACGAGCGGCTGCCACGGCGGAACGATGATGCCACGCAGGACAACGCAGTCTCCTCCAGCAGCGATGCCAGGACAGAGCCGCCAGGCGGGCGGGTGCCCCAGGGCAAGATCAACGCGCCGTGCTTGGAAAGACTGCTGAAATGCACAGAGAGCATCATAATGAGAAAAGATGCCGGGGGCTCGAAGAGCAGCAGCTGCTAGCAGACAGAGAAGGTGACCGACCAAAACTCTTCCAGTCTGTGGGACACGCCGGACGAAGAAGGACCGGATAGAGATCACTATGCACGAAGACGCTGGTGAAAATGATCCTGTCTTCAAAGTGCACATCTGGATCCCTTTAATATTTTTTTTCCATATACACTCTCGTTGTGCTCAAGACCATCTTGATGAGGATGAGGGGACTACGGGCCAATTTCCCAGCCTGGCTGCATGATTTCTAGCTGCATCACTGCATGCAGCTGGCTGCATGACTGCTAGCTGCATCACTGCATGCAGCTGGCTGCTGGCTGCATCACTGCATGCAGATGGGAGCCTCTCACATATAGGAGGATGAGCCTCATTATCTGTGACCAGGAAAAGGGAATCGTGAGCATGTAATAGGAATGAATAGAACATTGGAGCACTTCTCTGATGCGTCCATAATATTCATATAAATGTGATGTATGGAAGTTTTTTTTAATTCATGCTGAAACTGCGGAGTGCCATGACTGTTACTTCATCAATACACCGCTACTTAAGATTCGGATGCAACATTTCTACCTCAGATTGACAAGGTGCCTCACAAGTACCTGTAGCAAACACCCGGTCACTGAATCGCTGGGTCTGGAAGTCGTGGGTGGGTGCGAACCCAGGTGATGGACCTTCCATTATCATGGATGAAATATCTTCTTTACAATTGTATTTAAAAATCTGGTCAGTAGAGTACACCCATGCCTCGGTTGAAAATAAACATTAAGGATACGATAAGGCTGCCATTTTGTGTACCACGAAAATGATTACGTTCTTATCAATCGCTGTTTGTGGGCATGTGTCATAACACTAATTCTGTCTGACAGAACTAGGCAATGGCTTACTGAGCTAGAAGAGATGGTATATCACTTAGTGTAAATATGTGAACAATGTTCCAGGTTGTTAATTTACCGAACAAAGTGGCCTTCAGAGTGTGATATTTTTTACTTTGAGAATAAATGTTGTTTTGTTTTGGCGTACAAAGTGTTTCCTCTCTGTCTGCGGTCGGTCTACTTTGTCAACAGTCTCTCTCGGCAACCACATAACATTAAATAGGGAAAAGTATCTAATTCTACGGAAAACTTGGAATACATTTATGTCACAGAACTTAATCTATAAACCCAATGTAAATGTTTTTCCTCCCCAAGATACAATCTCAGACAAAGGAATACAAACTATAAACCTTTGCTTGTCACTGGGGCTGTATCCTCAACGGTCTGCCAATTATCCCCTTAGCTGTATCTAATTGCACTTTTTACGGTACAGAAATGGACTCAGAGATTTCTGTACTTTTTCTTGTACATGTTTGTACTTTGAGGAACATTCCAAAAGTCCACTTCTGTTCTTTAAAAGGAACAATTACAAGGGAACAGCCCCAGTGACAAGCAACGGTTCGCATTTTTACCCTTTTTTTCTGAGTGTAGTGAATAACATAATTCATAATACATCATTAAACATAATAAAAGAAGCATTATTTTCTGGTAAATATATTTTGTTCATGTTGCTTCCATGTGTTTTTGTAGAGATTCAAATCGAATGTAAAAGTAGAACAGATCAGCAAAATCATTTCCCTTTAGTATTTTCTGACGTTATGTTGGCTATTCCCCCACTGCGACGAATGTAAGAAAATAATTTTAATAATACAGGATTCACGTTTTACTGTTTAAAGGTAGGACAGCGTTCCCCGCGTGCATTGTGTGCTATTCTTTGAATTACGTCAAACTGTCCAATACATGTCATTTCCAGTGAGAGTATCTTTGGTGACCTCAAACGACAGTGTTATGGGGTATTCTATTTCTTTCATGTTGCATGTTTCATGGAAACGATCGTGTTGATTTTACCCTCGTTTATGCACTCTTCAGTCCTGAATTTTACATTTACATTAAATGTTTACTTAGATGTCAAATATAGTGACGCTACCCGTACATGAAAACGATATAAGCCTGTGTGAATCAGCCCAAACGCACATGCCACCTTCCCATATTTTAAGCAAAATTAGTTTTTCCTAAACCATGTTGCTAGTGTTACTACTGCATATAATCTACGAATGCAAAATTATTACACTACGTAGTAAGATGTCGGTTTGAGTGTGTAATCTATTACACTACGTAGCATAATATGCAAATAATAATTACCTGATTTCCTAGCATATTTTGCTTAGGCTAATCTGAAAAGAAACGTGCACAAAGCTTCTTTTTTTTTAAAAAAAAAAAAAAAAAAAAAAAAGGTTAACGTCCTACCTTTTATATTAAAAAGTAAAATGTGGCGCCGGTTGCGGAGAATTTCCGGAGTTACCGTAAGAACGGCACTGGCGTAGGATCACGAACATTACGAGTCTTATCCTTCCATCACCTCACGGTGCGCCGCGTGGTGGAAGTGTTGCAATGGCTCATCTATGAACAGAAAACAATAAGCCTACTAAAAAGGCAAGCTGTTTGTATATTTTTTTTAAAAAAAGGTACCATTTTATTTGGCTCTTAAAAATCCACGTTCATATAGACTGGAAAATTCAAATACGCGTAAAAATGTGCAATGCAAAATCATAAGACCTTCACAGGATGTTTATTAAAATCCATATTTATAAGAAACCCTAAAAACGACTCCCAGACTGTGTCGTTAAAATAATATTCGCAAAGATGTAATCGCGCCTGGTGACGGCCTCACATCAAACGCAATAATTCTGATCAGTATCTCCGGTAAATGCAGTGAGCTTGTGAATGTTTTTCTGTGCACAGGAAGGAGTACACCATAGCCCTAAGCAAAACCCTGCCCTAACACAAATGTTGTAATGATTCTGTTAGACCGACACTTGTAAAATGTATTAACTTGGAGCATTTTTAAGTATTCTGGTATTTTATTACTGTAACCATCACTGAAGTCAGTGGTGGTTCTAACTTGCATGCAGCCCGTGGGCGATCATACTCCGCGTCCTTCAGCCATCCCCAAGCAAAAATGTTGTGTTTTCACTAATTGCATTAATATAGCACAAAGGCAGCGGTGTGCTATGTGACAGATTCTCCCTCTCGCTCTACCTCAGGCTTCCAGTGGGGCGACCTGAAGTCAAGCCCCCCCATCTCCTTCTTCTCAGTGATAGCTTGCCTAAGTCTCAAACTATAATCAGGGCGCCCACTCCGACACGGTTAAGTGAGCCTCATGGTAACATTGACATGACATGAAAATGAATAATAAAAACCAGTCACACAAATGTCACCATTCCATCTTTGTTTTTGTCACCCATATAAAACTGTCAGTGACCGAAGTTACATTTTAACACATTTACATCTGACGGACAGATTTCTGTATCGATTTTAATTTAAAAAACAAACTACTAATGCAACAGAGGTGTGGTTGTATTTCAATAACATATTGAGTCTTTTAAACTGTGATAGGTTGTATCCTTTAAATTCAAGAATTTGTGATTAATGACATTGTCCCCCCTTTGAGGGAGGACCGCATTATCGGCTGGTGAATTTATTAGTCATGCTGATGTTTTCAGCCCCTTTTGCAGAAACAGAACTGAAAAATACACGCTAAATACTTTCAGTAAAACATCTGATACAAATGACTTGACCAAAAACATTACTGATTCACCTTTACCAGCAGAGGAAATACCACAAACAAATCAACCTTTGTATAAAACACCTGCTGATGCAGCCATTAAAAGGTAGAGGGACGTCTTCTTAACTACAGCTATGCCGATATGCCGTCTACTTCAGCTATATAACATCAGATCTAACCAGTTGGTCAGTGGGATTTACTGCCGTAAAGGAACAACATTAATATTTCACTTTGATCCAAAATCGAATGTTAGCTCATAGTTTTGCACTTGTCTGGCATCTGTGTCGTTTTTTGTTCAAACCTCCAAGTTGTGATTAGAACTTTGATTAGCGCTTCCTCCTGTGTGTGTGTGTGTGTTTAATTTTTTCCATACATTCTGCTTCTGAATATCTTTAGGATTTGAACTTCTCATGTTTCTCACAAGTGTGAATATTTAGTTCAGGAAGAAATATGCTAGGATACTTGAAGAATGTTTCTGATATGAACATTGGTGACACTTCATGAAACGGAGATTATACTTTGATATAATATGCAATTTGATTAGTAGTTATTAGAAATCACATCACCCTTTGGAGATGCAACAAAAGCTAAGAATTACATTTCTCTCAGCATACGGCTGTTTTATGCTTCAGGTAATATTTTACTGAGCCTCTTTCTGATGGCAACTTTGTAATGAAATGTCTTGATATATTTTTAGAACATATCTCAACGTATAGTAATAATTCAGCTAATTAAGTGTTTAGACTGTAACCACAGGTATCAGCATCTTTAAATCAGAATACACACTGATGTGGTTCACGTGTTACAGGCCTGTGTCTGAAGTAAGTGACTAATTATCACCAGAATGGAGGTGGAGAAATGTTACTAAGACACTTTCCTGTTTTGATGTTACTTTGTTTCTTCACTGACATCTTGGGGTGACATGATGATACAGATAGCCCCACATGTCCAAGTCTGGGGTTCCTCCCACTCTGCTCTGTGGGGGTGTGGAGTTTGCGTGTGCTTCCCTGTGTGTAAGTTCCCTACATGTGTTCTGTTTCCCCCCTGAAAGACATACCAGTGAACCTAACTTTACCTAACTTACTCATTGGCAAACTGCCTGTGATGGACTGTGGTCCATTTAGGGAACCTTAGCCAGGATATATAAACCTCCAAACATCTGAGTTGAAAGGCCTGATGAGTCTGTTTAATACGTTTTACTGCTTCACAGTAAAATAAATCTAATATCCATCAATTTTTGATACCATTCCACCCTATGCAGGGATGCAGGGCCCTGGAGCTTGTCCTGGAAGCAACTGGCACAAGGCAGGAAATCACCCAGGATAGGCCACCAACCAAAGATGTAACTTTGACTGGAACAATGGCGGATTGAGGTCTCCACTCATTATGGGGGAAATATGATTATTGGTTGTATTAGCTGGTTTTGATTTATTGAGGGGGCTACAAGCCCCCGTAATTTACGTCCATGCCGCCAAATCCTTTGGAAAAACACACACACACACACCCACAAACAATTTGACAAATTGAAATTACTTTATGTTTTTGGATTGTGAGGGGAAACCAGAGAACCTGGAGGAAACTGCACATCACATGTAAAACAACACACACATGGCCGGGGTGGAGACTCGGCCCATGGCTGGACACTGAGCCACTGTGCCATCCTAAGTGTGCTATAATATAAATCGGTTTCTTGCCAGCCTTGAACCCACAATGACTAGAGTGCCTAGTTTTCAGGTGCACATGCAGTCCATTCAGTTACACTGTGGCCCAGGGAGCAAGAGACAACAATAGGAACAGGGAAGGGTGCTGCGCACCTGAGGAAACACAGAGAAAAGCATGAAATGACCAGCGACACCTGCTGGCCAAATGGCTTAATGACGGACGAGGAACATGCAGAAAAAGCATCATATACAGCGGATTCGCATATAACGGAATTTCGCATATAACGGACAAAGAGTTTGGTCCCCCGGGCCGCTTTTAGCTGTAGTTTTGTTCGCTATAATGGACTTGTAGGCTCCGCCTACAAGACGCGTGGTGTGCCGGTGATATCCAGTGCAGATACGTGGTTGGGATTATTAATATAGTCATGCATCTGCTCAGATAAAGTTGGATTACCAATTTGATTACTTAACCGTTACTACCATGAAAATAATTTTTACACTTTAAAATAGTTTTTTTTTATAAATGATTAAAAAACTATTCATTCCATTTTATGAACTGTAGAATGTACAAAACTGCTATAACTGATTATTTTGAACAAACTATCATTACTCAAATATGCGTACAAATGGTCTTGAGTGTTTGTAGATTCTGTTCTTAGCTAAGAACAAATTCAGATAAGAAAACATTGGTGAATATCGGCTTTTTTGTAAAAAAAAGTGCGTACGTGGGGTTTAAGAACAAATTTGTTCGTAAGAACGGTTGGTGAATGAGGCCCAATGTTACACATTTTATATATGATCTGTTGAGACATGGACACCTCAAGACCTCTGAAGGTGTCTTGTGCTGTCTGACACCAAGACGTTACCAGCAGATCCTTTAGGTTCTAGTTGATCGTGGGGCCCCCATGGATCAGGCTTGTTTGTCCAGCGCATCCCACAGATGCTCAATCAGATTGAGATCTGGGGAATTTAATGGCCAAATCAACACCTTGAACTCCTTTTCATGTTCTTCAAACCATTCCTAAAAAATCTTTGCAGTGTGGCAGGATTTATGATCCTGCTGTAAGAACCCCGTGCCCTCGGCAAATAACGGGGCCGTTACTCACCTGCAACACATTAGCTTCAAGAACTGACTGTTCACTTGCCTGATATGTACTGGCTCCCTTGTTAAGTGTGATAAGATAATCAATGTTATTCACTTCACCTGTAGGTGGTTTTAATGTTATGGCTGATCAATGCATATTACAAAAATGTATATACAGAAAGACATGCACGCAGACACATGCACACACGCAAGCACACATGCACGCACACACATACACACACACAGTTTTGTAATTATATTTTTGTGGGGACTCTCCATTCATTTCTATGGGGAAAACTCTAATCCCAACATGATGACCTACCCAGCCCTAACCTTAAACATAACCCCTACCCAGCCCTAACCTTAAACATAACCCCTACCCAGCCCTAACCTTAAACATAACCCCTACCCAGCCCTAACCTTGACCACAAATAACCAAACAAAATACTTTTTGCATTTCTAGTTTTTTGATTGCAGTCACAGATCTTTGTGGGGACCTGAAAGAATAGTCTTTTATTAAAAAGGTCTTTATTACATTGTGGGGAACATTTGGTCACCACAATGTAATATAAACATAATCCACACACACACACGCACACACAGATATATGACAAAATATGTACATATATGTACATTACGCGCAAACATACTTTTCATATATCATACTTTTCCAGGTCCTGTGCTATACGTGTTTTGTTACATGAAGTAACAATGTAGTATATTTAATGTGCAAAAACAACTAAACAGGGATGGATTCAAACCATGAGTCTAACGCGTCATTCAGGCTTTCACTCTCTAAACAAGCACGCAAAACGAAAAAAAGCATACAGTGGGTTTCCGCCGCCTGTACGGTTTCCTGTCAGTGAATCACATGTTGCCTGTGGAATAAAACTCTTGCAGATTTTTTTTTTCCTTTCCACTCATCTCCAGGAAACTTTCTTTCATATGCAAACATGATACATGTGTTCTGTCGTTACACAAGGACACCAATTTTCCGAGGACACGGAAAAGTAAATGTCACGCAAGTATATTACACAATTCTGAGCTGTACCTCAACAGAAAGCATTTCCACCCCTCTGAAGTACATCCGTGAAGAGGCGAATCATCACAACTTATTATTCAAACATCATCAAAATGAGATTATGGTCACATCATACATGCCGAAGGCTCTCCAAAGGTATGTGTATCACCCGCTCGCATTTCTTTAAACTGTAACACTGTTTTTATTATGCTGAAAAGGACTTGAGCATTTTCTCTTAAATGATGGTTGAAAAGTAAATTCGGTATCTTTTCAGGAAAAGAGAATTTATTTATTAAAATGTCTTCTTTGATGTAGCATTTGTATATATTCATGCTTGAATAATAGTAAGCAGTTTAAGATATGCAAGTATAAAATAAAATACACTATTAATTAAGATAGCCTATTAACTTTTAAATTAATCTATTAATTTAACCTATTACTGTATGTTCTTATTTTTATCTTCAGGACTTTTTCACAGTGTAGCACTTAAATTTGCTGTACTGTGTTGATCTATTAATACACATTGGGCTGAGTTTCTAACATTGTAACATTATTAACAGAACTCTGCAACTACAGTATAGCCAGTTTTTTTAGTCTGATATCTTCAGACTAGTGTCTGGCTTTATGTCTGTGGCTGCTGTCTAAGGGGTCGTAAAAAATCTTTTATTTCTTTTCAAATGAAAATTTAAATATTTTACATTACATATTAAATATAACATCTAAATATAGCTTAGTTGAATACATTATCAGGTACTGAAAGAAAGTAAAAAAAATTCTCACCATTATAACTTAAATTTTATCATCCTATTCATATTGCAAGGATACTATAGTACCTTTTATCCACAGGTAAAGCAAGAGATTCCCTTACAGGTATTCATCACACAGTTTGTCCACCGCAGACAGGCTTTTAGTTCCTTGAACACTTCTCCCCTGACGTTGCCTTTCTTTCCTTAGAGACTCCGTGCCTCAGTGGTTCAATCCTGAGACCTCAGCATAGGCCTTCACCAGAGGGAATCTCGATGGATGACAAGGGACCAGTGAGACCTCAGCGTAGGCCTTCACCAGAGGGAATCCCGATGGATGACAAGGGACCAGTGGCACAGATGTTTCGCAGGTGCCTGCTGTCTAATCTGAAGGTAATGTGCTTATAAGAACAAACACCAAAAGCTTCACCTCTCTGCCTGTTGTTCACCAGTGATTTCATGTGTGGAGACACACGGAAAAACAACTTAAGATTTCATCATTTCAATTGACTTTGAAGAATTTGATTGTGACTATTGCTTACTTGTGTCTAACTTTATTTGTATACTGTTATCTATAGGGATTGTTGAATCTCATTTATTTACTTATTTTGATGATTGTGAGGTGACATATTTTGATGTCTGTGTTATTTCATACTGCATCTATTTATATTTTATTGTTAAAATTTGTATTAATTCTAATATTCTAAAATCTTCTTTTTATAAAGTATTTTGAGCTGCCTTTCTAAACTAAAGGAGCTATGCAAATAATAATAAACTGATAATTATAAATTACTATTATTATGGTATATGATTTTTTTTTTATAGTTTATGAGCCAATTCACTGCTTTTAGATCAGGTACCCAATACCTCAGTATAAATAACCATAAAGATATATCATGGATATATTATTTATTCATATTATTTATTTGTTTATTTACCAAATGTTCATAATTACTTATAAATTGTGCAAAATATATTAAACTACATACGAGCTGCAGGCAGTGTTCATTGGCACTGGTTCTCTTTCATGGACACGTTGACTTACAACAAAGAAATTAAGATTTAAATAAAGCCCAGTTTTTATTCCCCGTTGGTAATAAAATGATGGAAGTCAAAATCAAAAGGAATGTCAGACAAAGACATATGAACCAGGAAAATGAGCCATCGGAGGATCACCTGAACCCTAAAGATACATCAGAGCCTCGTAAGTAACTCGGTTTCGATGTCTGCCTGCTGCACAGGAGAGCCGGGGCCCGAGGGAAGCGGCAGCGGCCGGCCCGCGTGGGGACACTGCTTCCAGACTGCGACAGCTGGCCCTGAACTGGTTTACAGGCATGAACGCACCACTCCTCCTGCATGGCGACAGCTTCCCTGCTTGGTTCCAGGGCTTCATCAGCAGGAGGTAAGAGAAAAGAACACAGCCGTGGATGGAAGAGCCCCGTTTGATGTTCGCAGTGTGAGGATCCCTCTGGGAGTGCATTTTACTCACTTTTATAAGTTACATCCTGACACCCCTTGAATATTTCACATTCGTTTTGCACGAGTATCACTGCAGTTACGACGATGAAAGGTCAATTCTCAGATGTAACATAAATATTTCTATTACAACTACAAATATGCTTATCTATGCTATGAATAGGTCATAAACAATCATTTTAAATGTGGTATTAAGGGGTGTTCAGCGCTGGGTTGGTGTCCCATCCTGGGCTGTTCCCAGCCTGGTGCCCATAGCCTCCTTGATAGGCTCCAAACTGAAGCCCTTTACGAAAACAGATGGATGGATATTAAAGGACTCTTAAAATAGATCAGTATCATAATTTAAAATGCATTTTATACACCAGTAACAGCTTGTTATCTATTTTATTTTAGCAGTACTTTCTTTGGTTGACAAATATGTTTGGAAAATGTTACTTGCTTATAGGGAGTAAACATTTAAAATTATATTTGGTTATTTAAAATCAATGAACAGCCTCTGATAATGGTATACACCAGAGCAGGGGTCACTAACTGGACCGCAACAATTGAATCCAAACTGTGCAATGCCCCCCCACCCTCGACATCTGTTTTCAGATGCAGTGGACCTTGGCTTTGTGTTCTTCATGTAGATTTACCCAATGGGAAAAATAATTGGTTATGCCAGTTTTAGAACATGCTTGATTGTTAATTGAAAATATACCTGTTGAATGATTAGACATTAATCAAGACTAGTCATTTTCATATTTTTTTCTTATTTCCATAGTATAATATAATAGTGGGTGTCTTGTTCGTTTTGTGTTATTTGTGAAGTTTCAGTAAAAGAGCAAAGGGACCAATATTAGGTCAATTATGCAAAATATATCGCAGGTTTAGGTGGCAGATGACACTAACTTTAACCATAACTGTGAAGTTTTCTTTTCCATAGCGTTTGTTTGTTGAGGCTCAAGTCATCTCTGACTGTCTAATATTCCTGTATATAAATATTATTTTTAATGGTAGCTTTTTCTTTTTACCCGTTTAAAAAGAACATATTATGGTTTTACTTAAACACACATATAATATGTGTATGCACGTACAGTATTCATCGTAAAAGTTACATTAAGTTATAAATGCATTTAACTTTCGCTAAGAACAGAAAAGACAACCACAGGAATCCACGGAAGTCAAAACGATTAATAAATATTTATGTGAAATGCTGAAAAATGCAGGTCAACGTATTTTTCGCAAAGTCCATGAATAATATTTGGGGGCCTTAATTTCAGTACAACCTCTAAAATTAGTGATTGTTTATGTTTTGGTGTTTAGATATAGTGGAATTATTACCAGGTTCCATTTATAATATCTTGTGAGTTACTGGGTGTTTTTTAACCAGAGCAAACTGTGCAGTTTTTGCAATAAAGCATTCTTATTTAATAATATTTAATAGATTAAATGAAGGGATAAATAAAGAGGACTGTGTATAAAGGAACATGAAGTCCAGATTTAGACCTGTATGTTACCATGGTTTTTTAAAATTATTTATTATTTTTATAGGGATGCTGAAAACCAGCTGAAAGACAAACCTGTGGGGTGTTTTCTCATCCGGCTCAGCGACAAGGCCATCGGATACATTCTCTCCTATCGGTGAGTTCCATACTCTGTCTATCCCTCCAACCCACACAGTCCTGCTTTTACTCCGTAAATCTGTAACCATCACCTGTACAGTAATGGATCCTTGACACTTAAAGGTGTTGAAATATGTAAAGTAATACTTATTGGTGATTCAAGTACTTGGAGATTTTGACCTGGCTTGATCTGACTGTTTCAGAGGGCGCGATCGATGCCGTCACTGTGTCATCACCCAGAACGAAGCGGGGAAATTTATTGTTGTAGGTGACACTGAAACACACAGCACCCTGTCAGGCCTGATCAAGTACTACAGATCCCATCCGATTGAGCCTTTTGGGGAATATCTGACCTCGTCCTGCCACGAGGTGAGACGGCCTGTTGTTCACATACTTCTTAAGAATGAATGCGGTGTTCGGGGTGTCTTGGGCTGCGAAGTTCCTAACAGTGAGTGTGACATCTACACAGTGTTCCACTACTGATATTTACGACGTGGTCCAGCCCAGTGGACCGAACGACTTCCCCGCTAATTGGGCTCCCGCTGTGCCCCCCAGGGGCAACAGAAATCCTGCTTTAGCCTCTCGATTTTCAGAACAGCCACAGGTAATTATTCCCTCATATAACTTTTGTTATTCAAGCCTTTGCTAGTTGCTGATATAAGTTCTTGCTCCAACACTGTGCTGTATCTTTCTCTCTAAAGTTGACGGGGAGCTCGCCTGCAAAATCTCCAGTGGATGGTGCTCTGGAAGCATGTACTCGTAACAATCAAGTTCCACACACTAAATTGGGGCAGAACCAAGCATCAGAAAGGATTCAGCCCCCATTGGCAATCTACGGTGGTCCACACAGAGTCGAAGCGGTGCAGAGGAGGGTCCGTAGAGGCCACCACCCAGGCGGTTCCAAGCAGACTGAGCAGTTCCAGTGTGGGACCGAGACTGTGTACTCAGAACTGCAGGTGGAAGACCACAGCCAGAAAAGGGTACAAACCAAGCAGCGGCCTTACAAACACACCAGCTCGCCCCGGGATCTTTCTCTATTAGACAGAAACACAGGAAAAACAATGAACAAACTCTGCAACAGTCCAGTGTTTCAGAAGACCAGAGGACGTCTTGAACAAGGCCGGAGATACACTGACACTCCCCTGGTCTGGCACGCACTCCAGCATGACAGTGTGATCTACTCCACAGTGTGTCACCACCTTACTCAAGACAGTACTCATTCTCAACACACCTACGCGCAGGTCTTAGAACCGAGCTACCGCAGTGCTGCCATGGCAACACAGACCAAACACCGGAGCACCTTTAGCCCAAACACTTAGACTCCTGCTGGGAAAAATGCAGCTGGCATTTGACAAGATGATACTGTGATTATGACCACGCTAGGGCCTCATACTCTTTCTAGAGGACAATCTACACTTAGAATGAAATAACTATTGCATTCTTTTTCCTTTCTGCCTTGTTTTTTACACACTATTCCAACAGTTAAATGTTTTGAAGATGCATATGTTGATTGAACGGAAAGTTTGAGTTTATGTAAATGTAAAACTTAAGCAATATTTATTACATATTTATGCATGTAAATCATTAGAACAGCTGGGCTGGAAGAGTCGTTCATGTGTGAGACATGACACGTGTGATGACGTGAGGAATTTTTATATTTCAACTTTTCTTGTCTTTGTAAACTTGGTGCTTCATTTGTTGAAATTTATGGAGAGAGTTTCACTAATTTATTTATTTTGTTTATCACTGTTAATGACTGTGAGCTATATTTTATACATATGTATGTGTGTGTGTGTGTATGCATTGTTACATATTACACATATTCTGAAGTTCAATTCTAAAATGAATTTGTCAAGTCAAGGCGTGCTGCAGTCCTCACCTGCCGGGAAGGATGGAGGACACAAGAGCAGGATTACGGGGAAATGTAGGGACTTTATTGAAATCAAAAAAAGCAGGATAAGAAGCAAAAGGGATCATGCAGGATGAAAAACAGTAACACTGGGGAACAGGTCTGAGCATGGACACAGCTGGGGGAGACATAACAGAACCAGAGAAGACAAGACTGGCAGGCACTTATACACTGGGTTAACGAGGGAATAAATGGGGATCAACAAGAGGCAGCTGGAGTGAGTTACTGTAACAAGGCGGCAGCAACAAGAGGAAAGAAACACAGAACAGATGCGACTCATTTGAGCCCTGCTAGGGAGAAGGGGGGCAGGCGGGACAGTAGTACACAAAATGTTTTTATACACTAATTCATGGGTGTAAAAATGTCCTACTGGAGGTTGGGATGGCAGAAAGAGCCCATATGATGCTAATAAGAAAATCAAGGAGCTAAGGGAAAGAAATTGATTGTTTTGGGCCAAAGCAATCAAATGAACCAGACTCGATTACTGGTCTTGAAAATTGCATTTAATCTACACTGAAGTCTGTGTTATTGGGGCTGAGGCCAACGTACACTAATACAGACACAGAAGGAGCAGGCGGAACCCAGTAATGCTGTTAAATACAGTAATCTGACTCTCCATCACTCCTCCACAGTGGCTAAAAAGGTAGTTTGGTTTGCTGAAACAGCACATAATTTCTGATGATATCATGATATGAAGGTTTCCATCTGTCGCTAAGCATGAACACAAGCATTGTTATCATCATAATCATCTGCGTCAGCCCTAGTAGCATTCTAGATGCATATTCGTAATCGAATGGACGCTGACTCGTAGTTAAAAATAAGAGCAGCTTGAGTGGCTTTGGATGAACATAATGCAGACCATCTGTGAAATTCCAGGGGTTCATGGACATTTACCACTGCATGTCAGGAGCGAATGAGGCAGAGCAGCTTGGGGCATCGAAAAGAACCTGCAGCAGCTACTGATGGTTCAGCTTTATTTTACTTGTGGGAAAAATGATACATGACCACCATGGGATATTCTGCAAAAATCACAAGTCCTGTTCTCTACCTCAATATTTCACAATCCGGTCCTCGCGATCCACAGACAGTCCACATTTTTGCTCCGTCCCAGTTGGGGTATACAGTATCATCAGCTTTTTCTGTATAGTTCTAATTCTGGAAAACATCTACAGTAGTTTCATAGTTTCAATGCATGCATGCGTGCAAGATGACTAACCGAAATCCCTAATATTGTCACAGGGCTACAGAACCAAATTCTGTCCGTTTAGGGTGCAGACTTACACTTTAGATATGCAATTAAGTGTTCTACTTCAGTGGAAGGGAGCTGTCCAAAAGGCATTTATTCACATGAATGAACAAATTATTCCCTAGTAAAGTCTGTGAATGTGGAACTGCAATGAAAGTGGAACTGCAATGGATATGATCAGTATGGATTATTTTCCACTTACCATACTTTTTATGTTTATTATATATCCATTTTGCTTATCTGAAATTATCCCAGCAGAGAACCAAATTATCGACAGAAATCATCAATTTTATAACCACTAATGCAGTATAGGGTCAGTGGAAGCCTGTAGCTTGTTCCAGGAAGCGTAGGCTTGAAGGGGATCAGCACAGGCAGGATGTCAGTCCATCACAATGCTTACATACAGACATATACTATCGGTTATTTAGAGACACCAGTTCAATGCACGTCTTTGTACTGCTGCAGTGACCCTGAACATACAAAGAGCAGGGCTGAAGGTGTGAAGTAGTAATATAACAAAACATCCTTGGGTTTTTTAGAAATGCAAACTGTGGTTTGTTATGTTCATCTGGACGTGCATCAAAAAAAAATCAGTGAATCGTCAACCACATCCTTAAGGGCAACGACGAAAAAACTGAAGGTATGTAATTTTGGTTCATTTACATGCTTGTAAAGAACTGCAGAGAGAACACGTGCTTTCATGGCTAGAGTGTCTTCCGCCGAATGATACCAAATAGACATTGAGATCGTCACAGCCAAGATGCACTTTTCAATTTATGTACTACATCTGGAACCATTGAAGCACTTGCACCATATTAAAGTAATGCTGATCATAAGGGTTATAGGTATGCATGCAGTTTTGTCTTTCTGAATAAACTGAATGGTGCTGCAGTTTAAGTGGTCAAGTGTTTATTCCAGTGATGAGTCCAGTGCTGCTTTCAAATCAAATCATTAAGCAAAGAAGGCTCACCATTCAAATAAGCACATACAAATTAGATTTATTAAAAGATCAGCCCACTGCATCACATCAAATGCTGAAAACATGTTGATCAAAGGTATGACTCTCGAGTCGAAAGACAGGTAAAAGTGGTAAGAGAGAATCCTAAAAACAGAATGCAGACAATCACTGATTGCATCAGAAAGCTCTTCTTCTGAGCAGAGATCAGTTGATTGCTGTGATTGTCGTCATGGTCCTGCACTTTAACCATACTGAAAATGAGATCAGTCAGCAACTAGCAGTAGGAAAATGTAATACAGGACCCATGCAGGAAACATCTCTGTATTACTATCAGATAACAAAACGGTTCCTTTATATACTTCTGCTGTGCCATTTTGCTGTTATGTCCTTTATTAAGGTGCTAGCAATAAAATCTCAGGTTTCACTTGAACAAGTATTTCGGGAATCTCTCAATTGTGGCACACCACAAACAAACAATTAGTTGTTATAGCAACTGAGGAAGCAGCAGCACAGCCACCTGGACCATATGTGCCAGCACTATAGGCTAGAAATATAAGGTGACTCGGTTATAGTTGTCAGGTTTTTGTCAAGAACAAGAGGCTCAATAGCTACACGGAAGCAGGTTGTCTGAGGGAAAAGCATGTAACATGTTGTTTTCCTGCATTATATTTCTTAATCCTCTTGGTGAATTATGCAATGAATGAATGTCTGTGCTTCGTTCAAAATATATATTAAGAAACATCCAAAAACCTGCAGATTCAAACTTTCTATATTTGGAATAAATCTATATAAAACATGGCAGCTGAGGTAAGAATTACAGCAGTAGTGTTTCTTCAGTTCAGTGCAGTATTGTGGCTAGGGGTGGCAACTTCAGGTCCAGAAAGTAAAAATCCAGACCATGATTTACTTTCAACCAACCAGTTAAGCATAAAAAGTCACAGAGTACTCAACTGGTTGGTTGAAACAAAATCTTGGTCTTGGTCTGGATTTGTACGTTCTGGGCCTGAAATTTCCACCTCGGATTGTGACCCACCTCTCAGTCACAGGCGACACAAGATGTCACCCCTGTCCTCCACCAGAATGCCGGCCCAGACTGACCCAGCAGGACAGATGTGGGCCGAGATGCATTTCAAATTCGTATATGGAGGATGCTGAAAACAAGTAAAAAAAACGTTTGTTGCATCTGATGCGGCTCACTGATATGTTTTAATCATTTAAATTAACCTATTAAAAATTCTAACCTAATAAAATGGCTGGCTGAGATTGTTTAGTTTCATGTATAATTTCATCTGTGTTTCATGTTTACGTTCAAAAGAACATACAGAAGTGTAGTTAGCTTGTTGCTCGTGTGGCAAAATGACCTGTAGTACAGTATACTATACTCTGTTTAATGTAGACACCTAAAAATACATTGTGTTTCTGGATGTTGCATTATCATTTCCTCATCAAAAGGGAACATACATCTACAGCGGGGAAAATAAGTATTGAATGTGTCAACGTTTTTCTCAGTAAATATATTTCTAATGGGCTAAATAAGTAAGCTTTTAACAGAAAGGGCTTTGTTCCTTTTTTTCTGGAAATTCAGATAAATGTTATCAATCATAATTCTGTGAACGATGTACTTGGACAGGCACTTACTGATGTCTGAACAGCATTCTGCTCCATCGTAATAGGTAATTCTAGTTAGTTTCAAAAACCCAAAATGGGCTAAGGGTTTTAGAGATATTCCTGCCACATTCACCTCAAGAAGTCAGGAGCCCTAGAGATTATGTTCTCAAAATCAGCAAAGGAGAGTTTGCTGTCCCCATCCAGGTTTTCACATACAAAGTTTGCCTCCTCAGGTGTCAGATCGTCTCTGGTTAACTTAGTCAGTGTTTTCTCCAGGTCCTCCTTGCAGATGAAGTCTTTGCCTAATTCATCCTCAGAAAATGACTCCGCGATACGATTTCTGAACGGGTTTATCCCGCATAACGTGAAAAATGAACGAGCTCCCATTTTGCTCACACTGATGAGGGTCCAAAGATGAATGACAAGCAGTGTAGAGTAATAATAAGCCATTAAACAGCTCAGAGACACCTAGTAGGGCCACAGTGCTGGCCCACAAACCCATCGACCCACCAAGAAAATACCTTGGACACCATGAAATGCTATATTTTGCAACTGCTAATGTACTGGTTCACTTAATCTAAGCACTTAGTCCTCAGTGACCTGGGATCAGTTAGATCCAGTTTCAGCAAGCAAAGAAATAAGTAGTCTGGCTGATGAAGCGCGAACCTGATTCTTCGACCTGGCATCATTACAGGAGACACTGAGAAGCAGCTTTATATTAAGCCATGCTGATTCACAGACTGATACCTAGTGTTGTCTGCCATTCTGAATTATGTTTCATCAGCTACAGTTAATTACTTTTTGTTAATATAAAAATGTATTTCCAGCATACTTGACATAGGAAAAGGTTTTTTGGTTCTTCTGGTCCTGCTTTCAGTTACGGAAGCCAAAATCCATGTTTTCAATTCAATTACAACAATAAATGAATAATAAAGAATAACAATGAAATCCCAGATGTATGACACTGATAAATGGGACACAGTAATTGGATCGAAATTACATTTGCCGATGAATTGTTCTGGAGTATTAGTATATCTGAAATCCAGATCAATGCATCTATCTGTAGATGTAGTATAAGAAGGTCTAGATCTTCTTGTACAAACAAACTGCTGGGGGCCTGGTGGTCATGTAAATATACAGTTCTACAAAGTCAATCTCTGCACACACAGGGCAGGAATGAATTTCAAACGCTCAGCCTTAGATGCAGTGAGTATCACTCCCTGTTTATATATATGGCAGGTAATGAAAATAACAGATGTTATTAATAAGGCTTTAGCATTTTGTCTAGTAATCATTCGAAGTGGGAGCCATACCTATAAATGGAAAAACAGCTAATGTAGCATCAACCTAGGGAATGGAACACATCTTTTGAATCAATCGGCCTTGCTGCTAATACAGGTAAAATTAAGGAAGTAAAACTTAAAGACTTCTTGTTCAACAATAATATGTACAGTATACAGTTCAGCCAGCAAAGATTTTGCCTGGATTCAAACATACCAAAATTAGCATTTTTTCAAATTAGATATTAAAAGTAAAATACTAATAAAAAAAAAATTAAAAATTTTACTATAAAGGCAGCTAAGACAGGCAGTACTGGGAAGTATATTAACATTTTAAGAGCTTAAACCTCCATTTAAAAACGACACAAATTTAAGTAGTTCAGCAGACAAAACAATGAACTGTGCTCTGTAGGTAGATAAAATCTAATAAAGATGAATGCAAAGGGTTTTACTCTGGGAGTAAAAGCATACAGTATAACAAGTAAATATACATAAATAGTAAATTTGGGTGTATGTGTATACATCTATTGATTCTACATACAGTAGGCAGCTAAGCCAGTGATTACCTGCTATATAACTTATTTGCCCTTTCTTGGCAGTAAAAATATGACATTAAAATTAATTCATTTGAATTCAACTCCTAGTTATTTTGAACAACCTGTCCTGGGAAATTGAGTTGGTCTGAGGGGTACCAGAAAGCGCATGTACTGCAGCATATGTATCAACAAGTTGATTTAGTAAAATGGTAAGAAGTGAAACCTTATTTCCCCCACTTTCTTTTTGTGCTGGGTGAAGAAAGATTTTAGCAGCAGAGTTACTCTCAGTTCAGGCATCTTGATGATGGCTGCAGAGAGCAGTTTAACGTCAGGTTCATTGGTGCAGTATAACGGCAGGACACGTGGAGCAAGCTCGTGGTATCATCCATGTAAGCTTAACAACAGAGAGAAGGTTTCAGCTTTGGTTATGTCAATCGTAATGTCAGTTACTGAACCTGAGGTTGGGTGGGTTTGCAGCTATCAAATAAAGAAAAGACATTTAGTGGTAAGTAGGTTTCTTAGAAACAGTTGTTCCAGAAAACATCCATAAGACTAAATGCAATAAGCCATTAACTGTGCATTGATTCAATGTTATGTTGAAACAATGTTATTTCCATAAAATGAATCGAATGATGAACACAGAACATAACAAAAGTAAATGGGCAAAATATAAAACGGAAAATTTAAAACAGCAAAAAACACATTGACTAACACAACAAAACAGAATGTTTTTCCTGTGTTCCATTAAGGAACAAGCTGAAGGCTCTTTAGTCTACTACATTAACTGTTTATAAGAGAGCAAGGCTTCACCTACAGATGGTTATGTGTCATTTATTCATAAGAATTCCTTTTTTTTTTTAATATTCCCTCCACCACCCCCCCCTCTGCGGAGGACTACTTTATTTGCATTTATTTATTTATATTTATTTATTTATAAAATATTTTTATTTACTTCCTCAAGTAAGGAGATGGAGAGAGAGGGGCAACACAAAGGGGAAAAAGGGGGAAA
>JAODKE010000020.1:7840297-7853136 GCA_026779605.1 Mormyrus hasselquistii
TAATCTTCTTCCATGCCTGCTGAAGAGAGAAAGACAACATACAACATCTGTACTAAACATGACGACCATCAAATGTTGACTGTTGTTGAACAACACACAACCAGCATCACAACACATGCCTAAAAGCAACAGAATTCCAAGGAGGGCCTGAAGAGTAGCCCAGGGTGAGGAACTCCATCAACATAATCAGGTGTTTTTCCCTGAAGACTGACATACAGTAGTTCTGCGATCCACACGGCCATGCTTCAGTTCCTTTGAATGTATGCATTGGTCTCTATAGATATCTAGGTCAGATTTCATCTCAGGATGTAATATGATTGTGAATCTAATCAAACAGTGTGTGTCTAGTAGTCAATGTCATGTTTTACTCATTTAAATATGTTTAGATTTTTAAAAATATACAGTACCATTCCAAAGATTTTGCACACCACAGGTTTTTACCACATTTCCATTTATTTCATAAACTGCAGATTATTTTATTCTTGTTAAGCATTGGATAGTTGAGTGAATGACTGTAAATGGAAAAATAAGTCAAATAAAACAAGTTTCCTTTATAACATGGAAAGAGTGTGTAACCATGCATGTCTGACATGCCATTAACTGGTTGTGTGGTGATGGCAGAGTCAAATTCTACACTGTTCTTTAAGTTTAAATGCACTAGTTTCATCCCATAAAACAGAGCAGAATTTAATGTCCCTTGTAGAAAGAATGCCTCAAATTTTCTCTTCTGTTATAACTGCTAGAGGAAGTTACTTTGATTAATCAAAGATATGGCATTTACTTGCTGATAAAGATACTCAGATGGTGAACATACTGTAATTTTTTTTTGTTAGCAAAGAATATTGAGTTTTCTTGGGTCCTTTCCCAGTCGTCTATCAAAATTGGAATTTGTATATACAGTACAATATACCAACTTATAACATGAAATTATAGGTTTCAAAAAAGTTATTATGTTATACACTATATGGACAAAAGTATTGGCACATGCCTCTTAATCATTGAATTCAGGTGCTTCATTTAGACCCATTGCCACAGATGTGTAAAATCACCCAGTTACTGCAGTCAGGTTTACAAACATTTGTGAAAGAATGGGTCAGTCTGAAGAGCTCAGTGAGGTGCAGTTCTGTCACAGGATACCACTTTTCAGTTTGTGTTTTTTTTCCCTGCTAGATATTCCATGGTCAACTATTCCACAGTCTATTTTTGCAAAGTGGCAGCGTTTCAGAACAACAATAACTCAACCGCGGCGTGGCAGATCGCGTAAAGTAAGAGAGTGGGGTCACAGAGCGCTGACACGCCCCGTGTATGAAAGTGGACAACGTGCCCTTGTCTCAATAACTGCAGTTCCAAACTTCCTCTGGCATTAACTCCAGCACAAAAATGGGAGCTTCACAGAATGGGCATCCATGGAAGAGCAGCTGCATGCAAGCTTCACATCAGCAAGTGGAATGTCCAGCTTCAGATGGAGTGGCGTGGCATGCAGCATGTTGGGCTCGGGAACAGTGGAAATGTGTTATGGGGAGTGATGAATCATGCTTCGCTGTCTGATTGTGTGAGGCAGTCAGATGGATGTGTCTGAATTTGGTGGATACCAGGAGACTGCCTTCCCGTCCAACATCAGTGGCTGACCACACGAATACTCTTCTGGATGAATGGGCAAAAAATACCACAGACACACTCCTAAACCTTGTAGAAAGCCTCCCCAGAAGAGTGGCGGCTGTTACAGCCGCGAAGGGGGGACCAATTTCATTTTGATGCCGATAGATTTAGAATGGGGTGTTAAAGAATTTCCTGTGGGTGTAAATGGTCAGAAATCTCAATACGTTTGTCAATATAGTGCATGTAACACATAATAATTTTCTAATTAAAAAGTATGAAAAACATTGTGTCTTTATCCTAATCAGAAACCATCAGAAACAAAAAGTCATAGCCCCCTGATGCATTACTAGCCCACATTGCTCCGTTTTCTTTCATATCGCTAAAGTTCTTTATGTTCTCTTTTTGTCAGGTTGGCTGGTCTTGGTGGTGCCCTTGGATGTTGTATTTAACCCCCCACCTTCATATTTTCACCCAGTACTGCACATACCACTGGCAGAAGCCCTGTGCGTTGTGACACATCATTTAGATCTTCATAAAAATTATCTGCAATTTGTGCACAGCAACCCATCTATTGGTCTGTACCACACAGGATAGGTTCCCATCCCGCTCATCAAGCACAAATATCCGTAACAATAACAGTTCATTGTAACTAGTCTAGTATTGATTAAATTTAATTGTAATTTTGATGTGGTATCAGTAGAAATTAGTCATAATATTATTCTAGTACTGATTAGAGTGAATCATATTGTAATATTAATCTGGTATTAATAAAATTTAAATGTAATATCTTATATTAATGAAATATACCTGTAATATTAATCTTTTATCAGTAAAAGTTAATCAAACATTATTCTGGTATTATAGGTAATTGCATGATGTTAATTTAAAAAGCTACAAGAAAACAAAGCCAGAAAAAGGGAAAAGGAACCAGATTATTATGTCAACGGGAGGAAGACAAGAGCAGCTGGAAAACAGACTTATGAAAATGGACAGACAGTGGACATAAGGAGGACAGGACATCCAGCAGCCGACAGAGTGGACATAAGGAAGACAGGATATCCAGCAGCCGACAGAGTGGACATAAGGAGGACAGGATGTCCAGCAGCCGACAGAGTGGACATAAGGAGGACAGGATATCCAGCAGCCGACAGAGTGGACATAAGGAGGACAGGATATCCAGCAGCCGACAGAGTGGACATAAGGAAGACAGGATATCCAGCAGCCGACAGAGTGGACATAAGGAGGACAGGATGTCCAGCAGCCGACAGAGTGGACATAAGGAGGACAGGATGTCCAGCAGCCGACAGAGTGGACATAAGGAAGACAGGATATCCAGCAGCCGACAGAGTGAAATGGGAACAGCAAAGATGAGGAGCGATAAGGCAGCATTAAAACACATTTAAACAGAGCAGATGTCATCAGAGAGTGAGTAAGCCCGTAGGAGAGTAGTGTGGGTGTTCCACAGTGGGGCTGAAATGGGAAATGAGTCATGCCCTAAAAAGTCATTTCAAGCAAAATGCCTGCAAGTAGAAGAGAAAAAAGGTCTTTACGGAGAGGTTTTAGCCCCGTGACATTACATGAACAGAGCAGACCTGAAGCTACGGTCCTATCTCATCTTACTGTCTATTTTAAAAGTTACCCAGAAGTAACACAAATGTTGTGCATAGACATTCATTCGTCTCTCGCCAGATGTAATTAAATTCCCCAGATGCCAATAATTTTGTCATGCTCTTTTTTAATTAACAATTGGACAAACAGAAGATGAGCTTGCTCCTCAGCCACCCAGAAGGCATTACTTCTTTGATGTTCTCACCAGAATGTTACTTCAGAATAATTCAACACAATGAATTCAATCACCGCATGCATGGGGGAAAGGGTAAGTTTGCCCAGACTCTGTACTGGAGGGGGCCCAGAACTAGTCATTTCTTAAAGTATAAAAGGCAAAATGTATCACGGGGGACCCCCTCTAGTCGGCAAAATCTATCACGGGGGACCCCCAATTTCGGATTCAGGCAACTGCACCCCTGCCCCCCCACCTCTGCTTGTACTAACTGGGGCTACTCCTCCCTCACCCTAAACCTCAACACCAAGGTACAGGCCTCTGTTTTACTTACCCCTCAGTCATGACTGTATCCACCCACAACGGTAACACAACCATCAAATCTGCAGATGACACCACTGCCACAGGCTTGATCGCTGACAGCAAGGTGGCATACAGGCAAAAGGAAGGAAAAGAACTTGGCAAGGTGACGCACTTACAACAACACAAAGCAAACAGGGGCTCCTTGTGTACATTTCCCAGTCTGCACTAATCAAGACGTGGTAGAATGAGTCTCCAGCCTCAAAAACTTTGGCATCCACATTTCCGAGGACCTTTCATGCACTCTGAACAATACACTATGTGTCCCTAAGGAGACAGACATGTCTGAGGAGATGTTGCATAGCCTCCCACAGTGTAAAGCTATGGAGTAAGGTGAACTGACATGTCTAAATTGCCTAAAGTGCATGATTGTGAATGCGTGCACGCATGTACCTTATAAGACATTTTTTTACTATTTAGTATTAGTATTTTTTTAGTATTATTACTATTTCTCACATACATTGAACTAGTCCAAAGTAAATATTTTACTCAGCTAAGCGAGGCATTACTCAGTGAAGGGTTTCTTTGCATGTGAAGAAGTGCAGTCCTGATAGGAAAGTAAAAAAATGTATTTATTATTATTTGTAGTATCTCATCTTGTTATTTTTCTATAAAATATCAGTATCAACTAAATCTGTTAAATGAAGTAGTGAAAACAATATATCATAAGTATGTCTGTTTATCGTCAGCCTTTCATTATAGTTTTATTACTGTATAAAAGTGTATAAAGTCTATGAAGGGACCATCACTACTGTACATGGTGGTCAATCCAATCACAGTCCAATCAGAATGGCACAGCCAGACGCTCCCCATACATGCTTTTATTCAATCGGAGGGAGAATTTTCTTATTTATTCTCAGACAACTGGCCTCCTAATTGACATAAACCTTATGAGCACAGGTCCTTGGCTGTATTTATAACCTTCTCCCAGGAAAAAGTAGGTGTATTATCTTCGAGGCTCAGACAGAGAACAAACATCTGTCTCAATATGCGAGGGTAAATTTCCATTAGTCTCAACTTGTTCGCTAATATATATTGGGCGCACAGCTTTCTGGTTTGCATGCTAACCAGGACCAATCAAAATCAACGTGGCACCTTGACCTTGACCTTAACTGCTAACGCCCTCTTTCGAATGCAAAGTGAAATTGGCACAGAAAATGGCAGCCCGCACAAATGATGCAGTTGTGTATATCCTTTATACGGAATTTTGGGTCACCTTACTTTAGAAAAGTGTTCCATTTAGAGCTATTAAGAGCTATGAAAACTGTAACTATTTAGAGCGCTGAACCTCTGAACCATTTTTGCATTCCAGCAAATGACCTAATGCAAAACATTAATATCTCAGTCCTCGTTGTTCCTAACCTTAATACTTATCTGTCACTGAGACCATGTGATACACATCTCAATGCATTGCCAATGATCCAATATGTTAAAGATACATATGAAGTAACTACTATTTATATGATATGATTGTGATATGATTCACCCTTATCACGATGCAGTGAGAACTGGAGATGGGACATGAAATAGTGTGCTTAAGAAACAGTTTAGAGAAGCAGAATTGAATGTCCTCCTATGGTTTGGAAGCATAATGATCCCTGATAACATTAATAATGCCAGTTGCTCCCTAAATAAACAATACACGATCAATAAAGCAAAATGATTTAACTTACTATACATTAATAATCGGATTTTACCAATGCAAATGTTAGATGTATCCTGAGTTCATCCCAAATTATACCCTTATTTTATCAGTCATTTGCTTCGTGAACTTTTATGCTGATGCGCCGATATGAATCAGTGAATCTTACTATTCCTACTTATGACAAATTCTGGAAGCTTTGCTCTACAACTTTAACAAAGATACCAGGTACAATATTAAATAACATCAAGATATTTTGGACAATTACTTGGTTCCAACTTTGCAGGAATAGTTTCTGGAATGCCCTTTTCTGTACCAGCATGACTGTGCCCCAGTGCACAAAGCAAGGCCCATAAAGACTTCGTTGGGTGAGTTTGGTGTGGAAGAACTTGACTGGCCCAAATAAATCCCTGACCTCAACCCCATCAGACACCTTTGGGATGAACTAGAATGGAGATCGTGAGCCAGGCCTTCACATCCAACATCAGTGCCTGACCTCACAAATGCTCTTCTGGATGAATGGGGCTGGATGAATAATCCCACATACGACCCAAAACCTTGTGGAAAACCTCCCCAGAAGAGTGGCGGCTGTTATAGCTGCAAAGGGGGATCAACTCCATACTGATGCCTATGGATTTAGAATAAGGTTCCTGTAGGTGTAATGGGCAGGTGCCCCAGTACTTTTGTGTGTATATATGACCGGTACTCTAACACCAAAGAGCTGGCATTCAGCAATTCTCCCTACCTGCCAGTGACATTTGAATGGCTACTGCTATGCAGGAACAGACACTGATAATAATCCATAAACAAGAACTATATGTTCTGTTCACTCCTCCAGATCATCGGGCTCACCGCTTGCAGATCCTAATCTGCAGATACGACACTGTGGCGGAAGTGAAGTAGCCGCACTACTACAGTGGGGCAAAAAGTATTCAGTCAGCCACCAATTGTAAAAGTGTAAAGATGAGAGGTATGTGATTTACCTCAACTATGAGACAAAATGAGAAAAAAAAAAAAACTCCAGAAAATTACATTGTCTGATTTTTAAAGAATTTATTTGCAAATTATGGTAGAAAATAAATATTTGGTCAATAACAAAAGTTCATTTCACTACTTTGTTATATACCCTTTGTTGGCAATGACAGAGGTCTAACATTTTCTGTAGGTCTTCACAAGGTTTTCACACACACTTGCTGGTGTTTCGGCCCATTGCTCCATGCAGATCTCCTCTAGAGCAGTGATGTTTTGGGGCTGTCGCTGGGCAACATGGACTTTCAACTCCCTACAAAGATTTTCTATGGGGTTGAGATCTGGAGACTGGCTAGGCCACTGCAGGACCTTGAAATGCTTCTTAGGAAGCCACTCCGTTACTCGAGCGGTGTGTTTGGGATCATTGTCATGCGGAAAGACCCAGCCACGTTTCAGCTTCAATGCCCTTGCTGATGGAAGGAGGTTTTCACTCAAAATCTGATGATACATGGCCCCAGTCATTCTTTCCTTTACATGAATCGGTCGTCCTGGTCCCTCTGCAGAAAAACAGCCCCAAAGTATGATGTTTCCACCCCCATGCTTCACAGTAGGTATGTTGATCTTTGGATGCAACTCAGCATTCTCTCTCCTCCAAACACTACGAGTAGAATTTTTACCAAAAAGTTCTATTTTGGTTTCATCTGACATTCTCCCAATCCTCTTCTGGATCACCCAAATGCTCCTCTAGGAAACTTCAGACGGGCCTGGACATGTACTGGTTTAAGCAGGGGGACACATCTGACACTGCAAGATTTGAGTCCTTGGCGGCGTAGTGTGTTACTGATGCTACCCTTTGTTAGTTTGGTCCCAACTCTCTGCAGGTCATTCACTAGGTCCCCCCCGTGTGGTTCTGGGATTTTTGATCACCATTCTTGTGATCATTTTGACCCCACGGGGTGAGATCTTGCGTGGAGCCCCAGATCGAAGAAGATTATCAGTGGTCTTGTATGTCTTCCATTTTCTAATAATTTCTCCCACAGTTGATTTCTCCACACCAGGCTGCTTACCTATTGCAGATTCAGTCTTCCCAGCCTGGTGCAGGTCTACAATTTTTTTTTTCTGGTGTCCTTTGACAGCTCTTTGATCTTGGCCATAGTGGAGTTTGGAGTATGACTGTTTGAGGTTGTGGACAGGTGTCTTTTATACTGATAACGAGTTCAAACAGGTGCCATTAATACAAGGTAACAAGTGGAGGACAGAGGGGCCTCTTACAGAAGAAGTTACAGGTCTTAAACAGAAATTTTACATGTTTGTAGGTGACCAAATACTTATTTTCCATCATAATTTGCAAATAAATTTAAAAGTCAGACAATGTGATTTCCTGGATTTTTTTTTCTCATTTTGTCTGTCATAGTTGAGATACCTAAACACTATAACTCTACATTGCTTATAATTCAGGCAGTTGCAGAATGATCAAAAACACGTTTAATATATCAGTTTCTAGCATCTTAAAGTAACAAGCAGCTTAAGGAAACTAGCATCTTAAGGTAACTAGCAGCTTAAGGTAACAAGCAGCTTAAGGTAACAAGCTGCTTAAGGTAACTAGCAGCTTAAGGTAACAAGCTCACACTAAGACTCCCAAACTTCTGCCTTGCTACTGTTCTGACAGCACTTTTCTCATTTTAAAAAATTTTCTCGTTATTTAAATTTGTCTTAACAAATTTCAAGAAATTATAAGTAGAATTATGAACAATTAAAATGTTAAATTTCAGTGGGTCAGCATTATGTGGAATCAGATGACAGCATATTAGATAAACACACGGCAGAAGCCTGGGACATTTATAATTCGTGACCTCCCCAGTTAAAGACGCCATTGTTTATTATTCACATACATGCTAAACAATGGCCAATATCTGACAGTAAATTCAACAGAGTTCAGAACTGTACAAAGTGAACGCGCTTGCAGCACTGTGATTGTGCTGCATTACCAAATATCAGAAATGTGACTTGGTCTTCTGCTTGTGACCCCGTGCTGCAAACCCCCATGTTGCCGTGAGAGAACAAAGCGTGAATCATTTCAGGAGGTGACACACAGGCCTGTTTTTAAAATGGCTTCTTGTCTGACTATGACCTTTATATAAGAACGCTGCATTAAAGCAGCGGCATCCTGCGTGTTTTTGTCAAGCCTGTCGGATATTTTAATTCTAAACATTGCCCATCATTAGAAATCAGTTCCATAACTGCTCGCATTATTTTCACAATGTTGCAATGACATATATGGTATTTATAGATGATAATTATAAGTGTGCATACAAAGGTTTGTAATTAGATCTTGTGGGGACTCTCCATTCATTTCTATGGGGAAAACTCTAATCTCAGCTAGATGAGCAAACTCCTACCCAGCCCCAACCCTAACTATAAAGTAACCAAACAAGTTTTTTGTTTGCATTCACTGATCTTTGTGGGGACCTGAAAATGGTCATGTATAAGTCAGACAGACAGAAGCAGAAAGGGTACATATTTAAAAGACTGTTACAATCCCACTATACCACTCATATGGCTCTTTAGTACTCCTGTATATTGAAGAAGTAACGTTTGGCGTACTCAAAAACAGGGATAAATGGAGGCAGGTTTTATTGATCCCAGCATCATTGTAGTTTTCTAAAACAAATTAAATGCAGCAATCTCAAGAAAGCAAAACTCATGGCTAGCTGTTCCGACTTTGCCTTGGTCTTTCATTTACACGTATATTATATTTATCAGATATAGTGTACTCTGCATCCAAAGAGGTGAAATGCAATTATACACATCAGGTTTACAGACACTTCACTGCAGGGGTGGGCAATCTTACCTGCAAAGGGCCACTGTGTATGCAGGTTTTTGGGATAACCTGTAGGTCAGCTGTTCAAACCAAGGTGTGAGGACTCTTCAGCCAATCAGTCCTCTAATTAGTAATCTAGTTAGGGAGTTGCAACGAAAATACACAGCGGCCCTTTGCGGATAAGATTTCCCAACCCTGCTTTACATAGCGGCCAAGGATTCACTTTCTGATTTAATGATTGTGTGTGTGCGTGCTCTTAAATGCCGCTTCTGCAGTTTTCAGTGAATCATATTTAAATATTGTCATTTAAAGGTCAAGTTTGCTTCAGGGTAAGTTACATGCAGGTCACTTTACGTTTCGCACATTTCGGTTTCCTGTTTATTAGTCGTAAAAGGAAAATATTAACCATCTTCTTTTATATCCTGTATTACTTAAAATGAATGACTGGTTAGATATTCTTGGCAACTTATTGATATCTGAAGTTTGCTCAAAAGCAGCATCTGTCATATTACTTACTGTAGACATTCATATAATTGCTATCAAATTAACACTACGGTGTCTCTTTGTGTCATTTGTGGTAATTTCGGTTCACAGATACTTAACATTTAGCGCGATAATAAGGGGGATAACCATTTCTATATTAAACTACCGTACGACTAATATCTAAAAATATTACTGGATAGCAAGACTAGACAATGCGTATATATTTAAAGCAATAAATTATTAACTGAGGATAAGAAAATCTTGTTTAAACCAATATCTCCCGTATCTTACCTGATAAGAGTCTAACTGTTCATCAGTAAATATCGTTTATTACCCATCTTAATGGAGTTCATTTCTTCTTATTCAGATTCATCAGATTGTTAGTGAGAGGTGTCCTTTGTATCTCAGGCATTTATGTTGTATAGTTGGACAGAGAGAGAGAGAATTACAAACGCGTCTAGAAATAATTTGTCGGTATTTATTAAACAGCTGAAATCTGTAAGATACTGTAAATACACATCATTTTGCAATCTCAGAAACACTAAATGAACTTCCCGTGTGCAACCACAGCGCTGGGACCGCGGAAGCTGCCCAGTTCAGCAACGTTCTACCAATCACTATAGAGCCGTGCAATTCAGAGCAAAAAGCAGCCACAGGGCGGCGCCACTGCATCGTCTAACCCAAGACATATCAACATGCACATAAAGTGAGTGTAAATATCTCATGCGTGCCGTTAATTATATCCCAAAATAATTTATTACGACAGTAAGCGAATAATTATGGAAACCGAAAAATACCATGAACTATTATTATGTAACGCCCTTATAATAGCGGAATGATTTTCCAGCGTCGTCTTCAGGGTTTATAGGGGACAAAGTAACTAAGCCTTATAGAGAAAAAACTTATAGAGAGACCTTATAGAGAGAAAATGATTGGAGAAACTCTTCAGAACTAGAACAAAATATCAACGTGGTGTTGGCAAATAATGTCATCAGACTCATAACGTACAGAGTGTTGATACACCCATTATTGAATAGAGTGAAGCAGAGAGGGCTATGCACAGTTCTGCTTGAGAGGAACATAGAGTACACGAAAGATGTGCCACATGCAAATGTACAACTGAAAATCACTTTACAGCTCTCCATAATTTGATGGTGTCATTTCTTCCTCCAGCAGTGCTTTACTGTGGGAACCAAAAACACAACAATGCTGTATCACTGAAATTGATATCTTTCTGACATCTTGGCTAACTGTTTTGCATGGGGTGGCTAACATGATGATCATACACACACATATTTTTGGGTTTGGGTATAGAACTACATCTAATTTATTTTGACTAGCAAGATAAAAGCAACTGAAAATTATGCCAAAGGATGGAAATTGTATGAAACCATTTACATATATGAACTAAACATTTTGAAATTTGTGTGAAGCGATGAGAAATGATGTTCTGCTATGCAAAAGTGACATCATGGTGTGGGGATTACAGTTGATATTTTGCAAATGTTAATTAGCATTTGCAAATTGCTCCAAAGCAATCAAGAGAAATTGTAAGTATCAGTTTGTTAATGAAAAATGATCAGACAGTGACAATGAGAAACTGGGATCTGACTCATTCAGAATCTTGGAGCTCAGGAATGTACATACTGACAAGATATTTAAGCATTTTCACTTTCATGGTTAAAATGATGCTTGTTGCATTTTTCATTTTTGTGATGCTGACAAATTCATCATTTAATTGTTTTTGGCCCATACAGGCTTTGGCAGCTAAACTGTTGTATTTTGCTGTATGGATGAATTATTTTGAAAAATGCTCTTTATAATCTTGAGAAGTTAGACATGCTTCATGAAAACTCCAGCATCTCTTGTGGACTGAGACTTCTCCCTGAGCTGTCAGCCATGCCATGACTCCTCAAAGCCTGGACCTACTTCTCCGCACGTGGGCTGTGTTTGGGCATCCGCATGTGTAATTCAGACACTGAACCATTTATAGTCCTGAGGTCAAGCCTGCATGATTCACACTTGAGCAGAAGATCTGGATCTGGTCACATTTTGAGAGAAATATTTTTGTCCCTGCTCTCTGTTTACTGTGGTATTTTTGTTTGGCAAAATACATGTATTTTTTTTGACAATAAGATTTCTAAATACCATTACTTTTGAAAGTACAGTTTAAAGGGGCAGTTCATGGCAAAACTGGAAACTATGTGTTTTAGATGGGTTTAGTGCTGACTATCCATCTGGAGTGTTATGTTGGGAGATGACTAGTTTTTGAGATATCCGTCATAGAAATGTCAAGCTTCTCTTGAATATAATGCAATGGAATGGCATTATTTCTCTAATAGTTAAAGCACCAGAAAAACGCATTCGAAAAGTCCAACTGCAATGTTTTTTATTAGAAATCATGACCCGGTTATAGAAAACCCACAAACGTTGTAGTGAGCAGTTTAATCTACTGTAGAAATGATTTTCTTCTACCAAACTCTACACACCACTGGCATCTAGTGTGGGTGTTTGGGCCGACAGTATACAGTGTGCTTGGTGCTTTGGTGCTTGGTGTAAAATATTTAGTAAAATATGCTATCAAATATTGCTCCCTGAATGTCAGTAGAGCAATTAGCAAACAGCTGTGTTGTTCCCCAGAACTTGTAGATTAACTTGCAAGCCTAGTAACATTCAGGTTAACTATAAATCAACTAAACTGAAATGGAAGGATTGTAGTTAAAGGGGAGACATAAAGGAGAATGTGTTTTATCTATTTCAAGTTGATTAAGCAAGAGGAAGCACTTCTCTTTCTCATATAGTGTCAGGGTCAGTCCCTGTTGTCTCACTCTGTGTCCCTTCCCCGTTTGACCAGCAGGTGTTGCTGGTCATCCCGTCCTTCATATTAGTCTTTGTGTCCCCCCCCTCCTGTTCTCTAGTCTTGTGGCTCAACACATTGAGCAGCTAGTTGTCTGTGTTCCCTTCTGTCCTGTGTCTGAATCCCACCTCCCCTGCTTTTGTACTTTTGCTCCCTAGTGTTTCAGTTGAGTGTCTCTAGTTCTTGTGTCTGATTGTGTAGTTGGTTTTGGTTTTGTCCCTTGTGCCCTTGCTTCTGTTTATACCTGTCTGTATTAGTTTCACCTGTTGCCCGTTCTTGTTCCTGCCCTTGTGTGTTTTCCTGAGTGCTCGTTGTCCTGCACCTTCCC
>JAODKE010000020.1:7892638-7908512 GCA_026779605.1 Mormyrus hasselquistii
CCCCCTACACAAATGTGGGGGTCCAAAGCCCGTACACCCCCTACACAAATGTGGGGGTCCAAAGACCGTACACCCCCATACACAAATGTGGGGGTCCAAAGCCCGTACACCCCGTACACAAATGTGGGGGTCCAAAGACCGTACACCCCCTACACAAATGTGGTCGCCATGCAGATCGAATGAATCATGTAAATCTAACTGAGAAAAAGTGGGGCGATACCTCCAAAGACTACCGATACAGTGGTTTGGACCAACAAGTCAACACCGAAGGGCAACAGAAAATCATCACCCGAGTTCTGGTGTCATCAGAAGAGATTGAGATATTGAAAAGATCAGGGGCTAAGTCCAGTTTACTTTGGGCTCCTTTTTTTGAAGGAAGATTGGCACTGGGGTTAAAATACTCAGGGATTCTCCAGAAGAGCTGTGGTGCATAAACCACTCAACCCCCATTAAAAAGCCCTTGCAAAAAGCAGTGGGCAAGCGCAACGTGGTCTGAAGAGCTTCAAGATTTTACGAACATGTCCAAAATACAAAAGGTCCAATGTCCTTAGCTGCCCTGAACATCCCTCATCAAGACATTTGATCCATTTAAAGAGTCTAGACATCAACATACTGTTGTACATAAGTACATATTGGTGCATTTCCATACTGCTGGGAAACACAATCATACTTTGTTCTGCAGGCTAAGGAACATGAAGATAAAAGGTACAGGTTCAGGCGTCCGCTTCAATCAGCATGAACAGAATTTGTTCTAAGCAATTTATTCCTGTAGCCACATATACCAATTACAAATGAAAATGTGTAACGAATGAATGCAACAAAAAACAAAAACCAACATTAATGTGTGATTTCCACTGTAATATTTTTAAATTCTTTAGAATTCTTTGGGAATCTTTTCTATAAAAAACTTACAATTTCATATATTTAAACAATTACAATATACATGAAAATAGGCATGTGAAAATCCCAATCAAACCAATCCCAAACCAATTTTTCTTATATATAATTCAGGCAGGTCACAAGGCATCACAAAAGAGATTCCTTTATGTGAAATATGGTGGTGTAAAATTCAGAAAGGCACTAGGCCAGAAACACACTAACTTCTGCTTTCGGTCCATTTTAAAACCACATTGACTTCTGTTTCAATAGAACCACAAAAAGATACAACCAAGGAAATGCTTTGCAGAATACATGTAGGGAGAAAGTTTTTAATGTCACACAAACATTTTTTCTATACAAGTTAAATACCATGAATAATTCTTACCACCACCTCTATAAGATTTGTCTATATTTGTTGAAAATTTACTTCATATAATCTGTAAATAAAGCACTACCTTTGTCTTGGATCTATTTGAGTTATGGCTGAAAGATGACCTAAACATTGGTATATAACACAAGTGGCAAAACTGATGCAAGATAATGACTGCCAGAGAGAGCCTACAAAGGAAGTAATGAAGATATGATCATAACTGCGGTGGCTTACCCAAGCGTCTGCTGACACACACATGGTAGAAAAGGTTCAGCACATCTGGGTAAACTTCAGGCAAGTGTTTGAGGGACAGAAGCCTTCGTAGCTTGGAGGAGCAGGCCCGCTTCTGGAGCTGGGCTAGGTGTCGCTCCTCAGAGAGCGTTGTGGGTCGCAGTTCAACCCGGCGCTCCTGCAGTACCTGGTCAATGAAGGCACCAGGCACCTGGGGGAAGAGGCTCTCTTTCACAATGAGCATGGGGATGAATAGCATCCCGGCTCGGACAACATGAGGAAAAGGACAGCGGCAGTTCGAAACAAAGCTCTCCATGTGACGGATGAGCTGGTGGAACACTGCAGCGGTGTCATTACACTTAAGCCATAAATCCCTGACTTCTACTCCCAGGAGACAGGAGACCCTCTGGGTCTTTATGTGAGATGGAGCAGACAACCCTCGATCTTTATTGTCAAACCAGGCTCTGAGGTCCAGTTCTGGGGTATGGGAGACAGACCTGGAGATGAGCCTGCAGAGTGACTGATGCAGTTCCATAAAATGGTGGCGAGGCCATCTGGAGCTGTCCGAATGGGGCTTGGGCTTGAGTAGTGGCTTTGTGTCCTCAAGGCCCTTGGGGTCTGAGGGTAGGTCTGTGGTATTATTGCAAGGAGCCCTGAGTGTGTCTGGCACAACAATCTTATAAGCGGATAGTTTAAGATATTCAGGTGGGATGTGCTTAAAGCGAAGCTTTTTGTCTGAGGGGCTGAAGCGTGGCGTTGAAGGTTTTGGGGACGTCTGCATAAGTGCAGGGTTTTCGTTGCCAGAGTTCACCTCACAAGCACCTGCTGTTCCTGGATCCTCTGAGGAGGATCCCATATGCTCTGAACCACCAGTTAACATTTGGAGCTTGCAAGAGGATTCAAGGGAGTCACTCTTCTTCACACGGAGATCAAGCACATCATCTGGAGAGCTTGTGCTAGTCAGTACATCAGGTTCTTCTTTACAGATCTCCTGGAGCCCGCAATGCACTCCCTGATAACTGCTCTGATCGGTTTCAAATGAGTTGTGTGTAACTTCTTCTTCATTTGGCTCAGTTTTTACTTTTTTGGGTTCCCTTACATTGACTGCCTCCTCTTGAGAAGACCACGAGTTACCAAAGGAAATCAATACATCTTTAGGCATCGAGGCTTGCTGTGCATCTCTCTCATTGATCTGTATATCAGGTTGTAGTCTGCTTGTACCCAGTTCTGGATCACCATGGTCAGGCACGTTTGGTGCAGACAACATTCCTGTTGCTTCCAGGTATGCTTTATAAGGGGCCAAACTAAACACATTGTTAATAACTGGCATTGGAGGTGATGAAGGTGCATCTACCAGTTTTCGGTCATCTTCATCTGGTTTCCTAGGAATCTCCACAAACAAGCCATTGTCCTCTTTCTGATTTAGGGTATGTGATTCAGAAGAGACCACACTATTTGTCTTAGATGACTGTTCATTGGTATAAACTCTGACACATGAAGGGCGAGGGCCTGAGTCACCATTAGTCAAATCGGTTACAGCTCTCTCACCCCGATGCTGGCTAACAATGCTGTGAGGAGACGCCGCTTGTGCACTAGTCAGTCCACCATCCAGTACAACTACAGACTCCTGGCTGTCACTTCCATGATCAAAGCGAGGCAGTACAGGATGGAACGCACTGGAGCCAAACCCTTGTC
This sequence comes from Mormyrus hasselquistii, assembly GCA_026779605.1. Lineage (NCBI taxonomy): Eukaryota > Metazoa > Chordata > Actinopteri > Osteoglossiformes > Mormyridae > Mormyrus > Mormyrus hasselquistii. The sequence goes on from JAODKE010000020.1 coordinate 7,895,814, forward strand.
CACAAAGTGCCCTTGAGGGAGACATTAGTTGTGCTTTTAGTGAAGAACAGTCCTCTAGCTGTTCAGCGAATGACACAGTAGATCCCGGTCCATCAGAAAATGGTCTCTTCTGTCCTGGGCTTGTATGAGTTTTGTAAAGTTGATAAGGTGGAACTTCATAATGCTGAAGAAATGAATGATTTTGCTGAGTGATGGGACAAGGAGCTGGAATGTCACTAAAAACTGAATGAGGTACACGATACGGCCCTGAAGGATTCTGGGTGTGCTGCTTGCTTATGGAGCCCAACGGGTCCTGCCGATTACTCCCACCCCTGTCAGAATATTGAGCACTGCTGGCAACTTTTGTTCCTCCCTGGGGATAATAAAAAGCAGGATGTGGGGGACATTGTGGATGGCTTGGAGCAGTAGTGTGGTCTCTGTACAATTTGGAGGAGACACCAGAGTGTGAAAGAGCTGACAGTTGCATCTCTTCATATGTGTATGGAATAGACGATGGCAGGCTGTGGTACATTTTGGAAGGTAACCGATGATATGGCTGTCCAGGGGGGCCTAGCATAGAGTGGGCAGAGTCTGCATATGGAAAACGACCGTAGTTTTGTTCTGCAAAAGCTGGCATCCTAGTCAGGCCTGCGGGTCTCATGGCAAGGTAGCCATCTAACTGGGCTTCCTTTAAGGATTGTCTCCGACTATGTTCCAGCTCCAGGACCTTTTGCTGCATCAGTGCTTCCTGATCTTTCCTTTGCAGAATTGACAGGGGGCCATACTGTAGCATCCACTCCTCGTCACAGAATGGGTGATGGACTCTTGCATCTCCACGTTCCGTGCTGTAGGATGGTCCTGAAGAACATCCAAGTTCTGCACAGCAGACATTGCGAGCATAAATAGGCTTAGGGATAGCTAGGCCGACGGAGGTTTCAGTTTGAGGAGAAACATTCGTGCCTTCCACGTTTGTCTTTCTTGCGGCAACAGGCGTGTGGACCCTGGGTACATCTGGACTGAGCTTCTCAGGACTTCTGTCATAAAATGCCATCTTTTGTTTTGCTGCAAGCTCTTTTTGTTCCATAGGAGGGCTTTTCTCCACAGGGAGGGCCATGTGCTTGGTCCTATGAAGGAGGTGATTGGGTAATGCCCTGTTTGCACTTAAGGGGAAAAATATAGGATTTCTGCCACTTTGCATAAAAGTCCTTGAAGGATTGCAATGGGCTGAAAGGTCTCCCCTCTCTTGCCCACTGAGGCACATGGAATAATAAGCCCCACTGTAGTTTGTAGGTTCCTCATGAGCATATCTGGGCAGACTTGGTGATGAGGGAAACCCAGGAAGAACTGGGTCCCCTACAGATCTCTGTAGCCTTGGCATCTTTCCATGGGTGACAAGGTCCCTGCAGTTGGAGGCTGGTTTGCTGCTCATGACGATTCTTTAAAATGTCTGCCACTGCTTACTGTGGTATCCTAGTCCCTCTTCTGGAAAGTTCTGTAGTATTCTAGTCACTGTGGTGACAAACCAACAGTGGGGGGCAAGGAGGGGGAGGCAGATGTTAAAAGAGAAGCATATCTACAGTACCTAAAAGCAGTGATATCTAGAAAAGCAGCTAACACCATTTGAACATTTAAGTAGAGGTGCACCGGTCCAAAATTCAGTATCAGTATCGGCACCGATCGAAACCTATTAAACGGATAATCTATTGGTCATATGTGACAGATCCAGGTGTGAAGATATTTCTTGTTAAAATTGATCTGTACAATCAGTACTTGCATTTACTCTCCTGTAAGATATTCAGATTCAACCGCAAATGCCTGAAAAATGCTTAAAACAAGATGTACAAACAAGGTGGAACAGTACAGTGCGTTATGTACGTTTCTAGTAGCCTAATTAACGAAGCTTTTTTGGCATGCATTCTGTTTCATTTCTATTCACTAATTTAAAATAATAATAAAAAAAAAACCTCTGGAATGAATTACTCATATCGTCTCCTACCTTCTTCGGGTATCTGGATCCCATCAGCACTGAAAAGTGAGATTCATACCGAATGGTCTGATAATATACTGTGTACTGTATCTCTACCAGTTAAGTAAACATGGTACTACCAAGCTAAATATACAGTCATTTGAATCATTTGAGTTTATTGTTTAATTAAAGGGTAATGTGTGTTTTGTTTTTATATTATACATTATACATAACATGTGAATGTGCCTTTTGTTGTTTTCACAACAAATCTGCTTTGATCACACAATGCATATACCCATATGCTCCTGAAAGATTTAGGTATATAAACCTCTGGCGGTTTTAAAAATTTGTTTCAAGTGACTTTGTAAAATTGTGTTCAATTTAGAGCTTTTTAAACATGTCTTTAAACAAATAAAGCTGATATATTTCATTTCATTCCTATCAGATTGATATCAAATCTAAATCCTACTGGAAGAAATCAAAATAGATAGCTTGTGAAATTGGAATCAAACTGAATTGTGGCTTGTGTGCCCATACCCAGCCCTGCTTGGGAAGTATTTAAATTGCCCAAGCAAACAGGTGATTTTAAAATGCACACAATACAACACGCTACAAAAAATGAGAAGAGCTGCAGGACACTGATATTGTTACAGTAATACTGATCAGAAGGCAGTCGGTTTTGGACACTCTGTTCAATGCTAGGTGATTTACAATTGGCAAGGCAACAGTTTCCAGCTCCTCCTAGTGGTCAAGCCGCATGATGTGCTTGTATTCATTTCAAAGTGCTTTTAATTTTGTTCAGCTATAAAACATACTTTTAATATATGGGCTGTGAACGGCTGTCAGTTGCCCATCCCTGTCCCAGTTTCCAACCTACCTCCTCTATTCCAAACGTTTTTAAGCTGCGTAACATGGTGTAATATACTAGTCATTTAGCAAAAGCAATAGGATGTTTGAGTGAAAACACAAATAACTCACTTTGCTCCTTTTCAGAAAACATACAATCAAAATGAATAGTTTAAAAAAGCTTAAAAAAAAAAAAAGCTTGCCACATCCAGTGATCCTGCCAAAATTCCAAATTACAGTACTCTCAATCAGCTTGAAACATTCTGCTAAAGATGTAGATCTCTTCAGATTGACCTCTAATCTATTTTTGAATTGTGATTCACTCATTCTAGAGCTAAACTTGTTATGGAATTATTTATTTATTCTTTCTATCCATTCATTTTCCAGTACAGGTTCAAGCAGGTCTTGAAGTCTATTGCAGACACACACATGTGCACACAGCATGGGCAACACAATATGGGGAGAACATGTAACACACACACACACACACACACACACACACACACACACACACACACAGAGAACAGGGGTGGGATTTGAACTCCCATCCCATTATTTTCCATATATATTTTGTTTAACTTATTTAGTAAAACCAGTATACAAGTCATCAGTATATTAATTCTACTTAGGCTTTAATGTACATATTTGTACCAGAAATACACTTTCAACACCAGTAAAATAAACATGCTAATTTATCATCTTGATGGGGTGTTCTTCACACCAAGTGTCCCTGGTGTTACTTCCTTTGCACAAGGGGACCCCTAACCACATACCCCACTCTAAAATAAGTCTCTAGTGTCCGTTGGACGAAGGAAGGTGGGGTAGGGGGGCCTCATATCACTTAACATACGCCTGGATGTCAGCCTGAAGACAGAGTGCATGGTATTATTTTGCAACCACAAAACCCAAAGCATGACACAGAGGCCAACTACACACTACTTAGACCAAAGCTGATCACACTAGCTTTAAGTACACACACGCACACACAAACACAGTAAAATTTAACTGCAGATGGTGCAAAGTTGTTGAAAATATCTCCAATTTCATTTCAATAAACTGTGGCATGAAATAGTTCTGATTTGTCTCATTTATTTTCCACAAACAATCCATCAATCACTAAAGACCTTTTCATTTTATCTCACGTCTCTTGGCAATAATTATTCATGAAGACGTACATAAAATAAAATTGCAGGTAGTTAAATGTAAAAATTATTCATGTGAAATTCAGTGCTTCAAGCAGAAGAGGAACTATTTAAACAAAGCAGCAAACAGACAGACAGACAGACTAATCCAGGCGCATTAAGAATTTCACACAATGCCAACCGCTGACCACAGCCTCTCACAGCCACTCCTTTTTGCCTCCTACTCACTTTATCAGCATCCCCCTGCTGCATGTAGGTATAAATAGTATTTTGAGCTGGAGAAATTAAGCCACTTCCTGGAGGTTCTCTCTCAGTGGGTAGAAGAAACCTAGACAAACGATTGTTCTCTACCCAAACTCGCATACAATGGCCAACCTAAGGCCATTCCGCAAGCAGACATCCTCAGAGTCGAGGAAGGTGTTCTCAGTATTACAACAGCTTTAACTGACATATGGAGGCCGTTTAAATCATGGACTACTACAGAGATTCACAAGGGATCTGAATATAGGCAACATTAACTCTATGCAAGTTTATGCTAGCTATTGCTCCTTTTAGTACTTTGTAGACAGAAATCACAGTTGCGACAGGACTCATTTTACGCACCCGTTAGCAGATTAAATGTTGCATTTGTCAGTCTTTTTGTATTGTTTAATATACGCCCTGCGACTGAGTTCTCCAGCCTGATTTAGCCTATTTAATACAACATAAAAATCTGAGATATAAGATTGATGGAGTGGTAATGATATTAAAAATGCTTTACTGATTCTGCCTTAGAGCAGTTAGCCCTAATTTATACAGCTTCATATTCCACTCTAGTGAGTCAGAATAACCAAACTTTACCCTGTTATTGCTAATTGTGTAATATTGCTGCATAATTTTCTGTATTCTACCCACTTTATACTGCTGCTTTGCTTTGTCACACATCACTTTACTACCTCGTTAAATATTGAATTGTGTATTGCTAGATCTTATATGTTGTTAAATCTCATAGCAGCTAGAATTCTGTACTTAGTATTTATTGTATTGTAATGTTCAACTGCTCTGTTAATTGTAATCTGTGGAAAAGTCATTCAAGTAATTTCAGTGCTTTCATTGTGCTTTGTACAATGTACTTGCACATACAACAATAAAACACGAAATTGCAAAATACTGAGGTTTTTGTTAACAAGTCTAAATCTTTAACAGAAACCAGAAAGGGGAGTGTGACTAAGGCTGCTTTTCCACTGCACCAAATATCGTATTTTTGGCATTTTCCGCTTTTCCATTGAATTTTGGTTGAGTACCAGTACCAAAAGTTCTAGTACCAAAAGTGCCAAACCAGCTTGGGCACTTCTTTGGTACCTCGGACCTTTCGGGTGGGACTTGAAATGCTTTCTTTGTTGACTGGTTATGCAAATAGCGTGTCTTTGAAACAATATAACAATCTTGAAAAAAGTTAAGAGCTCAGAAAACAATTAAGTAAAAAAATTAAATAATTGTGATTTTGTCAGAAGAACAAAAAGATCAGAGTGCCATTACAAGAAATTTAAAGTATTTAAATTGTATATACCAGAACAATACACATATAGTGTGCAGTCCTAATGATTTGGATTTTGCGAAAATATATTGGGGTATTTATAAAGCAAAAAGTAGTTAATAAATTTCTCACAAACAGATCTAGGAGCAATTTAAACAGCAAGAATGAAAATGATAACAATAGTCTCGGAGACCTCATGCAGCACTCATGAAAAAGCTGCAGAAATAAATTTTAAACTGTTTTTAGACATTTTAGATAAAATTTATAATAGGAATAATTAAAATAGAAAAGCTAGCTACGTTTTTTTTTCTGACAGAATAAAAATGCTTCAGCGAAGAACTCTGTGCGCTATAATGTGTGTGCGCTATAATGTGTGTACAGAACTGAAAATAAAAAAAAAAAGCCTCATCATTCAGCTGACTAGCAATGTAAGAACTGCATGTACATAACATGCAATGTTGGTATTAATATCACACATCCCTGAGCCCTATAATATGCTAGTTATTTTTTTAATTCAGTATAAAATACCCGCCTCACGTTGTGATGTTATTTAGTGCTGGTACCACTTTTTACGCCAGCGGAAAAGCAACATCTTGAAGTGCCAATACTTTTTGGACTTCCAAGGTACAGTAGCTGGTACGGTGGAAAAGTGACCCACAACACGGCAACACTAGGACTAGTAAAGCAAGCTGTCCGGTATCACTGTGAATGATGCCTCTTTGTGGAGAACTGCCATTTTTTTTGGATCACTACAGCAAAACAGCTACTTACAGCTGCTGTTGTGTATCATTTCTTCCAAACTAATCAGGAGTCAGGACCCACTTGAATAGATCTTCAGATTCACTTTTTAATTTTCAACCACAAAGTTACACCTAAGGCCGGACATCCTGCATGAGTGTGTCCCATGCCAGTTTACACACATCTTTTATACATTTTCTTCTCTTTTTCTCTTAGCAGACAAATCCTTGTCACAGTGCTGTAGGACTTGTGTATCTTCCCTTCCAAGTCTCTCCGATTATTTTTCCCCCCAATTAAGCCCAGGTGATTCATGCCTCTTTGAGATAAGACTTATTTTATTACTTGGCTCCTGAGGATGCATAATTGTGTGTCCTTGGACGGTATGATTTATATGACAAAAAGGCCTGTGTCTCCTCATGATCCTAAACAGGCACCCAGGTGGCTTCCTTCCATGGTTATATGTTATATTGTTTATACTGTTATTAATGGTACACAAGGTTGTGATCATCAGATGTCATAAGATATAGTGGAAGCCAATACACGGCTCAGATGCATGCTTATATAGACAACATGATGTACGCAGTAGCATATGGCATGAACTCTTAAAAGGTCATATCGGGATCACATCAGCACTGAAAAGGTGGGATCAGTGCATCCCCAATGATTAATATTAAATTAAAAAGAGCTCTTGTATTTGAATCGGCATTGGCAGTTGTGTGTCTGAATCAGATCAGAACAGAAAAAACTGTCCTCACGGTTATGAAGGCGACAGACTTTTTTCAGAAAAAAGGATTTCGCGGCAAACATTAATTACGACATTTATAATTAACATAAATACATGAATACACATACAAATTTGCACCATTTAAAGATACATGCAGTGTGCCTGCTGACTAAACCCAGAGTGTCATATTGTGTGGAACAGTACATTATGTATGTTTCTAATAGCCAGGTAAACATAGAACATAAGAAATTTACAAACGAGGGGAGGCCATTCGGCCCATCAAGCTTGTTTGGGGAGAACTTAACTAATAGCTCAGAGTTGTTAAAATCTTATCTAACTCTGATTTAAAGGAACCCAGGGTTTTAGCTTCTGCTACACTTAGCAGGAAGACTATTCCATACTCTAACTGCACGTTGTGTAAAGAAGTGCTTCCTCAAATTTGTTTTAAAATGTTCTCCACGAGTTATGGCCACGAGTTCTAGTATTTAAACTAATACTGAAATAGGCATTTGGCTGAACAGCATCCAGACCCGTTAGAATCTTGATCATGTCCCCCCTTAGTCTCCTTTGCTTGATGCTAAACAGATTCAGCTCAGCTAACCTCTCCTCATAAGACATTCCTCTAAGAGCAGGAATCATTCTCGTAGCCCTCCGTTGCACCTTTCCTAAGGCAGCAATATCCTTCTTAAGGTACGGTGACCAAACCTGCACATAATATTCTAGGTGGAGTCTTACCAAGGAATTATATAAATGTAACATCACCTCCCTTGACTTAAACTCCGCACACCTAGAGATATAACCCAACATTCTATTGGCCTTTTTTTACTGCTTCCCCACACTGGTGAGAATGGGACATGGAAGCATTAACATACACACCGAGATCTTTCTCGTAATCAGCTACCTTTATTTCAGTGTAACCCATAAAACATCTGTACTTTATATTTCTGCTCTCTGCATGGATTACCTTACATTTATCTGTGTTAAATTTCATCTGCCAAGTATCAGCCCAGTCGCTAATTAAATCCAGATCCCGTCGTAGCCTCTCTGCTGCTAGATCAGAATCTGCTACACCACCCAGCTTGGTGTCATCTGCAAATTTAACCAGTTTACTGTATGTATTGGTGTCAATATCATTAATGTATATTAGGAACAACAGCAGTCCTAAAATTGAACCCTGCGGTACCCCACAATTAGTTTATTCCAAAGAACTGTTGTCACTGATGACAGACAACCTAATTCGAAGTGTGAATCTATTGCTACAAGGTGCTAGCATCACCATTTTAGTGCATTAGTATTGACACAACATAAATCGAATGTAAGCACAAAAGTAGCCTAGGTAGTGTTTAAGTACCTGTAGTAAAAGTATAACTGCTTAACACTTTAGTTTAACAATAACTAAAGTAACTTAACCTTGTAATTCTCCAAGAGCCTGCACAATACTAAAAAATATACAGAAAAAAAAATTGACCTCAAACTAAGTACAAATGTAAACAAACAGTGCCAATCCAAACAAGCCTTCAGTCAAAATGTAAACACTAAGTGCTAATATGAATAATATAAAATATTTTTTATATATTAGTAAAATAAAATGTTGTCAATTTAAATCGCATTCATTTTTGGATTACCTTCAGATGAGATATCAGTGCTGGAACCCTTGTATTGCCTCTAATTTTTTGTGTAAAAACAAGATGGATATACCCTGAAATTAGGTCAATTAGAATGTCACTTTAAGGCTGGGTTGCACCAATATGGTTTAACTTTTAAACCGGATTCAATGAAGAAATCAAGACTTATCTAATATCCTGTTCCACCAAACTTTAAACCTAATTTCAATTTAGTTCACAATTAATTATGGTTAAATCTACACCTATGGTAATCTCAGTTTAATTTCCATTTAAACCTAGATTAGATTCAATTCTGATGCACCATTAAACTTAAACCTAGTATACAGCTGGATTAGCAGTATATTTAAACTACCCCTTGAGGAGGACCACATCACGTCTGTTTCAGTTTTATTGATAACGTGGCTACATTTCTTTGCTGAATGGGATTGGAGGAAAGAGTCCTGTGTAGGAAATGGGAACTTTGCTGTGCCTCCAGTTCTCCAGCTTTGCGTTTTTATGCTAAAGAGTGTTTTCAGACGGGGATCATTTTGGCGTTCACAAGCCCACAGTTTGCCGGCGCTTTCACACTGCCAGAACCGCAGTAACTCAGGAACCCTATTGTAGTTCCTTGGAGGTAGTTGCATGACCTTTTGCAGTACCTACTCCAGATTTGGTACAGGCTGCGTCCTGGTTTGATTGCAATTGATCGATTGCTTGGTGGTGCAGTTTCATTTTAAACTGTGTGTGAAGTTTAACCTACAAAACTAAGTCTCCGATGCTAATTTAGCATAAAAGTCCCAGTTCCTGTTGTGCATTTTGTCAAAGTGTCAAAGGCAATTGCATGTTTAAAGGATCAGTACATTCATTTTGAATCAAGGAAGGAGAAAAAAAAGCTAAATTGTACAGGAGAGCAGGTTTTCCTGGAGTAACGAGCTATTGACTGCACCCACATTTTGATTAATAACCCAGACTACTGGGTACGGTGAAAATAAATCATAACCTCATAAGTTCATGAGTGCGATGAAAAATTGTATGATCATAAGTATATCGCATAAGTCATGGTATTTAGTAATGAAATGTAATTGGAAACCAGCTATGTTGCAAGAAGATGGGAAGAGACACTAGGTCTCGCCTGGGATAAGCTGAAGCTTTGAAATATTGAAATATAAAGGACACATGTGATGATTATTACTACATGTATTAGTGTGCGCTGTAATTAACAGCAGCGGTGTAATCAGAACCTGAATGTTAGGAAAGGATGTGGCCAAGGTGAAGACTGAGAAACAGGAAAGGGAGTTTGATCAGGACAAGAATGGCAATGAAGGGGGGTAAATAAGCCCCCAGCCACTGGAAGGAAATGTCTTAATGTCTTAAAGGTATAAAAAGACTGTGAGAAAACATCTCAGGGGAGAACTGCTGAGAATTCTCTTCAAACTCGTGCAGTGAGATTCCACAATAAAGCTGAAGTTTTCCTAAAATCGATCAACTGGCCACTCGTCCTTCCTCAATATCCAAAATTTCCACGACATGAGACATTTGTGTTAACCTTAGGGCCATATTCATTTAATCTAGGATGCACTGAAGTTTCATTTTGTCAGAATCCATCATGGCAGACATAGAATCTAAATTAATCCTATTTTAATCATTTTTAAACTGGTTTAACTAATCCAGGTTTAAAATTAAGACATGCAATGTGTCTAACTGTAAACCAGTTTAAACCTAGATTTACTAATCCTAGATTAAGTCTAAATCAGACTAATACTGGTGCAACCCAGCCTAAGAGTTAGCTAGCTATCCAGCTGGCAGACACATCACAGTCAGAGAATGTGCAATATTAACATACAAATTTCTGAAAGATGTTAAATGTGTAAGACTTCCTTGCTCCAACATCGCGGCAGAGCGTGAAACTGGCTGTGCAGAGAGGCGAGCAAGCTAACGTTGTGCAGACGTGAGCACATAGAAAGGGTCAAGCAAGCAAGCCAGCGTCGTTTAGACACAAGTGCGTAGAGAGGATCCAGAGAGCAAGCAAGCATTGCGCAGTTACAAGCACGTAAAGAGGGTCCAGCAAGAGCATTTTAGGTTTGCGTGTTCTGAGACAAAAGTCTGGTTCACACTCCTCCACACAAGCGCAACACTCACGTATCCACTCTGCTTGTCTACACGGAAACGTTCATAGTTCTCCTGTCAAGCCACGAATTCTGCACATGCGCAAAACGTGTCGTATTATCATTAATATAAATTATTATTCTGATATTCCCTGCACACATATCACAGATAAACAATTCAAAACAAGTCTGCATACATATGCACAAGGATTTACGGGTATGTGGACACTAGCAAAATCGATCAAGCGCAGTTCGTCCAAAGCAGGGGGCACACCACCTTATAGACACAAATTTAGTGTGCAGCACCCATTCATGCATGGAGACACGCAATGACATCAAACACATCATAAACATTTGTGCAAACACACTTGCTAGTACACGTGTGGAGAAGATCAGCTTTATGGATTTAAATGCCATAAGTGTGTGTTGTGCAGACAAGAACGCATGCAAAGTTTTTATGTGCGTGGGGTTTTCAGATTAAACAAACATCACAGGTTTGGGCTTGTGTTGTTGTTGTGTGCTCAAGGGAAGAAATGCATCACCTTGCTACATCATTCATATCGCAAAATTTATACCGGGGTTAGCCTGGATGGCATGATATGGCACAGCCCCAATGCAAATCTAGTTACATTTCGAGCAAAAGACCCAAGTTTTGAAAGAGGGAATAACCTTGAAATATACAAGCTGCAACTTTGCTAGCCACTATGTTTTATTCAGCAGGCACTTTTGTTCAGAAAGTGAGTGCAGAGAAATGAAAGGTTTATTCCAATCAGAAAGCTTAATAACCAGCATTATATATAGCCAATGTGCAGCACAGGCACTCTGTGGGTTAAGAACATCCAATTCACAAATAACTCGTGCTTACAAACTTAAATTATATAAAAATTTGAGTTCAGTACAATGGTGTGTAATAACGAACACACACACACTACTTTGTGACACTCGTTCTGGCTTCTGCAGTTATGTACTATATCATTTTCCCCCATTTGCTTACAAATTCGACTTAAAGACAGACTCAAGGAATGGCTCTAGTTTGTAACCTGGGGACAGCCTGTTGTTCAAAACAATACAAATAAGTATTGCAAGATGCATCCAACTAGGCTAAACTCTAGAAGACCGATTTTAGTATTTTAGCGCAGACTGAAGTTCACATTAGTTTAGCATCATTAAAAATCTTCAGGTCAGAAACATACTACATAAATAATAGACGGTTATGCTGGTTACAGGGGTTCACAACACAGAAATTCTTTTAAGTCTAACACCCCAGCTTAGAAAATAATTACATGGGCACCCTTCTTGCAAATAACACTCCGCTACATTTTAAAAAGTGTGTGAATATTTAGATGCATGCTGAAATGTTGCTACCATGTTGTCTAGTGTAATATGTTTATAAACTCTAATATTGTCATTTTATATTGCCCGTTAAATTAATGCAGTAATAGAGAATTAATAATTAATGTAACAAAATTCAGAGTATGAATAGAAAAAAAAAACTATTCTATTAAAAAAAACTATAAAGCATGGTGAAAACAAGTACACCATGATTCAAGCACATCCCAGGTTTAAAAAATACAAACCCCTGCAACACAAATCACATTTAAGGCTAAGCGCATTGGTCAGTTCTGCATTTTCAATACAAATGTGTAACCACTTCCTGAAATTAGAAATTTGTTTGTTCACTCACTGCTAAGCAAAAGCCTGTTATGAAGTGCTCTACTTAAGAAATAAGGATGTGATACAATTTAGACCATGAATATACAGACTGACCTTTCTGCAAGTCATTGAGACTTAATCGTCCAATGTATGATTTTACAAATATCATACACTGGACGAATAAATAAGTAACTGGAGAAGCAGCTGAATAAAGTTCTGCAATCTCTCAATATTGGACATGTTTCCGCAGTTCTGGACACTAGTGTACAGCTAATCTCACTCCATCTGCTCATTGCCCTTTCAACTCAGAGTGGAATACGATTTAAGCCTGTACGTGTACCATGATATGAAGCCTGTACGTGTACCATGATATGAAGCCTGTACGTGTACCATGATATGAAGCCTGTACGTGTACCATGATATGAA
>JAODKE010000020.1:7919921-7932055 GCA_026779605.1 Mormyrus hasselquistii
GATATTAGGCTGATACCTAGTATGCCCCCTTATCCTGAACCTCCATCGTGGGTGATATGAGGCTGATACCTAGTATGTCCCCTTATCCTGAACCTCCATCGTGGGTGATATGAGGCTGATACCTAGTATGCCCCCTTATCCTGAACCTCCATTGTGGGTGATAACAGGCTGATACCTAGTATGCCCCCTTATCCTGAACCTCCATTGTGGGTGATAACAGGCTGATACCTAGTATGTCCCCTTATCCTGAACCTCCACATGCTAGACATGTAGGGAATTTGCTCTAACAAAATCTTTGAGATCTGTACTACAAAAGTACCACATTGTATGTATTTTGTTGACACTCCTGAATATTGTTCAGTCTCCATTCATCCATCCATCCATCCATTTCATATAACCGTTTGTCCTAATCAGAGTCCAGAATTTACTCAAAGCGCAACGGGTGCAAGCCAATAAACAAACCAGGATGGGGCACCAACCCATCACAAAGAACACTCACTCACACACACACACACACACACACACACACACACACACACACACACACACCATTCACTCGCACAGGCATACCTAGGGGCAATTTGGTAACTCCAATTAATGTATTTTTGGACTGTGGTGGGAAGCATGAGTAGCAGCAAGTTTCATATTTGGCAAATATGCACAGCCAGCTGCAAACAACAAGCATTTCAGCCACTTCTTCACTAGAGAGACAGACTAATGAATAGACTTGCATAGACTACAGCCTAGGGGCCCAGAGTGATCAGAGGGGGCTTATTGATTGTCATTTATTTGTTAATTGGTGATTGGTTAAAATTGAATGGGGAGACCAGTTCTAAATGTAACTCTTTTTTGGTGCTCTATGTGTACCGTTGTGCATTTTCTGATATGCATAGCCTGTTTCCTACGTAAAATGGATTTCACAAACTGGATCCTTTATCCTTTATGCCAGAAAAGCGTGTAGGAAAACATTCAAATAGTAAGAACCTGTTTTATATTCTTTTGGGATTTCTCTCTCTGTAAAGTCTGTGCTATCTCTGGTAAATACGTCGTATGAATGCATTATGAAGTCATGTTTTAAGGTTAGCATTATTGAGATTTGTTTATTCAGTGAGATCTCTGCTGCGACTTTTCTTTTTGCTGCATGATATGACTGATGTGAAAGGGTTAACTTGCTGATCTGTTGCTCTTTCTGATGTGGTTGCTCTCTTTGATACAGCATCACATTCTCTTTGGCATGTAGAAATTATTTTATAGTTACTAATATTTAATAGTTTTATACTTAGGTGTTGTATCGTTATGGAGAGTGGGGGGCAGAAGAGGGGCCTACAGACAGTGTAGCCTAGGGGCTCAAGTGCTTCACTGCACTGAATGAACAGGGAAGCACAAAATGAATATAGCACTTCCTACCTACCTGATCTCATTCTGAGGCAGAGGCCAAAACCCAACAGCATTCAACACCAGCCAGTAATCTATTAATGGTACAGTGTCTTAGCATCTATCCGTATGACCCAGGCCCACAGAAGGCACATTGTATTCTTATATATTGTATTACGAATGTTACATGCAGCAGACAGAAGCCGCTAACACTGTGGCCTCGTACTTGCAGGGCTGTGGGCTATGTGGGAGTAGAGTTATTTGGTATTATCAAAATTTAGGTGGACTGGTGTCTCTTAATTTCCTTAAAGTGTGTATGAGTACAATAGTATGCAATGTACTGCAATCCTATCTGTGATGCCCTCTGCCTCATCCACAATACATGCACATGCAATGACATGAATTCTTGAAATAGCTGACTTATTTGAGCTAAACTATGGTCTACATATGATAATATCCATACTATACTAGAAACATCTCCCAGCAATGTAAGGTGAGCTAGCAAAAACAACGATTTCATATTTTTTTTCCATGGATTATTGATGCCAAATACAGTATATAAAAACATATACTAATGCAAAATTGCCTGTTCTATTTCAGTCACGAGAAAATTGGCGCTTTAATATTTCCTTTCAATCATTTCATCTGCTCCATGGCACACTCTGAAACACTTTTATCTAGCCCATCCATCTGAATATAATTGCATTCCCTGGATGGGGCCGGTCCGCCACCTCCGTACACACATTCTCGGTAAGATAATAACTCAAAAACTATATGATGGATCTTTTTCAAACTTTGCAGAAACTTTTTGTGTGGCGAACTGGAACTATTACATTTTGAGAGAGATCTTCCCATAACTGAAGCCCTACAACATAGTGATACACTATGGCAGCTTCAGACATTTGATCACGTTAAGACAACAACTCAAACAGTATTTAACAGATCTATATCAAACTTTACAGAGGCATTTTATGGGTGACAAAGTGGAACTCTTAAATTTTAAATTTTGATAAACAAAATTGATGCACCACCTTATAATGGTAGAAAGTAAAGGGCAAAATTCTCATGAATTTGAAGGATCTTTTGCAAACTTTGTAATCACATTGTATGGGTGAGGAACTGGAACTGATCAAATTTTAAGACCCTTAAATTTTTACCCTAAAACTGTGCAATGTCACTTAGTGCCAGCAAAGATAAGAGTGAGAGTACATGCCATTAGACATTGTCAATGTGATGTCAAAAAGTATTTGATGGATCTTATTACTGCTTCACAAAAATAAAATGAAGATAACTTCCTGATTTTATTTTGAGACACACTGCACTAAAAATGAAACAGCAGCACTGTGTGATAGCAGAGAAAGGAAAGAGCAGCTGTAGACAACTTATGACTAGGGCTTATGAACATCGTATACAGTACTTCAAATAACATCCAGAGAAAGCTACATCGAACAATTCTGTGAGGACAATCTGTCACATACTCAAAACAACACCGGCACCTTGTTTGTTCTGTCATGCCACAATGTTATTGGCTGCAGTATGGTTTCAGAAAACCCACTTACAGAGTGCACACTCTGGCAAGTGTATGAGTCATTTTAATAAAAAGATGAAAGCTCTTTTAAAATGGAAATTGCTCTCATTATTTACAGCCACTATTGGTTTTATGCTGGCAGCAACGCAGACAGCAAAGGCACCAATTTAAATGAAACACACACTTTCCACAGCAAATATTACACAGCATTTACTATTAACAGAAATACACTGTTGAGGCAAATCACAGTAAAATTGAAGCAAGGGGGCTTAGTGACAACAAACGGAATGGTGACTTAGATAAGATGCTTGACCTTGTGAACAGGATAGCTCTGTTTGATATTATTACTCTACTCACTGTATTTGATATTTGATGGGTCTTATTAGTACTTCTCAAAAACATTATATAGATGAAAATCTACAACTAACTGACCTGAAAGAAATAGACCTGAAATTAAAACTGTAGCGAGAGGCGGCAGATGGCTTCCCCGGAACATTCTACAGGTCAGTGATTCTTAAACTCTAGGGTGCAAAATGATTTTCTGAATATTCTAAAATGAAGGTTATTAATTTTTTAGGTGCCAGCGTTCCTGCTTGGCAAATTTTATTGGTAGCAGTTCAGTAGCCCGTCGGAATTGATCCTGGGGAACTTTGGTGAAACCTTTAAAAGTAACTTTTGGTCGGCATCGAAGAGATTCTGGGAAACCGTCAGATGATACAGGCCGCGAACACAAAGCTTTGCCTGTGCTCTTTACAGTTGGGATGGAGTGTCGTTAGCTGAGCTGAATGTGTTCAGCTGCAAGCAAAGGAGACTAAGGGGGGACATGATCCAGGTGTATAAGATTCTAACAGTTCTGCATGCTGCTCAATATATGTTCAAACAGAAGAACTTGTGGCCATGGGTGTAAATTAGTGGGAGAACATTTTAAACTGGATGTGAGAAAGCACTTCTTTACACAGTGTGGAGTTAGAGTTTGGAATAGTCTTCCTGTTCACGTAGTGCAGGCCAAAACCCTGGGTTCCTTTAACTCAGACCTAGATAAAATTTTAACAACTTTTTGCTATTAGTTGAATTCTGTCCAAGCGAGCTTGATGGGCTGAATGGCCTCCTCTCGTTTGTAAATTTCTTATGTTCTTATAAAGTCAGGTGGTGAAAGCAATGCTTGGAGGACTTGCTGAATCCCACTGACATACCTTCTTTGAAGGAAGCAGAGTCGGGGGACTCAGAGAAAGACTTTCCCATCATTTGGGCTGAGCTCACTGAAGTAGTACATAAGCTCTTTAATGGTAAGGCTCTGGGGCTGGGGGTTGGAGTGGCCCTGAGTTCTTGAAACCTCTCTTCGATATTGTGTGGAGGTTGGAGACAGTGCCTTTGTAATGGAAGTCTGGGATGATGTTTCCAATCATTAAGAACAGGGACATGTGGATATGTCCCAACCAACTCCAGGGGGATCACACTCCTCAGCCTCTCTGGGAAAGTCTGTGCCAGGGTACTTGAGAGGAGGGTCCTCCCATTGGTCGGACGTTGGATCAAGGAGGAACAAATCAGATTCTGTCCTGCTCATGGGACACTGAATGAGCTCTTCACCCTCACAAGCATACTGGAAGGTTCATGGAACTTTGTCCAACCGGTCTACATGTGTTTTGTGGACATGGAACTGGCATACAATCATATTCCTCTAGGGGTTCTGCGGTGGGCAGTCTAGGAGTTTTGGGTGCCAGGCCCACTGCTACGGGTCATTAGGTCCCTGTATAACCTGGTTCACATTGGCAGCAGTAAGTCAGACTCATTCCCAGTGGGTGTTGGAATGATTCTGTTCATAATTTACAAAAGGAATTTCTAGGCATAACCAAGAAGTGGAAATTGTCCAGCTTGATGACCTCAGGATCGCGGTTTGCTATTTGCTGATGATGTGGTCCTGTTGGCTTCATCGAGCTGTGACCTCCAGCATGCACTGGGGCGGTTTGCCACCCAATGTGAAGTGGCTGGTATGAGGACAGCCCCTCCCAGTCTGTGACCATGGTTCTGAACTGGAAATGGGTGGATTTCCCCCTCCAGGTTGAGGATGAGTAATTGTTTCATGTGGAGGGCTTCAAGTACCTCATGATCTTGTTCACAAGTGAGGGGATAATGGAATGGACCAATGCCAATTTTTGAGAAATGTATTGCCTGACACCATTTATTCAAAGCCGTGATCAAGTTTTAAATTGCACTGCTGTTCCTACCAACCCTTTTTTCCTGAACCAGAACTGATTAATTTAATTTAGTTGGTAAGATTTCTAGCTTGCATACCTTGCACGTTATTAGACAATAAAGTTTTCACCTTTCTTCCCATTGGTAATCACTTCTCTGCCACAGTTTTCCACACAAGCACAACAAGATTCAGGGTTAGCTTCTACCCTAATGCCATAAGACTGTTTAACACACACTAACATGCAGTATAAATACTAAGTTCCACACTGCCATTGGCTACCTCTCTTTCATACCAGTCTGTGCCATGCTCATCCCTTTGCCCTGTCACATAGTATTTATTATTATTTATTGCTAATTATGTAATATTTCTGCAGCATTCTCGACCTTCTATCCACCTTTACAAGATCTCAATGATGCCAAACCAAATCAATGCATTGCTACACAGAGTTGACCCAAGGTGCTTCACATGGGTGTGATAAATCCCTACAGGTACATCATTTTTACACAGTTAAAACTTTCTCTTCTTATCACTTTACTATCTCATGTCAAATGTTGTGTCAGTGGTTTGTTTGGCAGGTGGTTCTTTATGAAACTTATGGATTTTTTTTCTCTGCAGGAACATATAAACATTATTTATATTTCAGACACAAAAAGTAAGGGGTGAGAGCAGACAGTTTGTTTCGAAGCTCCAAGAAGTATCCTTCTCACTTGGCACTGGGACCTGGTCCTTAATCCCGATAATCTAGATCTTACACAAGACTGTAAGTGAAAATCACTATTTCAAATTCCAAGAGGGTCTTATCTGTTGCACCCTTGAGCAAAGAATTGAACACTGATTGCTCCTGTAAAATCTAGTTATACAAAAAAATTGAAACTTTGGATAAAATTATGAAATAAACATATTAACTACTCACAGCACTTGTCAAAGTCAGTTACTTGCAGAGCAGAGTTTATATACTAGGTGATCATGCCTTTGCGGTTTGTTTTCGTAATAACAGGTCTTCTGTGGCAGCGGGGACCCAGGTGCCAGTTTACTGACATGAGCTCACTCTGGCAAAGAGTTACATCAGCTGAGCTCCGTGCCCCCCTGGAGCCCACCTGGGACAGCCCCCCCGCCCATCCTCACAGGTGGGGATTGGACCTATTAGGGTTTCTCGCTGGGGAGGAAACAATGGAAGCCCCAGTCATACATCAGTGTGCGTCAGCGGTCAGGATAAAACAGGAGGCTTGTTTTCCTCTTTTCATGCTTCTCTTCTGACCCCCGTCTCCTCAGTCTTGCTAACACAGCTACCACATCTCTCCTCCTGGCATCTTCCTACAGTCCTGTAGTGAGTGGTACTCTTCGCTACATATCCAGACCAAGTTAAACCATACAAAATAACTTAAACCATCTTGCCAACCTGGTCTGTAAGCACTTCTGTGGTCTATGGTTGTTCATATCAGTTTAGATCAGTGCAAACATATACGGAAAAAAGAGCAAAAAATAAAAACTATATACAATAAAAATGTGTATGGAACCCTGTTATCAAAGACCCATTTTATCACTACATATGCTTTTGTATTTGTGTCAGCAACAGAATTTGCTTTCTGGTAGAGCATTTCCTGCAGTCTTGGGGGAATCCCAGGAAGATGATGTAATACCACTCTGATGCAACAGTATGCAGAGCCGTCTGTAAACGGCGTTTCGTGAAGCAGATACCGTTAAGGCAGCACAGTGTTATTGCTGTTAAGGAAGAATGTTAAGGCTCAAATTTATGCATTAACTAACTTCTTATAATTTATTTAGTACAGTTAGTACTTTAGTAAGTAAATATAAATATGAAATATTGATTAAAAAAAAAATCTAAGTAATCTAAATGTTCTGTTTCAGTTGAATTATAAAAACTTTTCATTTTATTGAAATTTACAGTGCTCACAGAAAGTCTTGGGATGCTTGTTTAGTTCAGTAAAATTGTTTCATAACAAAAGTCCATTGACAAACAATGTTTAACATACCTGCACATATCTTTTGCCAAGACGTTTTTAGTTGTCCTAATTTTTTACACACCTCCACTGCATCCTGTAAACAGTATTAATTTAATTGTAACATGAATGTATTATGCTGAACACATTTAAAATTGTTCAAAAAGCAAGGAAAAACAATACAATGTTCAAAGGCTTTTTATTTGATAACATTTTTAAGAAATGTGTGATAAATCATGCATTTCCCATGTATTTTGTAAATCATGCATTATTACCAATATGTTACGGCATTACTTTTATATATCTTGCACTTTTTCTTACTTGATTTTCGCCCTCACTTGTGCTTGGTGACACCTGACCTCTGGCATGGACTGATAGGTTGTTTTTCATGTGGTACCAGGCACCATCGGGGTTGTTAGGTCTAGTCTTCTCCAGAGTCCTTGACTATAGAGCTTAAGGAGCGTTATCTTTGTGGAGGACCTCATATGTGTTGAGGCACTGAAGCAAACGTGCACACTTTCCACAGATCCAAGAATGCTCACCTTTTTCTTTTTCATGTGTTTCATACATCTGTTTTTTATTTATTATACATTAATCACTACAGAACTTGATTGTCTCGGGAGATAGCCATTTCCAGAAGAATCCAACAAAAGTTTACACTATGTAAATAAAGTTCACACACAATGTTCATTGGCAGACTTACTATGTGACACATTCTGTGTCATACAGTATCTAAGACGACTGGCACAACACACTAAAAGTACAACATATTTCTTTAGAAAGATACAAGTTCTGTGAGCATTTTATGGCATAAAAGTGTACAATTGGGGTTAAGAAGAATTGCTGGTTTGATTTCTACTCCCAGCAGATCAGTTACATCACCATTAGGGCCTTGAATAAAAACTTTAAGCTTAACCACTCCAGGGATGCTAACATTAACTGATCATGTGATCTGTTCCCAAATTTAACTATCACCTGTGTCTCTCATGAGACTAAGGTACGCAATGTGAAAAAGAGAATTTTTGACAGAGGGATCAATAAAGTCCAACAATAATTATTATTATAAGATATTAACTAGCTGGCTGGATAGCTATCGTTAGATTATCATGTAAAATGTTTTGGCTATACCCTTGGCCGGTCATTAACTCTCCACAAACTCAGTTTGCTAGCTTTACATTACATCCGTCTTTATGTTTCCTCCCCAGATCTCGGTAGAAATGGGAAGTCATGCCATCCTCCCCAGCAATCGATGATTTGCAGTTTTTCCATTGTGCAATGTGCTTTTTCCTCCTCTCCTTGCACAGAAATTCCTTATGCATGATTTATGTATGCAAAACAGATAATTGCTGACTTAGCAGATAATGTTTGGGGGAGGGGGGGTGGTTGCGATGGCTCAGATGGACTGCGGAAGACTTTCTGAGTCACAAGTTTAGAGTCTGAGTTAAGATCGAGTAAAAAATCATGCCAGTCTATAAAAACACCAAGTTCATTAATATATGAACTACAGCTTTTCTAATCATACATGTAGGTATTTTTCCTACTTGTTGTTATGCTCATATTCTAAATGCAACCAATTTACGTTTCTTTGTTCTTCAAAAAATATTAAGACGGGTATTATGTAAAAAAGCAGAATGCTGTTGTGTATCTGATCTCAGTTTTGTCATAATAATAATAATAATACATAATACAACAGGTACCCAACAATTTCTCTTCGTGAAGCTTGTCATGTAGAGATAAAACAATAGACCAACGGTAAACGGCAAACAGGCCACATGTCCAGTTACCGCAGGTTACGTGTTTTCCCACTTGTCAGCCATGTAAGACTATGATTCTCATTTTCCAGTGGAAGATAAACCTCCCCAACGCCCCCCCTTCCCAAAGCATTACTGCAAGTGTCTCTGTGGATCTTAAGAGGCTCACTGTACCACTGTTTTATGATGATAAACATATCCGCTCGCTAGTCTGATGATCCCCAGGTTTGCTACTCACATGGCGGGTGCACACATGCACGCACACACAGTCATAAACACACACACACACAAGTATGCAATTATATCTTTGTGGGGACTCTCAATTTGTTTCTATGGGGGAAACATTAATCCCAACATGACAACCTTAAGCTGTACCGAACCCTTACCTTAGCCATACGTAACCAAACAAAATATGATCCTTTGGTATTGTAATTTTTTTGATTACATTCATAGATCTTTGTGGGATCTGTTTAATGGTCCCCACAATGTAAAAAAAAACAGGTTTTTATTACATTGTGAGGGACAATCTTACATAAACCTAATCCACACACGCACACACATCTGGGATGGTGACAACAGTTACCACATTGTGATGGCCTGAGATGGCCACACAAGGTTGCAGTTACCTAGAGTGAAACAACTGGAAGTGGTGCATATATTTTTGGTCCAACGGGCAAACAGCTGAAATTGTCATGGTTCCCTTTAAATTCCCATCGGCAATACCATTAGGTGCCCACTGTAGGGGGATGGGGAGCTGGGTTTGGCATAGTTGTTTGTTATGTTTTTGTTAACATTTTTTGATTTAGTTTTTCTTTATAAATTTGTTTGTAGAATGTGATGGGCTAAATATGTTATGGGGTTTATGGAGTGACTGGTACGTAGGTGTAAATGTTAAGGTAATGTTCCCCCCTTATGTGTGTTGCTGGACTTATCACCCAGTATGTTTCCCCACTGTGTTATTTGGGAGGTTATGTTCAGTGTAGGTTGGCTTATGTTATGCTTTAATTTTGGTGGTCAGTCTGTTGGTTGACCTCATTTTATTGGGCCCAGGATTTTCCTATGTTGGATATCCTTTTGTATTTTGATGATTTTTTGGATTTTCAGTAAAGTTTGGTTAGTAACAAAGTCTGTGCCCCTGAATCTGCTTGCTGGTCCCTCACACACATGTACAAACACAGTTGGTAGGGATCTATGCGAACAAGCCGGGTTTATACACCCATAAACACAGTCACAGGCAAAGCCTATTACAGTGTGGGTTGGATGGCAGATCAGGCAGGCCAGTCCCATAACAATTCACTTGGTGACAAAAATCACACCACAGACTCCACTACTTATTTTTAGTCTTTTTTAGTCCAAATGAACAAACAGAAAGAAAAATCTATTTGCCACTTGACAGCATTTTACCTTCAATCGATCTAATCACACACACATACCTGTCATCATTTTATCATTCCGTATCGCTCGCTGTGAACAGAGTGGGTTTTGCTACTCGGGCAACACTCTTAATGGTCACAGAGCGCCATCAAATGGTTATAAGACAGGAGAAATTAACTTGGTCTGGTCACGCCAGGACCAATATACAAGATGCAACAGACTTAACAGGCTGGTGCAGGGCGGAAGAACACAGTTATTTAGATTACAGAAACCCAGGCATGAGTAGCCAGAGGGTCCTGATTGGCTGTCATTAATCATTGCCCTAAATTAAAATGTAACACCATAGGTCACCTAAACCTTTGCTTCTATGTCTCTAGCAGGAAGGATGCAAAAACAAGTGGAAGTTTCATTTCAACACCATTTAGATTTTAGTTCCTAGGATGTCTGCAGGATGGAAAGTTTATTGTAATAAGCCAAAAATAAATGTGTCTGAAAGACGTCGAAAAAACAATGTGAATTTACCGGAACAACACAGTGTCAACCTTTGCTACAGGACATGCTAGAAGCTCATTACATCAGTAGATACAATAGAGAGGCAGGTGTAATGAGATAGCGTGCTTAGCGCTTACCACACGAGGAAACACATATCTATGACACTCTGTGTTTTCAACCCAAGTGTGGTGAGATGGGTTTTAGTTCTCAACCCCAGCAGTCTCTCATCCCATTGGCTGCTGCTTCCTCCCATCTTGCTCCACCCCCTCATTTGCACATGAAAAGGGCGAGATGGTCAATGCAAAAAAAGTCAGTGCACTCCAGTGAGAATAATCTGTTGTGTATATTTAATGTAATGCAACACCACAGCAGGAAAACTGATGAATTTAGCAATGCTTTTATGCTCATCTGTGGAGCAGTATGACCTCTTTACGATGCAGATTAACAAAACCTTTTGTGCTGTTTACCAGTGGTGGCACTCTCCTATCCTCCTTTGCTTACCATCGTCATATTCCAGTAATTTCCTTCACTTATACCCAGCCTCAGCAAGTCTGCGGGTCCTTGAGCAAGGCCCTTAACCCCCAGCTTCCTGGGCGCCCCAATAGGTGGCTGCCCTTCGCGGACAGCTTGCTCTACAAAAGAACAAGCCGGGGGAGGCGTAAAAAGAATTTCCCCACTGGGACAACAAAGGGTTTGATGATGATGATGATGATGATGATTATTATTATTATATGAGAACAATCAGCCAAAAGCAAGCGGAGGAAAGAAAACAATCAGCAAAACGGTGAAGAGACACATTTCTCAAAGATCGACTTTTTTTTAACCCATGTTCTTCACCTGGAATGAAACTTTAAGCTGTTATATTAAGTCATCACAATACTCATTTTAGTAGATGATAAATAACTTCTTTATTATCTGTTGTTCAGTAGCAGTTATTTATCCCCGAGGAACCTGGGAGGTGCCCTGCAAGGTCAGCACACTGGTGCGTCAGTGACCACAGCATCGCTATGAAGATATAGTTTCTATCTAGTGCCAGAAAATCATGGAAGCATGGAGTCCTCACCATGGGGTAGCAGGTAATATTTGTATCTTAATGATAACTTGTAAAATATGTACATACGTAATAGTAATATATGGTTAAAATAGTTGAGGTACATAGTTCAACCTGAAAGACAAAATTCCTGTTAAGAAGCATGGACCCACCCATTTAAAGTTGGCTCAAGTATTATTCTTTTGTCAAATTTCTTTTTGGCGTTGTTCATTGACACAGTCATGCCCCACCCACCAGCGTTTGGGTTCTTCCATTCCACTTTCTCACCCCCCATGGATGGCCATGTCACTGTATTACCAAAGTTATTTTCTTCCACCACCTCTTGGCTTTGCCATATCCATCCACCCATCCATCCATCAGCTTATCCTGGTCAGGGTTCCGGGATCCTGAAGGGGGGGGGGGGGGGGGG
>JAODKE010000020.1:7980079-7997830 GCA_026779605.1 Mormyrus hasselquistii
ATACGAGTTAACGTATACATGGGTGTCTACAAATCAAGATGTGATAAGGTTCACATGCAAGATGCGTCAGGTTTTTGGGGGTTGCCCTGGTTGGTCTGAGGGGGGAGTAGCAGTGAATATTATAAGATGGTCATTTTAAGTGGGAACCCCCTCCCTCCAGGTGCATATTTTCATATTTACATTTATTACATATAGATCACACAAGTCGATAAATCCCACCCTTTAGAGCTAATGATGAAAGGCTGATGGTGCCGTTTTGTCTGCTGCAGTTTAAGCTCATATCTCAAGCCTATGAGGTCCTGTCAGACCCGAAGAAGAGGGAGCTTTATGACCAAGGAGGGGAGCAGGCCATCAAGGATGGAGGTATGAGTGGAAGTGGATTTTCTTCACCAATGGACATTTTCAACATGTTTTTTGGTGGTGGTAGCAGAATGCAGAGAGAGAGGAAAGGTAAGCCCATTTTTATTGGCTTTTTCTGAATAATACTTTTATTTTATGATGCAGTGAAACAAGTGAAATGTCTGCTTAAGTCTGAAGAACTGGTACTAGAATTTGCTTTTGACATGTATTTTTAATTTGGACATAATGGTATGTTTTCCATAATGGTAAGTCCATTTTCATGCAGTTTATGAACACAACGATTTGTTCACCATGCAAAGATACTGTTTTGTTATTTGATTAGTATTTCTGTGCTTCTGTGCCACAGGCAAAAATGTAGTTCATCAGCTGAGTATTTCACTGGAGGAGATGTACAATGGTTCAATAAGAAAACTTGGTCTCCAGAAGAATGTGATTTGTGAGAAGTGTGATGGTATGTGTTGATATTTATTTTAGTAATATTGCATTGTTGCTTTGGAACATGTGTGGTGAATTTCAAGGCTTACTGTAAATATGGTCAATAAGAACACCCCTTACCTAGAATTATTTGGCTTATTAGTGTTAAACAATGCACCTTAGCCAGGATAGCTCAAGTACAGGCAATTGCTTGAATAATTAAGTTCACTGCAAATAAGTTCCTGTTTTATCACAAAAGCAATGTTCTGTACAAATTTGTAATTCAGGTTAACATGCCAGAGGTTATCTGACAGGATTAATACGAACTGTTTTTGCAAAACTTTCAGTTTAAACAGGCTGCCTGTGCTCACTCTAAACTGTACATTTTAATAGCTTGAAGCTGGGTGTCTGTCCCGTTTCCAGGTTATGGGGGAAAGAAAGGAACTTTGGAGAAGTGTTCAAACTGCAAGGGGAGGGGAGTTCAGATCCAGGTGCAACAGATAGGCCCAGGCATGATTCAGCAAATCCAGAGCATGTGTCCAGATTGCCAGGGCCAGGGGGAGAGATTCAACTCCAAAGATCGCTGCAAAAACTGCAATGGGCAGAAAGTGGAACGTAAGAAGAAGATCCTTGAAGTCCACATCGACAAAGGTTAGTGGGCAAGTAAACCTGGTTCTAGGACTTAATTCCATGCCTGTCCTTGCAAGGTAGTAGTTTTATAATCTCTTAATTCATCTAGGCATGAAGGATGGCCAGAAGATCACATTTTATGGAGAAGGTGACCAGGAACCAGGTCTGGAACCTGGTGATGTAATTATTGTCCTTGATCAGATTGAGCACCCTGTCTTCCAGAGGCAACATGATAACCTCATTATGAAGATGGAGATCAAGTTGGTAGAAGCACTCTGTGGGTTTAAGAGAACCATCACCACTCTAGATAATAGAGTTCTTATGATCAGCTCACTACCAGGTAAACATCACATGCCATTTACTTTCAATTTGAAGTTGCTGTGTTTGATATGATGTCCTCCAGAAGTAGTGTAAGAACATAAATTTACAAACGATTAGATTCACAAACGAAAGATTAGTAAGACTCCACTGTATTGCAGGAAAAGTTGTGAAACACAATGACATAAAATGCGTCCAAAACGAAGGCATGCCTATCTACAAAGATCCATGCGAGAGGGGCCAGTTAATCATCCAGTTCATTGTAAGTTTGCTTTTTTTGATAACTTGGGATTCTTGTGTTTGTTTTCCCAGTACTTTGAAGAAATATTTTGGTGCATGATTCCAGCTGCAGTTGGAAAGTGACTGAATTTTAATTGGACTGCTTATGTTTAGGTGGAATTTCCAGAAAATGGTTGGATCTCTACAAGTATGTTACCCGACGTGGAAGCTCTGCTGCCTCCTAGAGAAGAGCTCATCATTTCTGATGATGCGGAAGAGGTGGATCTCTGTGATGCAGACCTCAGCTCCCAACAGCGTACTCACAGTGGGGAGTCTTATGAAGAGGACGAGGGGCCTAAGGCCGGAGTGCAGTGCCACACTCAGTAACAGGGACCTTTATGGCTCTTACTCAGTGAAGTATGAATGCATGAAACTCTTGTGTGTTACTGTTACTTTTGTATGACCCTGGTTGAGGGATCTTGTGTCAGTAAATACCAAAAATAAACCTTGACATTTTCCTGTCACAAAGAATGGAATAACATGCTTTCTGTGAAGGTGAGTTTGTCACTGCAACAATACCTGTTAAGTAAAGATTAGATAAAAACCTTTTGAAGTATACCTGCTCATGGTGAATTATGCTTATGAATGTCTGGCTTCAGTGCAGCTAATCACATCTGACAAGTGTTGAAGACAAAAGTTCTTGGCTGAATGTCCTGCAATTTAGAGTGAGGGATAGTGTCCTGGGTTAATATGAACTTCTTGAATGGGGGGGGGGGTGTTCATGCAGCAACTCCCAAAATTAATTTACTAAAAATACAGCAGACCAATAAGTTTCTTGCTTTTAATTAATAAATCAGGCTTTTATAAAGAACATGGCTTTAATTACAGTAAACAGAGCAGAAATATCCTGCTGTCTATGAAAATCATTTCAATGGAACCAAAATTAAGGCATTGATCAGTGGGGTGCATCGTATCTCACGATGTAACCACTCCATTACTGACTGTCTTCAGTGCTGCTTTCGTCTGAAAGAGCAACCTAAAAAAAAAAAAAAAAAACACAGCATTACACTGAATCCACCCATTATTCAAATTTGAACCATTAAAGACAATGGATCAATGCAAATTACTGCATTAGGCTACAGCATTGAATCAAAATCTGGTAACACTTGAGGATATGTAGAACCACGTTCTTAATTTCTGGTTAATACATTAAATAAGTGTTAGTTACATTCTGATACCATGTTTGTTGATGTATTTCATACAGTTATATTTGTTCATCATTTGTAACCGAGTAGTAAGCAAGTTATTTGTGCCCCTGAAACATCACCCAAAACTTTTGAATTTCATTATAAGTCAAATAGATGAAATCATGCAAGGTACATTATAAAAACAAGATTCTGACCCGAGTGAAATCTCATATATTGAGTGTTTAACCACTTACCCTCAGTCAGCCTGGCTTTCCCCCCAGTGGGCTGGCAGAGCACAGTAGAGCAGCCTACACACAAGACCACTGTCTGAGCATGACTGAACACTGTTGTGATCTTATAGCAGCCTGCAAACAATAACACAATTCTGTTACAATACACAAACAAAGAGCACACACCCATATAAACGAGAGTACGGTTAGTGGCAAAAACTAGAGACCCAAAGAAACACCTGGGCATTTAACATCCATGAAGTAAGAATTGGGACTCTGAACCAGGCGTTTTTTCTTATGTTGTTTTTTCTCTAGGTCAAGAGAAGGATGAAGTAAATCTTTCGCCAACTGAAACAGAAAACAAAAGTAGTTAGGAGTAAGAAACAGGCCCGCAGGAAATTAACGACTCGAGCAGGGTCGGCAGCATAACGTATTCTGACGTACATTTCCATTAAAATGCACTATTTTGATCTCTTTCGCAATCAAAACATTTTACCGGGTACACAAACGAGTCACATTTCTCTCTGAGAATGCTCAGGGAGGTCCATAGTCATGTCACAATGTTTATCGCAATACACACTGAATGTGAGGCGCTACATTTCCACCCCATGTTGGTTAATGTGTCTTTCATAGATATGTTCGATGCTGACTGCTACATTTGCCAGAAACAGAAGTAAACCTTAAAATGCATGCAAACATGCACAGAAATGATTAGCTAACCAACACACTGTTTATTATAACAGCTGTTACACCTTAAATAACTACAGTTAGTTAGACAAGACCAAGCTACGGTGTAAAGCAGAACCATACAGAACAATACGACCTAAACCTTAACTCCGAAAGGAGCACTTTGTTTTCATGCGCCACGTTATGATTCACCAAAACAGACGCGCATCTGAGTAATGGCGCCGATCAAAATGCTGCGGCCTGAGACGGCCATGTGTGCTGGGCGCACGTAATAGCAAACTTCAGAAACATCTGCGTGAATCGGAAATCTCGGCTAAATATGACGTTTTCTAAACGCCAGCTTCCTGATTGCCAGCAAAACAATGTCAATTGTAAATATGGAAAATCGGCAGAGATAAACATTACTTACTGGCATTTTGGCTTAGTACTGTTCGCTTGCATAGACAAATCGATTGGTTTGTCTGATCGTGAAATTAAGTGGTTGCCAGTTCCACGATTATAATCCCCCTTTTCGTACGGTTCCACGGGGTTGCCACCGCCCATTGGAGAATTCGAGAAGTTAGAGCTGTAAAATACAGGCTAAATAGAAACCTTGTTCTTAAGGCTGCCAGCAAACATCCAGTGGTTTAAACATGGTCACGACGTAGCCATTCATTTATTTAGTTTTTTCTCCAGTTTTCATAAAATATTTCAACCATTACGATGATTAATATAAAACTGATATTTACATATTTACCCAGGATTTGCAACTACCATTCAACTATATGGCAAGCCATTTTACCGTTAATATTAATTTCTAGAGGATTTCACAAATTCATTTAGAATTAGTTAGAATTCAAATTCTTGTATATTATTGATAGCGGGAATTCAGTTGTAACTAGTTCAAATGTAAAATCTTGATATCTGGAGTTTTTGAGATTAGAAACGTTTTTCTCATTCGTTTCAATGGGAGGTGGAATTTAAACTAGTACAAATGCCAATTCCTGATGGCAGGAATTCAGTTGTACCTAGTTATAATTCAGTTTTAACTAACTGTGTTTTAAACTTTTAACTAGCTCAAATTCCAACTCTAATTGAAATTAATGACGAAAACGTTCTGAATCTCACTTGGTAAAATAGAATTTCTGATATCAAGTACTGAATTTGTGACATGAAATTAAATAAAGCTAAATTGACTTACCATGTCCAGCCAACATCTTTCAATGACATGCAATGCATATGTCCATTTGCCTTTATGTTAAATCATTTTTATTTATCCAGTTGTGTAAATGCAGTGGATGATACAGCACCTTCTTTACCAGCTTGTGCAGGAGCTCAAGCATAAAACGTGGAGGAATTTTATATAGATTTAAACCCCACAATAACATGGGTGTGAGGGTTCTGTGGTAATCACTGCAACACTTTAATGTCACAGTACCAATTTAATATTCCATATTTTAAGACACTTTTAATTATTTTATGAATATTTTTGAAATGTGTGAATTAAAATGAAGAGGCAACTCATATTCATAAACTGGCAGCCTGTTAGCCTTCGGTGTAAGATTCTTATAATAAGCCCCAGTGCAAGTGGGGGGGTTGGCGGCTCTTCTCATGTCCATGTAGAAGACCCCCACCCTGAGTTGTGCTGAATTGTGGTATCAGTTTATAGTATATACGTCTATACATTTCACTCATTTTCTGAGATTCTCTTCTGGCACGTAATCTTCCCACAAATATAGGCATGCCATGGTGTGAACATCTTCACAGCAGCGTGATATACATTCAAAATGCCAACCATTATACTGGTTAACAGTGCATGACGACTGAACTACTGGCGCCCCATTTACACGTTTACACAGGTCTCATGTTCACTTGTCTACTGGCCCCCACCCCCCCATTTCAGTGGCCCCCAGTGCTGTTGCATCGCCTCACTGCCTATAGTTCTGCCAGTGCTGTTAATTCAAAAATCATTCACATGTAAAATTAAGAAAAAAGTTAATATCCACCTTCCTCTTATTCCTTTTTATCTCTACCATATTTAAAAACTGAAAGTTGTTCATTGTTTTGTTTTTTTTATATAATTTTAGTGAAAGCTAGGCATTTACACTGGGGCATTCTTTAATCCACCATTAAAACTTACTTATATTCTGTTTTTCTGCTTTATTTTTAATTGCTGTTGTATGTTCTGTATGGTCTGGTTTGTTTTGAAACAAATGACAGTATTGAGCTCACAGTGTTGTGCAGTATCTCAAGATGTGGGATGGTGAGAAAGCACTGGATGTTGATCTGATTCAAGATCAAGTCTAAAGCCAGAGTAACTGTCTTGGCTTGGGTTAGGTTGAGTTCCTAAGAAACTGTCAAAGACTGACAGACAGGCTGGAGCCTGTATCTCTTACCCATCTTAAAAATTTATTGTAATGTGACCGGACAGCAGAGTGGAACTGTGTGCAGTAAGTGTCCAGGATTGGGAGTCCAGTTTCCAAAATGGTTCTTGGTATGTGCAGCTTGTATGTCCTCCTCATATTTGTTTCCAGGTTTCTCTTCACACAGCTCAAATTGTACAGAAAGGTGAACTAGCATCTCTGGATTGTCCTTAGCATTTGAATTTGTGTGAATGTGCCCAGTAATTGACTGGCATTCTATCCAGATTATCCTGTACCCTCTGATATAGAAGTTACGGAAGACGCAAAACAGCAGCCCGATAGAAGAATCTCTCAATAAGGCATCACTATTTCCAGTTTAATGTCCTGTAGTCCCTCTGATCACATTAAGTGGAAAAAATTGTAATCTTCTTATGATCGGTGTATTTCATTATTCTTCAGGGGTATATGTTCTCATAAAACTTATAACTGTTATAACATCTGTGTTAGAAATCAGATACAGTACAACCCATTGAGAGCTATAATATTAAGTGTTGTTACCAGCCATTCTGTTTAATCCTGACTATTACTTCACTGTTTGTAACCCCCAGAGGTGGAAAGTTACGGCTCAGAAAGTACAAATCCAGACCAAGATTTTCTTTCGACCAACCAGTTGAATATACTCTGTGACTGCGACTCTTTATACTCAGCTGTGAATGCCATACTTTTGTGCACACATAATACTTTTTTTACACACATGCATACATTCTAACACTCATATATATAGACACTAACACACATACCTTTACATACATTCTAACATTCAAATACAGACGCTCCTCTACTTACGAACTTTCAACTTAAGAATTTTCAGACATATGAATGAAGAGGACTGTAAGTCCAACTTGTGTTCATTGGGCTCCTGTTTCCCGTCCGCAAAATCAATTTTTTTTTCTATGCACAAATTCCAGGTAGTACGACTTCTGGCCGCTGCTCCCGCCGCGCAGCAGCGTAGCGCGTTTACTCCTAGTATCCTAGTTCTTTGTACTTGCATATACCCTTAAAATGATGTTGAAGAACGATTTACAAACATTTTAAGTTATGTGCGGCCGTTCAGAACGTGTCTCATTCGTAAGTAGAGGAGCGTCTGTACATAGACACTGACACACACATACATCCATTCTCACACTAATATACATAGCTTATGACGTACACCTATATACATTTTGACAGTCATATACACAGAAATAGACACACATACATATACACACATCTTATGCATACATATGTATGTTCCCAACCGGGCACTTGGGGACCGTCAGACAGTCCATGGTTTTACTCCTTCCTAGCTCCCTTGTAAGAAGCTGAGATGGAGCATAAATGTGTATTGTCTGGCAGATAGCTGATCAGGAGCAAAAACGTGGACCGTTTGGGGGTCCCTGAGAACCAGATTGGAAAACATTGTCTTAGATATTTACTTGAATTAAGACTGAATGTATAAAAGCAGAATGTGGAGTTATCCATCTTCTGTACCTGCTAGTTCTGTGCAGGGTTGCAGAGATCTGAATGCTATGGGTGCAAGGCAGGGAATAACCATCTCAAGATCCACACCTATGGGCAATTTGGTAACTCCAGTTCATCTTAGCATATTTAGCAAACCGGTGAACCCAGAGAAAACTCCAGATATGAATGAATGAATGAAAGTTACATTTATAAAGCACTTTTTCAAACACCCAAAGCGCTTTACAGAACCAATGTGGAACCACTTCAACCACCACCATTGTGTAGCAGTGATGTGAGACAATAGTGCTAATCACTGCATCACCATGCCACGCTTGCATGGAGTTATTGTCTTTGAATTCATTACCAATAAAACCTGTGTCAATTTTCTTTTCGGCTTTTTAGTTCTGCAGCATTTCCTAATGGATGCTAATAAATTCTCATTATAAAATAATACTAAGGACAACAAATGTGCATTTTGTTTTCACTGAAATGTCTAGAAATGGCAATGAATCTCTTGATCAATTAAATGACTGTGGGAAGCAAGAGATAAATTAAACCCATCGAAATGAATAAAGTGCCAAATGATAAAGAAATGAAAATAGGACAAATTTGATTGTAATGACGTTTATTAACTGCATTGCATTTATCTCCTGCTGACAAGGTTAAATAACATTTCACAGGGACGTCACTTTTTAACCATGTGAAGCAGCATCATTGCTGTCCTCATTGTCACATCATTATTGAGTTTAATAAGTTAGTGGTGGATTATTCAGCAATCGATTGTGTGCATATGCCACTGTTCCCTTTTCCTTTTTATATTTATAAGTACACTATTTGTCACACCCCGATCGTGCCGATCCTCCTGTGCCACGCCCCGCTCATTAACCTCGTGTGGATTCCCAGTGTTTTACAGCTGTTTCGTGTTGTCCTGATTAGTTCAGTGTATTTAGTCTGCGTTTCAGTTTGTTTCCCCAGTCCGGTCATTAACGTTACGTGTCTTGATGTGTGTTACCCCGGCAATAACTCCCTTTTGATTCACGTTCACAAATTATTTGCTTTTTTGTCCCGAAGGTGACACTATTAAACAATGCTGGTATATGTTCTCTCTCTGCTTTCATAGGCCGGTGGTTTTCATGCACTGTATTGTTATTAGTAGGATCTGCTGGGCCTGCTTTAATGGAGAGATGAGGACAGTCTGAGGCCCAGATGCCCACGAGGCCTAGAGCAGGATGAGGGGGTTAGGTTTAGGGTTAGGGTTAGGCTCGGCTCTGGGGTCTAGCTCAGGAGGTGATGGCTACTGACAAACCGGTTTGGGGATTGGAGGCTTTAATACCTGCCAGTTTAAGATCTTTATTGTCACTATAATACAGTACAATGAAATTTTGTTCTTGTGCTGCAGTTTTTAAACAACGACAACAGACTAACAAAGGAAAACACTGATAGGACAGAGTTACACACTTATACACATGTACACAGTGGATGGTGATATGCAGATCAAAAAGATATATGTTCATGCCCATGTAGCATCAGGAGGATTCTCTGTGAGCTGGACGAAGCAGGGCTGGGGTCAAAGGGCATGAGAACAGGAGCTATATCAGCCCTGCCCATTTTGGCTCATGTTGACAAGCAAAGCTGTGATTGGCTAAACTCAGCCAATAGCTGTGGTGTCGCTATGAGGTCAGTGGTGGCAGCTGAGCTTCCCTTTGCTGTCCCTGCCTATCTGGAGCTCCAGGCATAGGATGACAAAGGGAAACCCACAGGCCACAGGGGGGTATCCACGTCACATACGCTGCTCCGTGTCTACATCAGCTCACGTGGTCTTCAGCCCAACAACAGAAAACAAGTTACAGCCTCATCTCCAAATATACAATAGGACCATTGTGAGGCATTCTATAACTTAATCCAGTATTTTTTTCTTTTCAGGACAATGGAAAGCTTTCCAAGGAGAATCGTTTTCTGACTAATACAGTTGGACCTGACTGGTGAATTTACCCAGATCTTCTGCAAGGTATTTGTCCAAGTCTCCATGGTACATACACACATTTAGAAGCTTAAAGCCAGTCCCCCAGATATATGGTAGCATGACATAATATATTATGGCCATTCCAAATATGGAACATTACTTTGGTTGCATTCCATTTGGCTGCAGGCTTGCATCTATTCTTATTCTCTCTATACTGCTTGTAATTTCCCATGATGCAATGCTTATAGCACAGTTAATTCATTTAGTCTGGAGGAGTGGTCCTTGAAAATAAAAGAATCCAAACACAGCACAGGCACACAATTAAATAAACCTACTACGTTTTACTGTTTTAATCACAGTACCTGAAATTTAAAGCAACAAATCTCTGTTACTCTGTTTTCAATTCTGGAAACGCTTCAGTTTCTGATCATTTGTAAAACGTTGCTACCACTGGAAATCAAATAGTCCTATTTCCTTAAAGTGAACAAGTCGCATGTTTGCTAAGGTCATTAAAATGATCTTAATTTTGATTTGATTAGTTATAATACTTCATAGCATTTATAACAATAGTCAATAAATGCAAACTAAATGAGACCGTTAGAATACATGAAAGAACTGTTATAGTCCTGTTATTGTAATAGTAGTACATTATCAATACTTCAACTGCTACTCTAGTAGTGCCTATAGCAGCTATATCTATGTGTGCTGTGTCAATAACTATCAAGATCATCTGTATAACGGTATATCT
Organism: Mormyrus hasselquistii; assembly: GCA_026779605.1. Lineage (NCBI taxonomy): Eukaryota > Metazoa > Chordata > Actinopteri > Osteoglossiformes > Mormyridae > Mormyrus > Mormyrus hasselquistii. The sequence continues at coordinate 7,990,678 of JAODKE010000020.1, forward strand.
ACTGCATGTGTCCAATGGCCTGCTTAGTCCCTCACAAAGTAATATTTAATTACTGTATTCCTTTCATGGAATACAGTAATTGAAACAACATTTTAGACCAGGAAACATCTGACCCGGGTGTCATTAATTCCCCTGGTCTTATTCAATGTATACTGAATAATGTGTAAATGTTCAGTGCAAGTTCAAAACATGGAGACATACCGACAGACAGACCAATAGCCTGCAATGAATGAATAGTGAATGGTTGCTCTACAATGCTCTTCTGAGACACTTTTTCTGATGCTGACTAGATATTGACCACTAAGTAGATCAGTTGATTCCCCTCCTCCATTCCTGCAACCATTTTATGCCATCTGCCCTGGAGTTTTGGGTGCTGGGCAGGGGAAAAAAGTAAAACAAGATTACAGTAGACCTGAATTGTTACGGATAGTTTTGTGAAACAAAGACCCCAATTGGTTGCTGTCAGTATAAACCGTGTAAACAATACTCTATAAACAGGAATTGACATAACTGGTATGCAAGTACGCATTCACCTATAAAAGCGATACCTTTATATGCTAATTCGTGCTTCATTTGCGGTATAGAAGTTAAAATGCGCGGTCATTTATTGTCACATCGGCGCATATGCACATAAAATACGTACGTATTTGCGTTGTTACATTAATCGATTGCCGCACGTATCGCTTTTAAAGATGGACGTATACATACTTGCGTACCAGTTATGTCAATCCCTGACTATAAATACAGACAGCTTTCTTTACCTAAGCTTGACAATTCTGCAGAGAAAAAATTAACTTGAACAATTCAAAACGAATGTAGGAGATAAACATGACATAATGTGTCTCATAAATATATTATAAGGCATAATAAAGACAAAGTAGTCCTAAAACTATAATCTAGAACTAATAATGGAAATAATGTACACACGATGAAGTGAGTTCTCTTCCCCTAAAATGTTCACACCTATGTGTCATACCTACTACTGCCAGAATTCTGCTATTAGCCACATGAGTCCAAAATTTTGCTGTCCTGGATGTTCCAAATCCTCTTATTCGGAGCCTAATCATAATCCTGAGAATGCTAAAACAGAGGCTTAGCACAGCCCCGGAAAGTCCCAGGATGCAGTGCTGTGCGATGCGCAGATAGGTCTAATAAATTGTCCTGTTGGAATTTACATAAAGCACAGTGTGGAGACCCTCACTGCCATATTCAGGCTTATTATACCCCAGGGCATCCACAGCACTCAAAGCAAGCACTTCCAATGCTTCCAATAATTATTCTAGACGTAATAACTTCGGATGTTATGACAACCCTGGTTGTTGCTGTATGACAGCAAAATGAACTTTGCACAGTTACTGCTATTGCAGGGGAATTGAGTATTTGCAGTGTTGGTCCACAATCTCATTGTTTCCCTTGTCTCAATGGCCGTAATACCAATTACACTAAAGCGTTATTCCTATATCAACAGGCTGTTAGGTTAATAGAACCTCGGTTCATAGCAAAATCTGTACAGGTTTTTGCGCTTGGTTTAATCCTAATTAAAATCAAAATATTTGAAGCAAATCTCTGCAGGAAGTTCAGACAGGGGTGACAAAGAGGATTGGAAAAATCCAGTCGCAGCTTGAGGCTCGACCAAGCCTGCTGCCTAGCAGGGACCCAGAGAGCTTAATGAGCAAGAGCTGAACAGTGACATCTGATCATCACTGTCGTGGAAGCTCTTTTCTGAGAGCTCACATTAATTTACTAATAAACGACCAAACAACAGCAACAATGTGAAGAAAAACATAAGAAAAATATTATAGAGATGTGCCTTTCGACTTGCCTTTTCCAAAACATTCTAGAATAACTGACATAAACTATTCTGAAACACTCTTAAAAATTAGTTGGCTTAATGGGACATTAATCATCTTTCGAAAATCTTTCATAAATTTTAAAATGCTAAATTAGCCAAAAATGTTTTGGCAACAGTTTTATGATTACTGTACAGATTACGAATCACGTTTTACTCCACTAAATGTTCTATAAGAAATTCTTCACTGGCATCCAGCAGGATTTCAGATATATTACATGATATTTCAGTTCCAGCTGCACAAGAAACTCTAGCTTCTTGGCTTCATTTCTTTGCATCAGTCGATACTTCAAATCCTGAGCTGAAAAAGAGGTACTAGCAGAAACCCTCACTGATGATTTAAGGCTTGAATGTTCTAGGTCTCGGACATATCATACGGTCTGCTTCCTACCTTGGTGTTTGATGAGAGCCTATCTCTAGGAAACCACAGAGGAAGAAGCGCAGGAGAATGGGAGAGACAGACTCGGTGCCTGGCCTCAGCCTGCTTGGGGTGTCCCAGCCAGATGCACACTCCTCATCTTCTGCTCCCAGTCCAACCAGCTCACTGAAGCCCACAGCACCCTGAATTCCATCCCCTTATGAAGAACGCTTCATATGATGAGCATGTGAGCCGGCTCTTTGTTCAGGCAGGTCTTATGACTCCAGTTCAAGGTAATCCTTTCTGCAGTCTTATGACCCACCTCCTTGCCTACAGGGTATTTTCATGCCTCTCCGGAACAAGGCACAACAAATCTGCTACCCCACAATCGGCAGATTGTTGAAGTTCTTCGTCATGCTTCCTTCCAGGCAAACCGTGGCAATGCTGTGTCTAAGGAGACTGTGGACAGGAAGTCTAACCTTCCCTATGCAAGACAGAAAAGAAAAAGAATAGAAAAGTAAATCTCTCTAGTTTTAATTTCAAAATGTCAGCCTGTCCAGCCCCAACTGCTTTGATGTCAACTTCATTTGCATAATTGAAGCAATTGGACTCAGGCATTCTTTTCAAAGGGCCCTTGTAAATACACAACTGGGCTCCAGTTATAGTTCAAATCACCCAAACGTAATTACAGTAGCACTTTCCCTTCCACAATTTACATTGCCGCGTGTTTAATTCCCTTTCTGCTGGGCCAACTGTTTGGAATCTTCAAGGTAAAATAAATCTGACTGATTAGCAACTCGAGCATAAATGTGTTTTCAACGGGTTATGCACAAATGTGAGCTGTCATCTGTCATCACCATCCTCTCCACTGACTGCTGAAGGCGCAGCTGATTAAAAGTCGGGAAGAGGATGGAAGCCTCCTGCTGGAACAGCTGCGTGTGAAAGTGCTGGAAACATCTTACGAGACATTTCCAGACTTGCTTCAAACAGATAGACATGTCTTTGAAACACTGTGGCTACGGAGAGATGAATGAGAAACTAGCAACCTTTCAAAGTATATAAACCAACATTAAGACATTCTATATAAATTGTTTTCCTCAGAATCCTCTATGGCAGTGTTTCCCAACCCAGTCTTCGGGGTATCCCTGTACAGTTCATGTTTTTGCTTCCTCTCAGCTCCCAGCGCACTTGTGTCAGGTATTCGGTGTTCCTGATTGGCTGGGAGCTGGGAGGGAGCAAAAACTGGACTGTCCGGCTTTCCCAAATCAACCAATCAGCTGAGTACTCTCTAACTGTGACTCTTTGTCGTCAACTTTTACTCTCTGGACCTGAATTACCCAGCTCTGTTGAATAACAGTAATATTCTCTGGGTAATCACAGCACAGGCTCAATCACCTATGGCACCAGGCATTAAGGGCCTTGCTTAAGGACACAAACACATAACCATTGAGGCCAGCCTCAAACCGACAACCCTCTGATCAAAGGCACAGAAGATTAGGCCGCTCAGCCACATACCACCCTGCAAAGCCAGCTCTGGGAAAAATTCATTCTTTGGTATTTCTGATGATAAAGTCAATATCTATTCGCCATCTTCTTCAATACTCCTTCAATCCTCCTTCGGTATCCCGGGCTGGCCTGGGTTGCAGGCAGACTCCGATGTAGTTCCCACAAAGCACAATTAGTCTGCATGAGAAGGCTATGGTTTCAACACCAGATGTTTTGAGGAGTTTTGGAGTTTCTGATTTTCATATTCAGATCTTCCTGGTGCACATTCATTATTAGGTAATAACCTGAGCTACAATCCATAATTTATTCTTTGACTTTGAGCCAGACAATAATCTTTAAATTCCCTGTTGCCTTTGGTTTTTGGCAGATATCGCGACTAAATTATGAGGCTATTACTATTTAAAATAAATGCATATTTTACCTTAAATTAGTATATTGTGTATGTTTTCCTGTTTTTCTCTACATTTTATTCAGTAGTGTGTTTGTGTTGAGGCGCTTTGATAGAGATTCTTTTGCTAGATTTGCATAGTAACACTGCATTATTGTGCCATCCTGGGTTGTTCCATGCCTGGTGCCCGTAGCTTCCTGGCTAGGCTCCGGACCCCATGACCCTGAACAGGAGATAGAAATCGGACGGATATTGAATCAATCCATCCATCCATCCATCCATCCATTTATCCAGCAAAGGACCATTGGGGTTTGTCTGGAGATCATTGGCACGAGGACCATGGAGAGCATGGCAGTCCATTGCGGGATAGTCACCAGATAGTCACCCGATAGTCACCCACACATTATCATGCCTGAGATGTTATTAAGTATAAATGTGTTTGGACTGTGGGAGGAGAGAAGCAGAAAGAAAAACTACAGCAGCCTAGAAAATAAAAGGAAACAGGTAGTATTTTGAAGCAGTGACAATGAACTGTGTAACTGCCAGAACATCCGTACAGTACTACAATAAACTAAAAAAAAATACAATTCTGGGTAGTCTTATGATCCTCGATACTTTACACACAAGTTAATAATTCACTGAAAATCAGTAGTAGTACAATCAAAGTAAGATAGTTTTGTTCATGTCCAAGTTATATAATGTTGAATGTACAAGAGCATCTTATTGCCCTAAGAAATCTCTACACTAGACAAGAAGTGACCATCAAGGTGAAATGTAAAAGAACTGCGTAGTTATAGATTGGCAAAGAAGTTAGAAATGAAGGCAAACTGTCAGCAGACTTATTCAAACTGCTTGCACAACATACACACTCATTCACAATGAGTGAAGCTGGACCAGTAGAAGGCAACTGTGGACTCAAGAGTGGAAGAAGAAACATCAGTAGCCTGTGACACGCTGATGACAGTCCCATTATAGTAGAAAATGAAGGCGATTATTATTATCAGAGAAATTAACAGTAAACAGAAGGAAAATATAAGACTACGGCTAAATGACCACAGGATCAGCAGCCAACCACTGTGTTGATATTAAAGACAGATTCAGCTTTAAGTAGTTTTTGTCCTTATAACTGTAGTGCTGATGATCACTTGTGTGTTGGAACTGAAAACAACTGTTTACTGTATCTGAGAGGAAATGTTAATGAAAAGATGGTAAGACTATAAAAATGTACGCATCTACCTTCCAGCCGCTTATCCTGGCCAGGGTTAACGGGACCCAGGGGCCTCTTACAGGGCACAAGGCTACAGTATTCACTGGATGGGACACCAGTTATTCACAGGGCGCACACACACACACACATACACATGCACACACACACACACACACACACACACAGTCATACACTATGGATGATAGAGAGGCACCACTTATCTTACTTGTACATCTTTGCATGCTCAGCAGAAGCCCATGAATCATGAGGAATACATGCATGTTCTAAAAATGCCTAAAACTTTAATGCTCTTTCTGGAAGGCCGCTTTCTAAAAGGGGCTGTTTGTTCTGGATTCGAAAATGCAGTTAACCATCACATGAGCAACACGTCATTCATTAGCCCTGAGAATCAGACAAGTCATGAGATGTCCTTTTGCACAAAGGTATTGTGTGTGAGGGCCAGAATATTCAAGCAAGAGTAAATGATTCGTATTTTTGGGTTAAATCTGACATTTGCAATTAACCCTGGGGAGCATTTTTAAATATAAAATGTGGCTCATTATTAATAGTGTGTGCTGCAGTGTAATTCGCACTAATGCAAATCTTTGTTGGGCGGCATTTGAATGGCACCGAAACGAGTTTGAGAATCTCTGTATTTATGTACTTAAAGATATAAATGAACTGCCTCAATGAGCAATTTCAATGTGTTACAATCGTGCCAAGTTACATAACATACAACCCCATTTCCAAAAAAGTTGGGAGGCTGTGTAAAATATAAATAAAAACAGAATGCAATGATTTGCAAATTGTTTCTGCAATGCACCCTTGTGTGAGACTAGGGGCCACCCTCCCCCCTGGATGTCTCCTGCCAGGCAGATGCAGTCTGCATCAGGGCTGGACAAAGGCTAACCTCTCCAATTACAGTAGCCTATTCAGCTATTACAGAGGTATTCTAGACGTTTTGTTGTGTAATATTATTATGGAAAGCAGAGGTTTAGTAAAATGACACAATCAGAGCATGCTGGTGGATTATCCCTTAATAAATCATGCCTGAAGGGAAGCCATACAACAGTAATTTTGATGGGGACAGCGGCCGTAATACCAGCTAATCTGCCACATGGAACACTAAGAGACAGATTATAAGAGCAGATGAGAAACCTTAACTCCGTCTTCTCACAGCCTGCTTCACACTACTTCACCCTGAAGTCTGTGATGCTATAAACTGATGTTGGTCAAACAGTATTTCTCCATTTTAATTATTCATGTAGTACTAAATATGTGTAAATTTTTGGGGTATTCACAGCAATACATTACACCGCTAAACTATTTGATTGTAGACGTATCTAACCAAGCCGTGATCCTACTTGTGCCAATTGTAATAACATTTAGGTTCCTTTAAATGATTTTAAACTGGAACTGACCTGCATGTACCTTGGATACCTATACGATCACCCTACAGTCATATATATTTACTGAACTCTGGAGCTCCATTGTTTATTACTTAAACTATAATGATAGCACACACACACACACACACACACACACATACTTTATATACCATGTTGACTTGAGGTTTTTTGTTTGTTAATGGAAAAATTGGGATCAAGGATAATGGTATAAAATGGGATGTTTTACAATGTTTACAAATTCTTTTGTTAATATTTATCACCTTTCCTGTTCCTTTGCCCTCATCAGACCAGTGTGACACCAGTGTTATTATGGTTTCATTTTTATATTTATATAGGTTTAACATTTCATTTGAAATCTAGTTTAGTTTTGTTTAGTTTCCAGTGTGATTTTACTAGATTTTGTTTTCATTTTAAAGAATTATTTCTATTTAGAATA
>JAODKE010000020.1:8022966-8034144 GCA_026779605.1 Mormyrus hasselquistii
GCTGGTGAGCTGAGCTCTGAACCGGAACCATACTGTTAAACAGGAAAGTTCTCCATGCTTCCCATGCTGACAGCAAGCACTTTTGAACCATACAGTAAATTATTATTAATCTGTGCTTATTTACATGCAGACAATGTAGCCTGTTCCTTACAATCTTTTTTTGACAGCTCATATTGACTACTCTAAAAATACACTAGCTTGCCAGATAATTTACATTTTTCTGTTTTGTTTGTTTACTGCATGCTGAAACTGCTACTTCGCCTCCTGACTCATGTTACCCACAATTCTAGGCTGCATTATTTCCTCCTGAATTTATGTTATTTTCCAATTCAGACCCCTCCTTTAACAACCAGTGGAAACCTACATTTGGTTTAATGTCTTGGTATTTTCCTACCTCACAGAAACAGGTTAAAATGTCATACCTGGATATTAACATCACATCTAATGAAATTCCAGTGCTGTGTTACAGTCTGTCGGTTCCTGTAAAAATCTGGATGTTGCTTTATTAAATATCTCACTCTGTGGTACAACAGCAGTGCCCCTGTATACAGAGCTCTAGCGCCTTGACACACCGCTGGGCCGTTCTGCAGACTTTGTAACCATAAATGATAACTGTCACAGTTTTGTAATGTCAAAAATCATTTTTAATGTATGCTACACCAAACTTAATTATCATGGATTAGACCTTTGTATAAGGTAATTCCGTTTTAAGTTTGGCGAAACTGAAATGGAACATAAAAAAACTGCAAATTTTTAAAGACACATTGAGTTCAGATGTTTCGCGTAATTTCTATATTCAAATATTAAAGTTTACAAAACTAAACATGTATGTCTCCAGAGCAGCTGTGTTAGGGACAGGGCCATATCGTACCATGAACGTGCTGTCACTATAATGACAATGGCGTCATTGTCTGTTACTATGAACAGTTCAGAAACAAAATCGGATGTTTAAAACGAATTTGCAACACTCTTAGACTGGGTCAACATCACACATCCGCACATGCCTAACTGGCAAAAACCTAGGGCGGTAACCTGAACCATGTGGGAGGAGGGTGGGAGGGGTTGTAAGGTGTACTGCCTGTCCCTCCCCCGCCAAAATAATAATAATTGAAATAAAACTTCTTGTCAAGAGCAGGCCAATAGAAAATATCAGTATTTTTGCGTGATTTCCAATTCCGCCCTCCATTTTCGAGAGTCATTTGGCTTTATCGATATATTTAATACCATATATTTTGCTCTAGTTGTTTTACTTTTTTACTTGTTTTGTTTTTCGTTAACCTTACCAGTAAATAATCAGATATTTTTCTCTTAGTTCATAAAATAATCACGCAAGACCGGCTGAATAGTTCTTATGTAGCATGTGGAGTATATTTATGTAAAAGACAGCGCGGAGGATGGATTCCGGTGTTCGCAGTATTTCTCCTCCCACTAGTCACGTGGTAATTACCATTAACGTTACGTCATTAGTACGATGTAACTCTTAATCATTGTATTTTTTGTCGATTATGGAAAGATTGCATTACTGTATGTTTAATCCCACTAAGCACGTATAGTTTTGTGCAGCTTCGAACAGGTGTCTTCAGAAGTAAAGTGTCCATAGGGGCCAGGGAAAACATGGCTTTGCGACTCCACTGACGACAGAGGCAAATATTCCCGGTTGACACGCCCACAGCATGGGTATACACAGCTCTAATAAAAGAATATTATACTGTCAGTATGCCGGAGAGTGAACAGATGCGATGATGGGAAGTATCAGCTTCGATCCGATGAACTTTCAAAGAATTACTTTGAGACAAAATATGCTCCCAGCGACAAACATGTTTGATTAAATGCACAGACGTTTTTATTTCATCGCAATCCAGGAAGTTGAATTTTCCGAAAAGCCGGTAAAACATCTCGAGTTTTTTTTTTTTTTTTGACCCAACTACCTCAGTGTCATCGCACAAATCGACTGAAGGGAGAAAATAATTCAAGCAAGCGGAGCACCATAAAAACGTGGAAGCTTGGTCGCTGTAACGAAATGGATCGTTTTGCAGCTGAGTGCCTTGTGTCAATGTCTAATGGTCCTATTGTCCACGGTTCTAAAGGGAACAGTAAGGAAATCAGACCAGATCCTGCCTCTGTCCCAAGAAACGGAATGGAACCCATTGACCTTCTGGCGAAAGACAACTCCAATCTCTTTATGGTAGCTAGGATTTTGGCGGATTTAAACCAGCACACCCCCAGTGTTTCCGAACAGGGGAAAGTAAGGGAAGATAACAAATTAACAACCATTTCGAGAGAGGATGGAAACACTGCCACACCTACCGCTCTGCACGGCGACCACGGTCTCAAAGCAAAAAGAAAACCTGTAATCTGTCATATTCTGCACGAATCTGCACAGAAAAAGCACAAATGCCACTATTCAGGGTGTGAAAAAGTTTATGGAAAGTCGTCCCATCTTAAAGCCCACCTAAGGACACACACAGGTCAGTTGGAATTTAAGCAGGTGTTCATTGTTGCTTAGAAAATTGTGTATAAAGTGAGGAGGACACAAAAAATCACTATAATAGAGTAATTGTTGTATTCGCCTGTGGTTAGCAAAACAGTTATATCAAACACTGGTATGTAACAAATAACTTAAGTCATTCACCGTCTCTTTCGAAAGAGTTCTGATAAATGTGAATATGTTTTTCACAGTGTGAAATTGCAGTGTGGTACTTTTTAAACCTAGTAAAAGAGTTCTGAAGCTTTCATTCATAACCTGGGTCAGGGCTGGGCGGTCGCTAATATGTATCGTGTCAAACGAGGACAGTAAGCTAGAAATAAACGTGGCTACAGGTAACGTTCACCTTCTGCACGAATAAAGCTGCAATTAAATAATAATAATGCCCAAAGATGTGAAACTAAAACGAATATACCAGAATACGTTAATATCAGGAAATGAAATAACGCCGTCGGGTGGCCTGTATGCGTTCATTCAGATGTAGTGCACATTTCGCAGTGTGTTTTTCAGTCTTTTGAGGTGTAGAATAACCAAAAAGCGCAGCGGAAAGTGTGGGGGCTGGTGCGACTGCAGCCGCTCGCCTGCCTCTGAGCTTCTTTGTTGTGATGCGCCACACCCCCGCCCCCCTAACGCCGACTGCCAGCTGATCTGACCGGCAACAGACTCAGCTAGCAGAGCTCCGAGGGACTGAGTCTGACGATCGGAAGCCCATCTGTACCATGTGAAAACAGGTCTTTTGCCAAACTTTACACCCCACCCAAGCAGTGTGGTGACAATGCAGAGCAGAGAAGGGGTTACCTGCTTAATGCATCACTCACAAGAACTTAGAAGTGGGTAGGTGGGTGGGCGGTGTTTGTGGAAGTTGTTCACCCAGGTGTTTGGAAATTCACTCTTTAAAGATATATTAGGATATGCACTGTGCTTTATTACACACTAGGAACAATGTTCAGTTCTTTGCAAAATGAGTGTACCCACATGTGCATGAAAACACTTGTTACTGTGGGACACATCGTTTTTTTTTATAACTTAATTCAGGTTTCTTGCTGTTTTGCTGCATTTTGATATTAAGTTATAGGTTGGATGGAAGAAGGTTATCCGACGGAAACCAAGCTTTGACCTGTGTTTTACTGAGCCATTAGGATTCCATTGAAGGCATTGCTTCAAACAGTCAAGCATGCATGCGAAGAAAATCGTTTTAGTATAATCAGATTTCCATGCTCATAACCTTATCTCAGAGCACTACTATGGATTCAAAAGGAATTTCTGTATGTCAATATGAAACCCTGAAAAGTGTTATTTCCCTTGGTACAACATGGTAATTGCAAAACACATCGATTGATTTATTTAGAATTTTAAAAATGATGTACCTGAATATATGCTTTTGATTTACTTTCATAAATAAAAAAATAAAAAATATTCTGAACCTGGTATAAATTTACTACATCATTGGATGAAATTTCTGGCAGCACAAGCATTCACATTAAGCTCTATAATGGTTTGCTTATAGATATAAAAAGGGATCTGAATGGCTACCCTAATGTAAATATTTTTCTGACATGCTTTAGAGGTACCTAAATTATATACATTTATTGTTACTTAAATTCTAATTTTTAATTAAAAGCTGCATCATTTGAAATTGAGATTTTGTCTGAATTGTCCCAGGCTGCAACTGTTTTAGTTCCCTGCTTTTTCTTGTTAGTGACTCAAAGTTTTCTAGTGAAATAAGCCCGAAAATCTCCTTCGTTTTAATAGTCAGCTCAGGCGGGTCATGTGAGTTCAGAGACTGGAGATCAGCCTTCCTGGGCAGGGTTTTGAATGCTCAGCAGATTCTGGAACAGTCTCTACTAGTAGAGCACAGAGAATCAGGATTCCAGTACAGTTCAAATGATGAGGGAATTAAGTGTTATGAAAACAAATACATGAGCCAGGAGAGCTGAGTCCTCACTTGACTCAGTAATTCCCTACAGTTTCCGTGCCCTTACGTTTGAACTATTGCTGATTATGGTCCTGCATGGTAAAGTATTCACTCTGGGCTTCTGCGGATCTGGGAGGGACCAGAAAACCTAAAGAGAGCGTTAGTACCTGTTTTGCCTCTTAGATCCTACAGAAGTATTCAGCAGAAGAGAAGGGTGTCTTATGAATACGTCAGGTTGACGGACACTGAATAATGTGCACACAATGCATTTGCTTATTTCTTAAAAGTTACAAAGAGTTACTAAGATTATTATTAATCTGCAAATTATTCAAACTCTCCAGGGCCAATAGAAATGTTATATGTTTTATCAGCAAAGTAAAGCTTATGAGCGGAAAGAGATTAGCTAGTTAGCAGTTATTAGCTTTATTAGCTGCAGCTGCTAATGTACAGCAGACATATTTATCAATGTTATTCTCTGTGGATATAGGAGGGGTCACCAGGGGTTGGTGTTTATGTGATTATTACTTAAGCATTGGCTGTTACTTCAGTGTTGGGGTAGAATATGAGACTGGATCTAACAGAGAAGCTAAGTGACCTACTGGCACTAACCCTAGGAGTCATGTGTTTAAGCCCAGATAGAAGAAAACATGTTCCTAGGCAGCTCCCCTTCCCATGGAGCACATTGTCCTTGCTGCTCAGAGCTGAGTCACAGCCAGGAAGACTGCGGCAGGCAGAGGCTGAAGGTTACCAGACAGCTTTGTCTGGTTCCTGCTAATGGGAGACACCCCCTCCCTCCAGACTCAAGCTATAGATCTTTGATGTGCAAAATTGCGAGCGGTCAGCAAGAACTGGGAAGTGAACTGTAAACTAGGAAGAGCAGACTGAAGGGGGGAGCACATGTCAGGCTCTGTTATCTTTTCGGTGGTGCGGTGACTTCCTCTTAAATGGTCGTCTCAAGTAAGTACAAAGATGTTTATGATAGTTTGTCGGGGGTAATTATTAGGACTGGGTTCCAGGGCGGAATTGTAAGGGCAATCTGGAGACAGGAATAATTCACAGCCATTTTACATGCACACAAGATTTGAACCCCCGTCCTTTTAAGTGCGTGGGTGCAGAATTACCCACAGAGCCACTGCGTATGTACTGTATGTGTATAATTGGTGTCTTTCTATAAAAGCATCTCCATTGATCATTATAACATTTTGTAGAATATAGAACCAGAGATATTTCCTGACCCCAAGTCACATAAAGCAGCATGTCCAACAGTTAGATTTTTAGCATTTTATTTTTCATTATGACTCCCTGGGCCCCAAACGTAAAAGTCAGAACCCACATTCCGCTGTAATCAGTCAGCAGCATTTTCAATATAAGAGGGCCACCTTTTCAAAAACGTTTTTGTTTGTTATCGAAGAATCTGAGTTGTGATGAGGTCCTTTTCATGCTTTAATACACACGATTCTTCTCATTTCAATAAAGTGCATTCTTGTATAGAAGGCTTTTCATTTTTTTTTATTTCAACTGCTACAGACACAGTAGAATGTGACCTAAGCAAACCTTGACCAGACAATGACTGTGGCTACAAACTACAAACTATGGCTGTCATTGTGTGTCTGGCCAAAGCGAGCTGGGAAAATGCTGGTTAGGGGGAGAGGAGGGCGGGAACAGGATGGCAATGAACCTAAGGTAAACCAGGTCAGGGTCTCCCAACCGTGTGTGAATAACAGAGTGGAAAAGGCCACAGAGAGAGAGAAAGGGAGCCAAAATGTCCTCTGGTTTCCACCTGAGAGGTGGTATGGCAAGGATTCCCTCGGCAGCCCATCGACGAGTAGATCAGAGAATCAATGTATGGAAGACAGCACGTTTGTTTTTCTTTCGTTGGAGTCTCAGACCTCCTGCCTATTCAGGGAGCAGGGGTGGGGCGTGGGGGCAGAGATCAGCATGCAGCTCTGAGGGCTGGCTGTGGCGCTGGTCTACACCATGGTGTCAGTTACCAGGGACAGGAAGAGAGGGATATACAGGCTACGCGGCTCAGCTGGCTTCTCCTCCCTGAACCCAGTGCCATCCTGCGCGAAGGCAGCCCGGGCTGCAGTGCGTGTCAGCGCCAGTCAATGCCCGCCATTGACGGGGGTGTGCAGACGACCCGATTAGCACATTTGCCAGAGCGCCGTGGAAGAAAAACACACTTTGTGGCTGAACTGTGCAGCTGAAGGTTAAACAAGGATCTCTTTGGGTCCTGCCTCTGTGGAAGGTTGTGTGAAATGCATTGGCTGGGCTTGAGATGAATGTGCAAGTATGAATGTCTATAGTTCACTGAGGCAATCCTTGTGTATTGTGAAAGTATGAATGGTGACACATGAGAGCCCTAGAGGTTAGGCGTGAGATTAAGGTGAGAGCAGATATGACTTGCAGTTAAGTGTGAGCATTTTCTTTTCTGGAATTTGAAGTGCAGCTTTCGGGTCCTGGGTCCCGACGCCATAGGTGGTTTCTCTACACCCCTCCCCCTGCTGGGAACCGGTCTCTAAGCACTTGCGACACCCAGATGGGGGCAGCGTGACCGCTGCTATCAGAGAACAGGAACTGCGAGCAGACGGGAAACAGCTTTGGGTGGAGGCAGGGTTAGGGTGCGGTCTTGTCGCTGAAACATTACCATATTCCCCCCCTCATGTCAGTTTGCCACTGCAGCTGACACATTAAGTACTCTGGCAGAGAGATTTTTTTTAATCTAAAGCCCACTTTGTCTACTTGGCTATGGTTTTATATTCATAAACTGGGTGAATTGGCCATTTCCTTTTGCGCTTTAAGTTAACTTACTGTATAGATAAGCAGTGCAGTCTCATAACTGCTAGACGACCACATTTGATGATGGGAGTTATGCCTTAGGTGTTTGACCTGAAGTGGTCAGTGTTCGACTGGGAAGCCGGGGAAAATGAATTGTTGATTGGCACGGATCTTTCAGTGAGAATTGAGAAATATTTCTATGCACTTGCTTGTATTTGTGACTGTAGACGCCAAGAAAGCTGGTTATTTCAGTAATTTCAGGTTGAAGCTACGTGTCCTTGCAGACTACCTATTTCCGCTAATATACATTTAATATGCATTTTTTTTCTACCTGTACAGCTTAATGAAAAGACATGATCACGCGCTGCCTGGGGCTCTGACGTGGAGGAGCACGCCACCAAAGAGCTTATTTTGATTCCGCGGTTTTCACAGTGGCATGAGCCATAACTGACGCCACTGATAGCATCTCGCAGAGCAGTTCACTGAGTTTGTTCCTGAATTGCGCGGGTAGGGGCCAGACAAAATGGGCAGGTTTTTTTCATCTCTGAGCAGTAAGTCCTCCCTCTCTCTCTCTCTCTCTCTCATTTCTGTTTCACATTCTTTTGGTTATTGTTCTAATTGTCTAGTAAACTATTTTTGTTTTTTAGAACTGAAGCTCTGATTGGCTTGTCTCCTAAAGTATCTTTATTTTTCCGACGTTTGATGTATAAGATTGTCACTTTTATTATTAAATGCATAAATATTTGACTTTTTTGCCAAAGTTCACACAGGCCACACAAGGCACAAGACTGAGGTATACCCTGGATGAGATGCCTGTACAGCATCTTCCACTAATTTTAATGATAAACAGCGTCATGCTAAATATCTTGGTTATAGTTCAGTGCATGCATTGCAAACAGTATAATATAATATTCCATGATTATACACAAAAATTGGACTGAAAAAAGTCCTGAGGTTGCAATTCGCTTCCACTTCGTCGATTTGTATAGCTGAAATTCAAGTATACACAGGGATCAATGAACACTATAAAAAATAGGTCTTGCAGTCACTGGGTTTTACAAATCACAGTTAAGTTTTCTCAGCAGCTGTGAAACTGGGGAAAAAGTAATCAGTGTTAAAACAAAGAATGTGAGGATTTCTTAAATTTTATATTGTTTTCAGTAGTTTCATAGTCATAACAAACTCCACTGCAAAGTATCAGAACATACATTTCCCAGAAGTAACCTTAGTGAGATAAGCCTTTAATACAGCAGGGAACACGTTTGCAAGAAAGGTCCAGCCCAGTCTGTTCACTGGGCACATTGTTTATTCCGACACTGGATCAGATACGCCTCCTGCAGTTCAGTATATCTGATCTGTAATGGAAAGTCTCATTGCTCCACAGCCCAAAGACTGTTCCTGCTCTTCTTTACAGGCCGTAGAGAACTAGCTTAATGCTTAGCTTGTTTCCAAACACTTATATAAAACAAATATGATATGTTTTACAGTTAGAATTCTGCTGTCATTCCATTTGACTAGTATACACCGTTTATCTTCTGTTATTTTAGAGAACTTTACCGAATAATTTCCCCTGGAAATGCAATGACAAATATTTGTTCTAACCCTATTTTTCCTCTGGAACTCCATTCAATGATAGAGATAAGCTACATATTTAATACATACAGAATGTGTTCTGGGTGGTCTAGTTCCTACTTTTGTGTGGAGTTCTCGGCATGTCTCTGTGGATGCATGTTCTCCGCATGTCAGTGCGGATGCATGTTCTCCGCATGTCAGTGCGGATGCATGTTCACTGCATGTTTGTGTGGATGCATGTTCTCCGCATGTCAGTGCGGATGCATGTTTACTGCATGTCTGTGTGGATGCATGTTCTCTGCATGTCTGTGTGGATGCATGTTCTCTGCATGTCTCTGTGGATGCATGTTCACTGCATGTCTCTGTTGATGCATGTTCACCGCATGTCTGTGTGGATGCATGTTCTCCACATGTCTCTGTGGATGCATGTTCTCCGCATGTCTCTGTGGATGCATGTTCACTGCATGTCTCTGTTGATGCATGTTCACTGCATGTCTGTGCGGATGCATGTTTACTGCATGTCTGTGTGGATGCATGTTCACTGAATGTCTCTGTTGATGCATGTTCACTGCATGTCTGTGTGGATGCATGTCTGTGTGGCTGTTTTCCAGATTCTGCAGTTGGGGTTCCATTATCCAAAGATTCATCTGGTTTGCTTTCTCTAAATTATGCTATGACTTGCATCCAATCCATCATCCCCTGTCTCATGTCCTGTGCTTCCTGTGACACACCCTCAGCTGTTGTGACCTGGTACTGGATAAGCAGTTCTAAGACAATGAATGAAGGAATGAATATCCTAGCAGATTCATTAATTCATTAATGTTTTTATATCTGGGTTCACGCTGAGATTGATCTAGCCGCAGACTATGTACGGATATCATAGTACCCCACTGCAAGCTGTAAGAAAGATTTGGAGATTGATTCATTTTTTTTGTACTTCTGCTTCTCCTGTGGTTTTATGCTGCAGTACAGCCCACGCTCTAGTGATTCCCGGCACCCTCTTCTGTATGTTGTTCTCAGAGTTGCTGGAGAGATCTGTGGCTTCGCACGCAACATCATGTACCACTCCCTGCACCATTTACATGTACCACCCCCTAAACTGTTTATGTGTACCACCCCCTACATCGTTTACATGTGAGACCCCATGCACCATTTACATGTACCATCCCTACACCATTCATATGTACCATCCCTACACCATTTAGATGTACCATCCCTGCACCATTTACATGTACCACCCCCTGAACTGTTTGTGTACCACACCCTACATCGTTCACATGTGAGACCCCATGCACCATTTACATGTACCACGCCTACACCATTTACATGTACCACCCCTACACCATTTAGATGTACCAGCCCTACACCATTAACATGTACCACGCCTACACCATTAACATGTACCACGCCTACACCATTAACATGTACCACCCCTACACCATTTACATGTAGCAATTCCTACACCGTTTACAAGTACCTCCCTTCATACCACTTACATACAGTATATGATGCTCTATACCGTTTTCATGTACACCATTTACTCCACATACCATCTCTACATCATTTAATATTAGTACCCACATCATTTACATGCTGCACTGCAATGCTTAAGAAACAAGAAGAACGTTCAGTTTTTATGTTGCTCTGTGATGCTGTTGATGGGCATCCTGGACTTGTTCAGGCAGGAAGGGGCGAGAGGTGCTGAATTTTCACTCGTTTGCTCCAGGGCAGGTCTCACGGCACTGGCAGGCAACCTTAATGTGGAAAAACTGTGGCTGGGATGTTTGTGTGCTGAGCTATTTCATGAGCGAACACCTGGTTCCATTTAACATAACCCTGCTACCTGTGACATAATCTGATGGTTCCATTGGCCCAGAGCGGGCAGCGTTGCTGTCCAGTCTAACATGCCATTGGGCTTACTGGGTCATGCCCCTACTTCTGTGCCCAGACCCTGGCACCAGTCCAAAAATGGCTGGCTTATCAGCGGGTTCTGGCATCAAGCTGAACATCGGGACCCAGAAGGAACCCCTAACATGTGGAGAAGGGGCACTGTGGCAGGGTAGGGGAGTGGGAATGAATTGGTGAGACAGAGCCAGACTCCTGTGGTGCTGTTACAGCCCCTGACCCACATTATTCCCAAGAGGCTACACAGCTCTGGTGATACCAAGCCAATCAAGGAGCATGTCTCCTCATTCCGGGAAACATTTAAGATTCCAGTGTACTTCAACTGTTTGTTTCAGGCCAATATTTGCCTTTGCAACTTGTTTGTTAGAACTTGGAGGGGATCGTTATGAGATAAGAGTGTAAAGCTGAGGGGCCCAGAGTCACGGCGACTCCTCCCCCCTCTCTATGCCTTCGTGTGGTTCTGTGTTATGACTACACATACAATACCACCAGAATGGCCTTAGGCACCCTGCCCCCACACTCT
>JAODKE010000020.1:8041034-8054620 GCA_026779605.1 Mormyrus hasselquistii
TTTTTGATTGCGTTTTTTCCAGTTTTTGGTGTTTCTGTTTTGCGAGATGTACACTCCCCGTCCAGAAAAACAGGGGACTTAAAACACACCCCCCCCCCCCCCCCCATTTGCCATATAAGGGAAAGCCGCCACCCAGTGGGACACATCACCCTGCGCCTCGTAAACATTCCAGCTCCTCTTTCTCGTCGACGAGGAAAGGGCAGACCAGGACATTGTGAGAACCGGACTACGTCTGTGAACCTTGTTTTTTCAGGGATGGAAAATGGGGAGACGTCACGCTGCAGGCCAACGAGCTGCACTGGAGCTCACTGCCGGGTCACTGCAGCCCCTCCCATGTTTTCACTCAAATTGTGGTCAGCACTCGTGACCAAAGGTTTCGGGAATGAGACATTCTGCATACGTGACCTCACATTTGACTCCAAAATACAGATGCGCGTATGAAAAATGGACAGACCCCCCCCTCCATTGTCTGTCCTGTCTCTTCACTACTGGACACTTCTGGCTGCAGGAGGTGAAGGAGAATTCCCAGTATCGAGCATTGATTCCCTCCAGCTCCGGTGCATGCGCCAACCGGGAGTTACCAGCCTTCTTTGAGAAATGGATATTTGCTTAAACAATTCAGCAAAACACTGCTTTAGAAAGCATGTCCTGCAACCTTGCCACACCAATGCTAAATGTCCACAGGGGTTAGTGTAAAGTACCTCAAGTGCCCTGACCACACTTATCTCCAACCTCGTATTTATGCACTTTCCCTAATTATAAAAGTTTACACTTTCCATCTCAGCGTGCTTTGTTTGATAAAATCAGTGATAATGGTGAGCAGGAGCTGTCCAGAAAGTTTGTAATGAATTCGAAAAATTGTTAATGCCGTAAAATACATGAGTAGCAATTTCTTGGCATTGAGCAGAATATAAGCTGTGGGGTGATACTTGGGGTCTTGAGGTGTCTTTACGGTTTAGTGTAGAGTGTGCACTCATTCCTGCCCTTTCTTTCCTCACACACGTCAATGCTGCAGAAATAGACTTATTTGTCTCCTGTACTCTCCTCCTCTGTCACATGACCCACCCAGCCCATTCTGGCATGTGCTTGCAGTACGTGAAGAATCGCTTTTTTTTAACAATAACCAGTTTCTTTCATGACCTTGTCAAAGCTGCCACATCCTCTATATTTGTTAACCTACCAAATCTCTGTGTTGCTGAAGTATTACAGTTAAAAATCCTGCAGACTACGCAGAACTTAATGCCCTGTAACTCTGCCATGTATTTGTATGACTTTTTGTACTCAGAAGAATATTGTGATTGTGTCCTATACAAATGAAAAAAAATAACGAAATGTAAAATTCTATACAGCATCTTAACCTGTATGCATGAGCTACATTTGGCAAAAAAAATAAATAAACGTAAAAGACTTTTTCGGAGTGTGTGTTTATTTGTAGTGGTGTTCTGAACACCAAACAGCCAATCTGGTTTGTATATTCTGGGATGATAATGAGTTTACAGTATGGGAACCTACTGAACAGATGATAAATCGCAGTAAAACCATTAATGTCCAGGATAAAATAAAACAACAGACCAATCCTCCGTGCTGTACCATATGTCTGCAGAGTACCACACAGTACTATACATTAAGTTGTGTGGTGGTGGTCTACCACCAGCGTTATGATGGATATAGGACAGCAGGGTAGCCAAAAGCCAATTCAAATGGTACCAAAGTCCCTTTAAAAAGCAAACAAAATATATAGAAATGTATCCAATAAAAGACTGCAACTACAAAACACCAGGCACAAGCCAAAAATGCCCAATACTATATGCGACTAATGAATTTGCTCAGGATCCTCTAAAAGGTGCCCAGCTGGCTGTATTTACAGCTAACAAAGTATTCAGTCAAATTACAGCCAGCTGGGCCACATTAATTAAAGCAGAGAAGGGTGGTTTTATTGAATGAAACAAGACCAATGCAAAATCAGACAGGTTTGTATTTCCAATTACACTATAAGCCCTTTATTACCTGCATAACAGCCTGTACTTATATATCTGTGTGAATAATGGGGAACTTCATGTATTCGTTTGGAAATTCCAAATGTTGTGAAAAAGTTAAAACTGAACTTTGAGGAAAGAGTAAAATTGATCAGAGGCTTTTATCTAAACTCTTGTTTTTCCTCAGTTTACCACGTTTGTTCTGGGGCATGTGATGGCAGATCCAGATCCCAGATTGCTGGTCCACTACCAAGGTGCTGTATGATAAAGCCATAGGTCTTTGGTCACCCACCTCATGTGATATTTCCTATTTCCTGTACGTTAGCAAATCATGTCAGCCAACCAATTTCCAGCAGTTCCAGGGCAATGCCGCTCCTGCATCTCTAATTGCCGTGGAAACCAGGCACTGTTTCCACTTTCAAAATGGCCCATCACCATGACAGCCTGCAACAGTCTCCTGACAGTTAAAGCATAAATTAAACCAAACAATGCATCCATTTTGATTTTATGGTGCTTATTTGTGTCGCTGTGTTTCTGGACATGTTGATGACTCATAGTGCTAACTGCTAACTGCCTGTGAAGTTTTAAGATGCTGAGCCATCATGCTAAGCGGAACCGGCGAGGCGAAGCCACAAGAAACGGCAGCGTCGTCTGCTAGCTAGCAGCCCTCCCTCCTGATGGAGAAATGAAGCAATTCAGACCACCTGCCCGGAACTACAGCAGGGTCTTTGTGTTGATGAAAAAACATCCTTCACTGTTCATCCTTAAAATTTGTAAGCAGATTTGTGTGGTGAAACTGGACACTGTACTAAACAGGGACATTTTCTGGAAATCTCCGTCCACTATAACCACAGAATAGTATCCCCATGCAGGCAGCTTACATGAAAAATAACCCAAGAACTCCTCGCTTCCCAGAAGGAATTAGTCATGGGAAGTTCATTTGCTTTGCAAAAGGAAATGATGGGTGATTTATCGACACTGTAATCTTAAAAGTGTTCTTCAGGAATAGTTCAAGGAATAGCTCATGAAGAGTTCAAGCATTTTTAACTGGGGATTATGCCTCACATAAAATTTTGTGTGTAGGTGAAGTCCTGTAGTGTTGGAAAATATGTTAATAATTACTGTAATATGGAGTTGTAATGTCATGAATGCTGTAAGGAGTACTGTGATAGCATTAAGAATACTGTGTTGAGTACTGTGGTGTAGAGTGGCACTTTTCATACCGTGCGTGTACTGTAATGAGTAATTGAAGAAGTACTGAGATGACTAATGTGATATGATTATGTGTTATGTGCTATGGTGAATTACAGCATAGTATACAAATCATAGTAGTACTTCCTGTTATCCGTTGCAGTTTTGGTTAGTGGCTGCATATGTCAGTCTATGATTTATAGCATGCAAATTCTTTACAGGGATTTCTGACCTGAATCTCTCCCACCAGCCACAGTACTCTCCCAGTCACTCTCTGGATGAATTGTGTTTAAGGAAATAAGTCTTAGTGGTTATAGAGTCTAGAATCATTGAGCACTTTGTCAGAGGTCTACTGCCTTCCCCAAAGAAATCTCTTTCTAGTCTTCACACACAACAGGATGAATCACATGCTAAAAAAACACCCCAAAAGAGGCAACTACTTATACTTATACTTGTACTCAGTCTGAGTAATGAGTGAATGTTCCACAAAAGGTAAAGTAACTGCTACCTAGTAATGAGTATCTAATGACACTTGAAGCTCTCATATAACCATTATTCAGGACTGATTTGTATTGACGTTTCCTGCCACTGTTTTGTGTATTTTAAATGTAGATAAAAGGGACCCAACTGAGAGATAAACAACTGCAGATGAGTGAAGAGATATTTGTTTTCAGTGGCATTTACTCTCTTATTAAATAACGATGTAAAACTACACGGGAATGTGGCTTGAAGTGACAGTAGTGAAGAAGAGAAGTGTGACATGACCCATTTCCCTTTAAAAAGGAAACCAGCTGTGGATTATCAGCACCAGTCGAGGCAGAAACTTTTCAGCCGAGTTCACACACTTGTTGGTGTTATTGCTTTTAATATCCAAACGACGCTCTCTGGAACTAAAATTTCAAAATTTTTTTCCCAAATGCAAAACGTAAGGGAGCTCAGAACACTGAAGCAATTCAAGGTTGTGGTTTTTTTTTAGATGCACATCTTCATTAAAAACCGAACAGCCAAATAAAACAATATACAGCAATCTACACCTGTAACCGAATACAGGGACATTGTGTGGCCTATCTAAGACCTGAATGTCGTTGCACAAAATGGCCAGTCACTGGAATGGGGACAGCAGGGCGCTGTATCTTATGGAGGTCATGGGAGCCCGCTGCGATGCCATCACCCAGATCGGGGCTGGCCTTGACTGCGAAGCTCACACACTACTGCTGCATAACGATATTCTAGCGTATAGAAAAACCAGCCCATGAATTTGCTGTTACATGCCAGGCAAACTCTTACTGTTATGTGAAGAGTGACACCACCAAGAGTCAGCTTGGCTAAATCGTACAGCTCAGCATGAATAAAATCCCCCCCCCCTTGGGCTTCAGCATGTTCACTTTCCACACACGACGCTGATGCTCCTGCCGCTGTGACTTTAAGAGGGCGGGGAAAACTGAACGGAAGATTGAACTTTCCTCACGATTCGACTTCATGTGCAAGTATGAAGACACAGCAGTCAGTAAGTTAAGAGTCAGTCGACATTCAGATTTCCAGCTAAAAACACAGGGGCTTCATAAAGCTCCCGTTTCTTCATTTCAGTTCGTTCGACAGGCCTGTACTTAAAGTGACAATGGTGCCTATAAGAAAAAAGAGCAAAATATTGCTTCATGACACTTTGTGAAAACAATATAAAAATAATTTTACATATAACAATTCGACCTTGGCTTGTAAATTCCCACATAGTAACATTTTCTAGTCCACAAACAAACACAGAAACACCCCCCTTTTTAAACCATAATCAATAATCTTTTTTGTTCTTTTCTTGTTTTTTTTTAATTTTTTTTTACATTGGTACCTAATGTGCAAATTAATTTAATGTACAACTTCGAAATGAATACAAAATAACATTTACATTTCTAATGGTGTTAAGTCCATACATCTGGTATTTACAGACGGAAACAGACCACAGAGTGCTTGTGGTGCTTGAAAGTACCCTGTGAAAGCAGTCTACATCTTTGGCCAGAAGAAACTCAATCGACGATAGTGTGGTGCCCAGGCGCAGCAGGGAAACCCAAAGGGCTGCAGGTTGAAAGGAAAAGGCTGACAGGCCCTTTGACCTGCATGGTTTTTGCTGCATATCCCTTAGGAGAGTTGAGGCTCCTTGCACTGTGTTAACTCACCCCCAGAACTCAGTGTTAGTGGCAGTGATACTTTTTTGTAAAATGACCCTGCGTTACACTGATGTAATATACCAGCACACAAACACAGCTGAAGACCTACTTGTAAACAATTCATTTAATATACTAATTTATTTAATTCATTTGTGAACCGATTTTCCTGATGCACCTTGTAAAATTACTCAGAATTTTGCACATATGGAATAAATTGGGCAAGTAGTTAGTAATTGGGGGTCCCAAACAAATTTCTTACTTATATTACGATGCATAGATAAAAGATTAACAAAAAAACAATGATGACACTGGAAATCTTATTGCTTTGTAAAAGACTATTTCTATGTCATACAAATTCAATGGTTTTCAATATTCAGGTTTTTCTTTTTTCACATTTTCTGTTGTGGTTCGGCTTTGCAAACCTTTTTGCTGAAACAAAATGAACCCTAATTAAGCTTTAGGACCTAAATGTGAATGTTTTCGATACGGCAGTCTTTGTTTTCTTTATCATATGAGCCTCATAAGTTTGTGGAACACATACTCCGGTCACACATAAAATGCTCAGAGAATGAGTTTAAGAAAGTGAATGTATCTGGCCAAAGTTGTAAACTGAATTCAGTTGCGGCTTTCA
Organism: Mormyrus hasselquistii; assembly: GCA_026779605.1. Classification (NCBI taxonomy): domain Eukaryota; kingdom Metazoa; phylum Chordata; class Actinopteri; order Osteoglossiformes; family Mormyridae; genus Mormyrus; species Mormyrus hasselquistii. The sequence continues at coordinate 8,046,992 of JAODKE010000020.1, forward strand.
AACTGAGTAAGTGTGTCAGTTGATTGGAGGATACACAAAGGAATACTCCTCTGTTATGAAACCAGCTTTACCATGGTCCGTTACTGCGTATCTCAGGGTGGCGGCGGTGATGTTGCTTATGCTGTGGATTAGCCAGGTCTAAACTGCTTCCCCTCCCTCTCTCTGTGTTTAAGCTCCTCCTTGTAGCAGTACGAGCAGTAGTTTTCTGTTTCTGGCCTGCCATAAAAAGAGCAATTTTCCCTCTTGCATCGCTTCTGTAGGGGGCAGTAGAGAGGGTTCCGTGCCCTCTGGCTCCTGGCTTTGTCGTGGCCCCTCCAAGGACGTGGGGAGTCCTCATCTGCAAACTCGAGGCAGTCGAGGACGTCGCCGGCGTCGAAGCCGTTAGTGTAGGTGTGAGACTTGTGATCTCCCGCCATGCTGTAGGAGAGTGATTCCCCCGTGTTCGCCGTGCACACACCCGCCATGCGGGCCGGGCTGTAGCCCTGAGAGGACAGCGAGCGGTTCTGCTGGGGGTATGTGGCACAGGTCTTCAGTGTTCCCACTGTGGACCTGAGGGGCTCGTCCTGGAAGCTGGGAGACTGCAAGCCGACGGCCCGTAGGTGGATGACGCTGTGTCTCTGGATGGGCGGCGTATGGCTGTAGTGGGCAGACACAGCGATGGGCCCACCTGACTTAGCACCGTTACTAGGGGAGGCGAAGGGAACAGGGGAGGGGCTGTGCCTCTTCTGGGGGGTATGGCTTGGGTGCAGGACTGGGGAGGGGCTCTCCGGCGTAGAGCAGTCTGGCTTTGGCTTCTGGAAAGCACTCTCCTGCTCCGGTTTCTTCGGCGTCGCCCCGTTGGTCAGAGGCTTCTTCTCTGCCTCCTTCCTCTTCTGTTCCTGCTCGGCAGAGAAGCGCTCCTGGGCGTTGGCCAAGTAGAAGCTGATCATCTCCTGGTGGAACTGGTGCCGGCGGCTGGTGAGCAGCAGGCCGGCCAGGATGAACTTGTGCTCGCCTTGCATAGCCGCCCGCAGGATGCTGAGGCTTAGCTTGACGTCGGTGCTGTTTTTCCAGTGGTCCGGCACCCCGTCGCCCAGGTACCTACCTGAGCTGCCGTGTTTCTCCACAGGAGAAGCTCCCAGCACTTTGTTTGTGGGGGACGGGCTGGTGGTCTTCTCTGAAGAGGACGTGCTAGCGGATTGTCCCGAATCCTCCTTGCTCCCCTTGCAGGGCTTGGCGTCCTTCTTCCTGACCTTCTCTCCATTCTCGGCACTCCGGCTGCTACCGGAGTTGGATTTGATTTTGCCGTGCACCAGCCCTCCTAGACCTCCCATGTTCTTCTTGAGTTTGATCCCCAGAGTTTTGCTAAGGCTTCCCAGCTTGTTAGCCACTGAGTCTGTCCGGTTTTTATCTTTGTCTTTGCGCTGCTTCTCTTTGTCCTTCTCCTTGTTCGGTTTGCCATTGTTGATGTTGGAGTTGCTCCCGATGGACTCACGGTCTGAGTCCATGGAGTCAGCCAGGGATTGGACATCCTCCCCCACGGAGGCGGTGGGAGACTCCGGCTGAGCTAAAGGAGCCTGGAAGGAGAACACGAGTCGTGAGCGAAGTGCAGAGCAGAGGATTATGGGTAAATACAGTGCTGTTAAATGTTCTTTAAGTTGCCGTAAAATATGTCAAAGTGAGTTAGTTTAGCCATGTCAAAACTTCTCCTGAAGTCACCGCAGATTTCTGAAACAACCTTTCAATACTGCATAATGTATTTTTTCACTCGACCACTAGCACACCATGTTTGGGTAGTCAATAGTAAATACTTACTGAGTTATTTAACTAATTATATTAATTAATTTATTGAACTGGTGGTGAAATTTAACATGGAAACATGTTAAATTTAACAGGAATACATGGAAAGCCCCTGCAGAAAGGTTTGGGAACTGAAGCTGTGTTCATCTAGCCGTCCAACAAGATATCAGTAACATTTTGGAGAGCAGAGGAAATTCTTGTTAGTTTTTATTCTGTTACTGTCAATTCACTTGTATTCTAATGTTGAATTGTGTGTGTGTTTTTTTTATAAGCAAATACACCTATTACCCAGACAAACATTTTGAGTTTTGCACAGTACTGTATAATTCAGCAATTCTCAGACAGTGTTCCACTAACACCAATAATTTTTTTTATTGTCAATAAGAATTTTTACGGGGGTTTCTTGTTGGGTTACTTGTATATCCAACCCTCAAGTTCCAATAATCAAGAATAAAAACTGAATTATGGGTAATAAAATCCATGTGATTATCACAAAACCTATTGTGCCAAAAACCACAGGGAGGAAAACAGAGGTAAGAAATAATTACCCTTGATTCTGATGAAATTCGGATCCATGTTACATTCATGTACTTGTGAAGGATGGTAAGTTTGTCCTCCAAAGACAGAACGTGACTGCCGGAAAGAACAAAATAGTATATTTAATATCAAACACTATGTTGCAATTGAAACAAGCAATTTGCATGAATTGGTATCTCTAATGCTGCACTCAGTGACAAAAAAAGTTCAGCATCCAGACGGAATCTGCATGTGGTGAAAGGTCATGCGACTGTATCGTAGTGATCAGATGGACAACAGAGCTGGCAGTATGGGCACAATGCTGGTCCCATGTCAGTACGGTGTGCCCCTCCCCCGCCCCCCGGGCCTGGATACATGTGGCAATTTGGCGTGGAAGGGAGCCGTACAGCCACTGTATCCTCTCCTGCTGCAAGTCGGCCCACAGCTGTTGTAACTGGCCCTCAAGATCCTGCACATTGGCACTGGGACTGAGTTGACATCTGAGCTGATCCCACGTGATTAGAGAAAGATTAAGGGACCTGGCTGGTCATTGGAGGACCTTAACACGGCACAGGCAGTCCATAGACACATGCACCTCGTGTGGACAGGCCTTGTCTTCTTGGAAGACTACACCAGGTTGCTGTCTCAGGGGGGGTTAGACATGCGGACGCAGGCTGTCACTGACCTAGCGCTGTGCCGTCAGGGTCCCCCGAATCACTACCAGAGATGACCTGAAGTCATACCCTATGTCTCTCCACACCATAATGCCAGGAGTAACGCCAGGATTGGTCCTCTCCCCTCGATGCCACCATGCATGCACACGACAATCATCCGTGGTAATGCAGAACCGAGATTCATCGCTGAACACGTGTCATCAGTCCATGCCTCCCGGTTACGGTACCACTCCAAACGCAGCGCTGGTGTTAGCAACAGCCAATGCGTGGGACGGTGAACCTTCATAACGTGTGTGGGTGCCCTCACATACCCTTTGCTTCCAACATGTGGTGACTGTGACATCTGCATGCCCCACATGCTGGGCAATTGCACAATACAACCATCCGACCTCATGCAAACCCATAATGTGACCCCTATCAAGCGTCAAGAGCTGGTTAATGCGTCTAAGGGGCAATCCTCTGTGACTGGTGACAAGACGTGCCAGTTCCTTGCAAATCAAATCATTTGCATACCAATCGCTGTTGCACATCACATCCAAATCGGACCATTACTTCTCAGTGCTTAACTTTTGGCGTCACAGAATTGAGTCAGATCTTCTTAACCCCATTCTAGTTCGTTTTGTTCTCCACACCTTTCTTTTTATTCCTTGCTGACTGCAGACGTCTCTATTTTTCAACCAATGCATTGAATTCAGCATGCAGCCCTGAAGTTAAGGTGTACCTGAATTCACCATTAAAACTGACAGCTCATTCCTTTCTTTGGTTCATGTGACTAAACATGTGTTAACAATAAACCTTACTAAGGGCATGTGAAAGAACTTCTCAGTAATTCTGTGACCTGTTTTCCCTTGCTGAAGGACTATGTCCATGTCTGGACCAGAATTTCTTGAGTTGGAAGAGATCACCTTTTCCAGCAGGTTGACATCATAATAGAGTTTGTTTACATGAACAAAGTTATGGTGACGCGGCATTGCCTGAAAGAGTCATTGTAATGCACAGTGGTTACAATGTGGATAGTGTGATCGAAACCAATCAAACCAATTCTTTACCTATGAAATATTTGTCCAGGAAAAAGATACCTAGGGGTGGCATGGTGGTTTAGTGAGCAGTACTGTCTCCTCTATAAGGCTAGTGGTTTGAATCCCTCCTTCACTATGTGTGTATAGCGGTTCTGTGTTCTTCCCATGTTACAAAGGTTTCCTCATTGTGGCCAAAGATGTGCAGTTTGGCTAACTAGCATCTTTAAATAGCCCAGAGTGTATGATTGGTCATGTGTCTCAGGATGGATCCCCTCCAAGGTGTAACCAGCCCTGTGGCTGCTATTCCTGGGATATGCTCCAGCCCCCCATGATCCTGGCTGTTAGAAGAGAGACAGACAGGAAAAAATATGCTAGATGCGATTTACCTTTCAAAAGTGATACTAATGCAATAACAATGAATACTTTATTGATCCCCATGGGGAAATTCCCATGTTGCCTCCCCCATCCTGCTCTCTGTAGGTGAGAACAAGCTGCCCAAAATGGGCAGCAACCTCTTGTGGTGTTCAAGAGGCTGGGGGTTGAGGGCCTTTTGCTCAAGGACCCACAGACAAGCCAAGGCCAGGCTGGAACCAGCGACCTTCTGATCACAGGCACATAGGCTTAGTCCACTAAAGCCACACTGCTACATCAGAAAAGGTCTGGATTCTGGGACTTTTAATGACCAAGAACGGATTTCTTTTTTCCCACAACAGACAAACAAATTCCAGGAAGATCCCAGAAAATCCTGGATGAGCAGGCCGAGGTCTGGCTATATCTGTGTACTTCCTGTCAAAGACAGTGTGCCACATTGATTATGTAACAGACGCAAGCACACACTTATGCAAGTTTTTAACTTTTTAATTAGAAATGCATATAAATTTGTAGCCATTATTAAACCCACCTTTCAGCTATGTATATAAAAACAAGCTAAGCGATACAAGTGACCTGCTTCATAAACAGCATATACTGTAAGTATACATTTGCATGTTTTAAAACATTTAATTCATACTGTAACACTTTCAATGAATGTGACAGCTTTAATATACATTAACAACAAACATTCTATGATTATAAGATTGTGTTTGTTATTAATGTATATTATAGCTGTCACATCTTGTTCAATGACAGTATTGCGAACGGTACATGTTTAGACTGGGGTGAGGAACCTGTTCATTTTTGGGATCTGCCCTTGACCTCTCAGTCAGCCAATAACAGTGGGTCCCCAGGACTGCAGTTGAGAACCACTGCTTTATTATGGCTGATTGAGAGGCCCATCCCAAAAAGTAGCACCCACAGCGGCTCTCAGACAGGTTCCCCACCCCTGTGTTAAGGTATACTTACATGCTGCTTATGAATATACTGTGAATGCATTATAAAGGCATTTTGAAGGTGCACTGAATGTTGTATAAATGCATTATTAAGGTGCAGTTCATGTAAATCATTATCAAATAAAACCATACAATCAAATAAAAGTTCTTGAGTTTCTTCCTGATCTTCTTTCCTGATCGTTCTAATATTTTTTCCTTAGTTTATACAATTGTTGCAATACTTTTAACATCTTCTTTCCGAATTTTTACCTGAACATTTCACATAATATCAGCGGGTTTTATAGTCCCAGACCTCCTCCCCCTTTCTGTAACCCGCCACCCAGCGCATGTGTACAGTCAGCCTAGATCCTTCTACAGAAAGCTCAGGTCACAAGGCCGGTACACCCTGGACGCAAGCCAGTCCTCCCACACCGAACATGTTCTGAGAAAACAGGGGCTTATCGACAGTTCCTGAATCTGCATGTTGCGCAATGTGATACATATTGTGATGACACAGGGCATCCGGAACATGGGCCAGGCGCTGTGTGCTGCAGGCACCTGGGCGCCGTATCACCTGGCCATGCGGGCGTGGTCGACATCATCCTTCCCCCAATCCCAGTCGCGCCCGGGGTCCACGGCAAAGTGCAGAGCCAGCAGCTTGTGCTCCGAGTCGGTCAGCGGGATGACAGCTGCAAAGACCAGACAGACAAGTTCACTGAAATACACTGCTGAACACATCATGTTCTTAACCGGACCAAACCCCCCCCCCCCGACATCACTCATTCAGGAAACACTGTTTATTCACTCAGAGCACATTCCATTCCCCAGCGTGGGGAAGCAGCCAGAAACCATCCAGGATTCTCCGAACAATCTAGGGATTGTCCTGGCAGCTGCCTTGAATTGTTTCATAATGTTTCCGGAAGTAGGTGCAAAGAGGGCGCAGAAAAGCCCGACAGAGGCGCTGATTAAGCCGTGGGGTTAAACCCCGAGGCGTTCCCGCGAGCGTGTGTTTGCGAACATGTGTTTCTTATGCACATGTGATCATGATCCAGGTCACATGACCCTGAACACTATGTGATGGAGAATAGATATCAACTGCAAACACATATTGTAAGTAATACTAAGTAAATAAATAAAGGATAGTTTCAATCTATGGTGTGTCAGCTACACAGGCAGTGCTCTTCCCTGGCCTCTAGGGGCAGCATGTTATATTTAACTGATAGATATCTAGGCTTATCTGTATTCAGCGTTCTAACGGAAAATTATTAACTGTCATCAGGGTCCTGCAGAAAAGTTAGCCAGAACTGGCACACAAAATGGGAACTTTAAATTGGACAAGTCATCCTCCCTCTACTTTTTTAGTACATTTTTTACAGTGTGTTTTCTTCCTGTTTAAAGTGTTGCTATGGCTACCTAATTATTTTTATAACGACTACATAAACCATGAACTACTACAATACTACTGAATCATGGATTCTGAGCATTTAGATTTTTCCTGTGCATCATAAAAAATTGATCAATATTTGTAATTGTAAGGTAAATACACCGAATTTCTAAGCAAGGCGAAGATCATCTGTGCTGTGAAAGTGCCTGAGGGAATTCAACAGCAGGGCAGTTATGATGGAATATTATGAAAAATTATGACTTCCTCTTAATCGCCAGTAAATGAATGAATGCACAGCATATGGTCTCTACAGTGCCCTTGTACTTTACTCCTGACTGCATGCTCTGACAGAAGATGGGTGCCCTATGTTGGTCACAATTTGTATATCCCCTTTCTCCAAAATGTAAAAAAAAAAAAAATTATAACAATTTATCATGTTTGGCAAATAAATCCACTTATAAGTCCTGTACAAGTCTTTCACATTAAAATAGCTGCAAAACCGGGATAACATAGGACATGAAACATAAAACAGCATGTAAGTGCAACTACACCAAGGCCTGCTGAAATAAACTGGATGGCTGGCATTTATATCATACTTCATCCCTCCCTGTTACATGCAGCAGCATCTACCGGACCGCGGGCACTGGGCAGATTAAGGGGTTGCCAACCAAACAGCAGGCACTGGGCAGATTGAGTGCAGGTTGCCGACCAAACTGAGGGCACTGGGCAGATTGAGTGCAGGTTGCCGACCAAACTGCAGGCACTGAGCAGATTAAGGGCAGGCTGCCGATCAAACTGCAGGCACTGGGCAGATTAAGGGCAGGTTGAACAGCCAGATTGCAGGCACTGGGCAGATTAAGGGCAGGTTGAACGGCCAGATTGCAGGCACTGGGCAGATTAAGGGCAGGTTGAACGACCAGATTGCAGGCACTGGGCAGATTAAGGGCAGG
>JAODKE010000020.1:8121817-8135448 GCA_026779605.1 Mormyrus hasselquistii
TGGAGGGACTATGTCTCTCGGCTGGCCTGGGAACGCCTCGGGATCCCCCCAGAGGAGCTGGAGGAAGTGGCCGGGGAAAGGGAAGTCTGGGTTTCCCAGCTGAGACTGCTGCCCCCGTGACCCGACATGGAAAAGCGGTAGGAGATAAATGGGTAGATGGGTGGAATTTACTTCCGACCTGGTAGATGTATATATGGACCTTATATATGTATTAGTGAGTGAGTTTTATATTTGTATGATAATAATTGTGTATTCGTTTAAGTGTATTCTAACAGAATGCATCTGGTTTATTTCAGCCCTCTAAGTCCTTTTCCATGTGCATATATTTATTGCCTTTGCATATTTAACTGTTTATGTGTTTTACCATTTGTGAGGAGTCTGCATGCAGTAGCTTTTCCCGTGAGTGTTGGTGGGTTGCCAGATGGATAGGATTGTAAGATTGAGGCACTTTCGCCATGGGGCCCAAAATCACAGTTACATTATTCTATAGGTGACGCTTCAAATGTGGCATTCATTATGAATAACAGTGAAACGCACAGACTTTTTGAACAGGGGAGGCATGGCTGACGGATACTTTTTGCTGTTGTAAATATTCGTGATCGTGTGGTGGGGGGTATGGACGGGATTTAGTGTATACTGTCTATGTTAACATGCTGGCTAATTCATAGCGAAATACTGCATTAAGCTGTATTGTTAAAGCCGCACTTATACTATGTATCCATTTGAATTCTATTGCGATTCTGCACCATGTTTTCATTTTTTATGAACTGAATCTGATTTTCAATGTCATGTTCCAGTCAGTTCTGAATGGTGCACGACCCTGTTATGTACTCGAATGGCATACAGGTGTTACAGCAACGAGGTCCATTTGTGCTAATTTGTAGCCGACGTTTTACATCGCAATACTAACCTCTTTGTTGTCAAAAAAGAACATCTGTGTGTTTTTATCATCTATTATGGCCGATATCTGTTTCTCTATGACAGGACAGCCATCTGAAGCAGCACCAGCGCCTGGCTGCCATCACCTGTCTGCCCCCCACTTTGAGACTCAAATGTTAAAATTGGGATAGTGTGAATTGGGTCTTGCCATCTTGCCCATTTGACTTCCTCTGCTGGTCCCTGGAGGATGGGCTCCCCCTTTGAATCTGGTTCCTTCTAAGGTTTATTCCTTTTAGGGAGTTTTTTCTTGCCACTGTCACCTCTGTCTTACTCTCTGGAAGCTTTGGGCAAGGACAATGTAAACCGCTTTGAGACAATGTTGTAAAAATGCGCTATAACAAATAAAATTTAACTGAATTGAAAAGATTCGGCATAGAAATTAACTAGTGGATCAGAACACTCGTAAATCTACGAATGAGATAACAAACTACTTTAGTTACGAAGGGTTTTGGGAAACGTGTGTTAATTGCCAATTGATTTTAAGTACTAAAATACAAACCACTTAGCATTACAAAGCCTTTGAGAAAGCCCACCCATTTTTATTTTAATATGAGAAGGAGGCCATGAATGAATGAGATGGTTAATAATCTCATGGCAGTGGATTAAAAGTCGTGAATTCAAAATATGTAGACAGATTTTCCATTTATCATTTATTAACAAAACACACCGTAGTAAAATGAAGACCACAGATGCTGTGATTTGAGCCTTTGTGTGTAGCAAGCTGTTCATGAGATCCTCTTCTGACTGTTTTCAAGGCATGGGAAGGTCATGGCACAGAGTGAACTCCTCTGATAATTCTCTTCTGATCTGTCCCTCTGGCTCAGACTAAAGCCAAAAGAAGTTTGATTCTCTGCCCTGTGGAAGGACAAGGCTTGCTTCTGAAATGTATTCTCTTTGACTTTATAGAAAGCTCTGATAAACTGATAAACTGCCTTCCAAATTCCACTTTTGTAGTTTTGTGCTATATTACATCTTATACTTGCCAGAAAACATACTCAGAACCATGGATTCAGTATTGTCTTATGTTCACCAGAAATAAGGGGCATTTTCACCAGCCTTGCCTTCCTATTTTGGCCCCATGTTTCTACATCTGGTAAAATCTACTGCTCCTCCCAATGTCACAAAATCAACCAGATTTTCATTGCTTTTTGTAAAGTCAAAAAGGTTAAAGGTCACTGTTTTCCAAATGCAAAAAAAATGTAGTGCAGATTCCAGGTTTTAAATGACTCCAGGAGTTTGGGGAAATTTAAATAAAATACTTAATTTTAAAAATCGGTTTAACAAGGTATGTAATCAACCTGAGATGTAACTCAGGTTGTAAAAAATGAGGTTTATTATCTATGTATGGACAGCATCATCATCCATAAGTTCTGTTTGAAAATATGTTCTGATGCTCCTTTAACATTATTTGAATAAAATACTGAAAGTAGGGTTACACTATGATGTACATAGAGGGTAAGCCATGGAGAAGAATACCAGGTTCTCTGTGCTAGGCAGCAAATTCATGCGTACTATCCTACCAGAGGTCGTACAGGAGAATGATTTGACTGCAAAACAAATGAATGTATACAGAAGGATACAGAAGAAAACATGATGCAGTGGGCAGCACAGTATCTTGGGTTTAGGATAACAGAATGCAGTTTCCAGTACAGTGTCCAAGCTCAGGATAACAGGATGCAGTGGAAAGCTCGATGTCCCAAGCTCAGGATAACAGGATGCAGTGGGCAGCACGGTGTCCCAAGCTCAGGATAACAGGATGCAGTGGGCAGCACGGTGTCCCAAGCTCAGGATAACAGGATGCAGTGGGCAGCACGGTGTCCCAAGCTCAGGATAACAGGATGCAGTGGAAAGCTCGATGTCCCAAGCTCAGGATAACAGGATGCAGTGGGCAGCACAGTGTCCCAAGCTCAGGATAACAGGATGCAGTGGGCAGCACGGTGTCCCAAGCTCAGGGTAAAAGGATATGGCAGCCAGCACATTGTTCCAAGCTCAAACCAGTCAAACGCCTTTGTGATAAACTGGAGCGCAGAATTAGGACACAGTGGAGATTGGCCTCTTTAGCAGCAGAGGTTGTTGATGCTTTGCAGCAGGAGAGGAGCACAACAAGTATGGGGGAAGCGTAAATGTGTACAGCTAGAATAGAGGCATTAAGGTTGTTATACACAATTTAATAAAATTCACGTCCCTTTACAAAAAATTAGCTAGGAGAATGACTTTGTGATGATCCTCCAGTCCTGATTATGAGAGGGGACCTTGAAGCTGAAAGGAAAGGTCCTGGATCTAAACCAAAGAGCATGCAGACAGCGATTTCGCCAGGGAGGTGCCCGGTGAGGAGCTTTGTCCTCTAGGCAGTGAGAGCCGCCTTCTGAGGTCTTCATCAGCAGATTACTAGATTTCTTCTTTTCACAGACTCTGTTGTAATTTTATGTTTTTTTAAACGAGCTGGGGACTGAGTGACTACCGAACAGGCCTTACCAACCCCCATGGTGATTAAAATGTATGCAAAGATCACATGTGGCACAAGTCAGATCCTCAGCTGAAATGGAATGTAGAATGTCTAACCATTTCAAAATATTTACTGCTGGCTAAGAATAGGATACATGGCTTGTGGCCGCCCAGTTCATGATGAATAATATGGACTCATTTTCAGACTTTTTAGAATTTTCAGGATCTTGGTGATTCTGCAATACCCGCTGATATAGATTACATTACTCACCTGCTTGATTAGCCCCCAAAGCTGGTACTGACCCTGTCGGATGTGGGGCTTTTCACAACCATGTACACACAGTGCTTTAAACCCATTAGGATTTTGCTAAATATATAGGACCATGATTGGCAGGTAAATCCCACTTGTCACCGAAGTAGACCAGAAAAAATAATGATTAAGTTTATAGGTGACAAGGTGGAATCTGCTGTAATTTTCATTTCAGTGTCATTGAGTTGAGGTTGGAGATTATGCCAAAGGTCTATTTAACCAAGTCAGGCATACATGAAGGTATGCTGGTATTTGAATTCCATTCAAATCAGCTTGTATTAAACATTTAACATTTTAGCTAATTCAGGTTTTACAAACTACTTTAAACTCGAAAGGCTCCTGTGCTAAACTTCATGGCTAAATAGTTCATTATAAAGTTTTTCAAAAGGACCTGGACGATGGTAGGCAAATTATCTTCTTGGATAGTAGAGTCACATGCCTTTTAGGATGCTGCACATCTCAGCCCAGTTGTAATGTGCAGGTTGGGGCGATGTGGCATTTCTTTTGAGCTAATAGGTGCAGTAACTGGTCAGGCTTGACACTGCAGAAGTTTGAGTGTAGAACATTCAGGAACCGTTTTTTTTGATAGTTACAGTTAATGGTATGCCCTGCACGCTGGAAACGGCCTGCTTTTACTTGCAAAGATATTCAGGAGGTAGCATAAGGCACTGACGATCGAGCGGGGTGCACTACAATAAATGGCAATTTACCGATTGCAGTATGGTCCGGTGTTTAGGTCTCTTTCAAGTGTTAAGTGGTGGGCATGCATCCCCTGGCTTTTACCCTGAAACATCACACCTGTATTCATGTTCCTGGGTCCTCTGACAGCTACAAGGAGCAGTGCCGCCGCGGCTGTCCACAGGGGACGTTTGAGGATGCCGGCAGGAGACTGTGCCTCAGCTGTCCGGCTCCATGTGTGGATTGTTGGAGCGGGGGCCTCTGCCTCACCTGCCTGGCTGGGCACTTCCTGAACCGTAAGACCATTATTAACACAAGACATCAACAAGTACCTACACTTCCTGGGCAGTAAGACCATTACAAACCGCATAACGGAGCAGTAGGACTACTACTCAAGAAAACATCTAGTTACGATGACCAGTAAGGCTTGCCTAGTAAAGCACCTATACTTGCTTAACACAAAGACTTGGATATGTCTCACTATTAAGGGGCAGCATGTAGCTCAGTGTGCCTGTAATCACAAGGTCGCAAGTTCAAACCCAGCTCTCTGCGGCTCCTTGAGCAAGAACCTTAACCCCCAGCTCCCTGGGCCCCCCAACAGGTAGCAGCCCTTCGCGGACAGCTTGCTCTACAAAAGAGCAAGTTGAGGGAGGCGTAAAAAGGAATTTCCCCATGGGGATCAATAAAGTTAAAGTTAAAATCTTATCTAGTGAAAAATCATTTGATATAAACTGCAGTGCCAGCAGCTGTACTCATGTTCACAAGCTCATGGGTATTTGCAGATCACTTTCCACTTACTCAACACCAGGAGTCCAAAGGAGTCAAAGTCCAAATTTAAACTACAAATTCAAGTGGTAATACTGTTTACATTGCAACAAAAGTACAAAACCATACATAATGGAGAATACGGTAACTGTGCACTGTACAGAGGGAAATGGCCTGATATACTGTATACTGTGGTAATTCACAGTTCTTAGTATGAATAGGGATCATTATACACAAAAGGTGAAAAACCAATCTAAACAGGAGACAGATTTGTAAAAATTCAGTAGCGCATGGTTGACATATCACAAGCATCCCACAGTAATTCATAGTTATTAGTGCATGCAGCTCCTTTTGTACGATGTGAGTGAGAGTCAGTCCATCAGCTGTTTACAGAAACAAAGTCTCATTACATACAAATATTATTGCATAACAGAGTAACGGAGGAGAAGCATAAGACTGGTGCAGTGAGTGAAATTCCCAGTAGCTGTAACCGTTCATTACACTGCATGTGGCATGACGCACAGCACTGGGGAGGGAATGCGATATATCTGGGGGGATGCGTGTGGCTTTGATGTGCGGGGGGTGTGGTACTCGTGACCCTGTCCTGTGTGCTGGGGGGGCATCCTGGATGGTGACGCTGTAGCTGCTGTTCGTGTTTAGACGCCCCATCTTCTCCAGGCCTGAAGCACAACAGTATTCTATGCTGACTAATAGAAATATTCAGATTTAGCTCCTGAAGTGTGATTCCTTAGTAAGCGTTGATATTGTTCCATGGACTGTCCAAATGATATTTTACAAATAGCTTTAAAATTCATACTTTATTTAAACAAAAATTAAAACTTCTGAATATATATCAGAAGATGCAAATTGTGTGATTCAGTTATGGGTATGGATAAGATTGGTTTGTCTAAAATATGTAACTAAGAATGCAATTCTGGTTATTGTGGGTGGTGCTGTTCCCTACTCTAGCTGAACATGTTCTGTGGGTTTTGGGGGGCTAGTGTGTCCAGAACAAACTATTGCTGCATGCCAGCGTGCTATGAAACAACCCTGTCGCAGCCATTGCCTCTAATACTTCAAAAGAATGAATATGAGTCACTGTGACCCTGGCTGCATGTGCATTTGTAGGTAATGGATTGGTGTGTCAGATTGATGCAGTAGGATCTGGTGATGTCTCATCTATTTATGTAGTTTCTCTTTCAAGGGCTGAAAATGAGCAGCAGTAGTTGTGCCTTGTTTATGTGAGGAAAGCTCAGATCTCACTCTCTCATACACACACACACATACAAATGTGTCTTGCTTGTTCTCACTTAGCCATAAAAACTAAAATCTAAGCTGGCCTATTTATTGAAAGTAAACAGTTACATGGCTGAAATGCATTTCATAAACAGAAAAAAGATGAAGTCTGACCACAGGCTGAATAGTTAGTCATGCTTTCCCCCTCCAAGTACATTAACTGATTAATTAGTTCTATAAATATATATGAATATATCGTAATTCAACAAGTATTCTCTGGGATATTCTCATTATTCTATCTTTGTGTTATTCATTGTGCTACAGGTCCCTACTGAAGTCTGGCCGTGTTTTAGTCTTTTAGTATTAAAGGTCCTGTTTGTGCAGCCATCAAGCTTCCTTCCTTTTCCAAAATTCCAACGAAATTACTTTATGCAACGTTAATATGCGGGTGTGCAGCAATTGAGCCCACCTGCCTGCTCCAACAATAGCCAATCAGATGAGGCAAAGGAAGGATGTGAATAAGACTGACCTGTTTGAGTGATAAGTGTGAGACAAGTCCGTCAGGAGCTCCTGGCTTTCGACTGGAAACCCATGATTGTCCATGGTCAAAATCAGCCATGCATGTACAAAGAACATAAGTGTTCACTGTTATTTCCATGGCACTTAAATAGTTATATATCACAAAGCAGGACTGTTAATAGTGATTTTTTTGCAATACAACCAGATATAGATGATTTTCAAGCAAATGAATTGATCAATGTAATGTAGGTGTCCATACGTAATAAGTACAGTATCATTTGCATTACTGTTATTTTAGGAATAATGTTATGCTGTTACCTGTTTTTAAATCCCTTTTACTTGGCTGGAATAGCGCACAGACACAGCCTGTGACTAGAGTTATCCGGAGGAGCCTCCCTCTTCCCCGGTAGACGATCTTACCGCTTGCCGTCTGCTCCCGCACCAGGGGCCGCTTGTGTGAAGCAGTGTCCCGACGGCGCCTTCGGAGACACCGGCGTGTGGCGCTGCCAGGCCTGCCACAGCTCGTGCCAGACGTGCCACGGGCCGGGGGCACAGGACTGTGACACGTGCGAGGACGGCCACCTCCCCCTGTACGGCCAGTGCCCTGCTGGCGGTTGTCCCCACGGGCGCTACTACGACAGTGAGTTTATCCTTTATCTGAGGGAAGCTGCTCCAGCAGAGGGGCCACTTCACATAAGAACAAAGGCAGTATTTGGCTGTACAAAGGCTGCCGGGGATTTGGAGTAAAGCTGCTTAGTAGTGTGTTGGAGACACTGTCCGTAAATGAATTCCATAATTGCTTCCGGCGTTCCATTAACTCCAAAGCAGATAAAGCCCAGAATAAGCCGCATCGTGGTCTTGGAATAACCTGTGAACCTAATGGCAGTTACTCGCTCCTTTTCCCTTTTGAAGGTATCGAGACCAGAATACCATGGCGTTCAATGCTTCATTCGCACTCCTAGCATAGTTGACGTCCTGACGGCAGTGCGCTCTCTCGTCACATAATCGCTTTTTTCTTTTTTTGTAACTTTCTGGCTTGCAAAAGAGAGTTTATGATCTCATTAAGTTTTAAGAAAAGGTAAAAAGACGAAAAACCGGTCATGCACATTAAATAAGATAAAGCAAGATGGAGACTTTTGCTGGCTTGTAATACTTTGATATGCCTCTTTCCTGTTATTTACTTTATCAGTGTAGTGGATCATCTTACCTGGAATGCTGTGTAATGGGCAAGTGGTTATCAATACTTGGAAAATATCAGTATTCCATAAATTACAGTTACTATGGCATCTCGTAATGCCTTGTATTTGTTAATTTAATCCAATCTTATACAAATTAGGTTAAATGTAGGTTTACAGAGAATAAATTGACCTTCACTATGTGCAACTTATTGTAAGAAAAAAAAAAGTTGAATTTCTACATTGTGATGCTGGACCCGGGTGTCATTACATCGTCCAGCAGCAAGAGGCTTTTCCCCGAAACCGCTGGGATGACTGGGACCTTGTAGTAGCTTAAAAGGCCGGGTGAAAAATCAGCCCGTCAGCATATGAAGTGCTTTAAGGATCCACCCCAGCAGAGCGGATATCTCATTTTGTGGGTGACAGTTAAGAAGAGACAATATTTTGTTTGCTTTTGCCATCTGTGGGACGAAAAGAAACAGAAAGAAGTCATTCAGGAATCCAGACCATAAATATATACAATTCACAACTTGCAGCCGGCTGCCATGTTAGTTTTTGAAATGAGGCTCATCCTAACATGCTGTTTGTTGACTTGGTGAGTGGGAATGAAGTCAAAGACACATCAATAAATAGCAGGCATGGATCCACATTCAGATAGTCTGCACAATGTTGTGCTCCACCTTTCCGGACCTCGGTGGTGCTATGTCAGTCCCACAGCCCATCAGCTCACATGAAATAGCCGAGTAAATCACATGACAACATGGAGCCAAAGATCAAAAATGTTTCTCAGTACACAAACATGCTTAGAGTTCTATTTTAAGGGACTGTATAAAGTTATAACAATCCTATTAGTCATAATTAATAGGAGTGTCCCACATTTGTTTTGTGTGAGCAGTGCTGAAGTTCAAAGTCAGTTTAAGTTTGCCCCCTGCTGGAGAGACATAGAATATGGCTGTAGATGTAGATTTTTCAGTTGAATTGAAGAAACTGGATTTATGTCTACTACTGAAAATGTGATTCACAGAGAGCCTGCATGACTTTTTAAGCTTGCCGATGTCTCCCCTTCTGAGGTATGGATGGGGAGTGCCGTCCCTGCGATGCGTCCTGCAAGACATGCTTTGGCCCCACCGCCCTGGAATGCTCCACGTGCCTGACAGGTACAGTGCTCCCCGCACAGGGGTGATTCTAGGCCTTTCTTAGGTATAAAACGGGCTATGCATATTCATACAGAGGGCCCAACCTTATCATTAACATAATGATATGTCTTATATCAGTGAGTGACAGGAGAGTGGGCATGCTGGGCACCAATAAGGTTTCACCTAGGGCTAGTGCCCCTGTGGCCCCACCCCCGATACACTTCAGACCTTGCAAGAACCTTTGTGCATCTCTACACTTTCATTCCACTGCACAGGATAGGAGATGATAAGATTTTGACAGCTTCACAAGGCCTGGCAAGGCGTTTTCCTCTATAATGCTGTAATAATCTTTGTTTTCCTGGAGCAAACTGACATAACTGACTCAGTCACAATTGTAGTTTATGTTACAGTTATGGTGTCCAGTGACAATGAAAGTAATATTTGATCTATATTCTGTTACTCTGGCATTGTCCCACCTAGCCGGTCCAACCTGTGCATGCTAAACCCTGCCTGAGCGAGTTTATGAAGGACCAGGGAGAAGGTGAGGAGGTGAAGGCAGAATGGGTCATAATACCATCAAGGTTAATACCAGCAAAAGAAAACACAAGGAAGTGCCTTAGAAAGAGGCAGCATACCCAGTTCAGTGGGTAACTCAGCTATCTGCCCCTTCTCTCCCTCTCTGCCCAGCGTCATGGCCCCCCCTTCAAGGGCCTGAACGGGCTCCAGGTGGCCTGGCCCGTCACCGGCCACGGGCGATGGGGGTCTGCACGAGATAACGCCCAGCCCTCCCGTGTCCTGGCAGGCTGCTGCTGCCCCTCCAGCCTCTGCATTTGTTTTCTACCCATGATCTCTGTGTTTTTCAGTCCCCCGGTTCCATCTGATATTTTGGTTGTACTACACTGAGCTGTTAATTGGATGGCAGCTTTATTAAGAACTGAGCTGCAGCCAGTCTTGGCACGGACCGGTGGGCTGTATCATGACCCATGGCCTCTAAGTTAAAGGGCCTTTATATGTTTATATTTGAATTCTATTCATTTAGCAGACTCTTTTATCCAAAACGACATTTTGAGAAAGCAGTGTCAGAAATCAGTCTCAGGCGAACTTGGGGGTTAAGGGCTTAGCTTAAGGCTCCGACGGTGAAATCACTCTGCGCTCAGAACCAGTGACAATCACTGGCACAGCGTCTTAACTGGCTAGCCCTACATAAGAAGAGCCGGTCCTGACTGATTCTTTTCAAGGTCATGTGTGTTTCTCACTCGTTGCCCTGGAAACCATACAACCAATGAGAAACTATGTAGATATGGGCTCCAGTAAGAACCGAAATATCCCTCAGTTGACTTTCATTGGTTCTAAGTGAAAAACATTCACGTAATTAATAACCACATTCTGGCACTGGTGTTAGGGGAACTGGCGTCTTCTCCAGCTGTCACTTTCTTGTGTTTGACATGAACATGTTACCAGTGCATGCACCGGTTCCCAGGCTCCGTACTGGATCCTGAGGGCTCATGCGTGACCCGCTGCCCTCCTGGCTTCTTTGCCAACATGGACGCACAGCTCTGCGAGGAGTGCTCCCCCAGCTGTGAGACATGCGAGGGTGTGGGTGACCTGTGCACCAGCTGCCGAAAAGATTCTCACTGGCTCTTTCTGCACCAGGGCAAGTGCTGGTCCAGCTGCCCCGAGTGAGTGGCCCCTTTTGTCCTCTCCTCAAGAGCTTTGGTGGGAAGAGACTGGGAGGATGTAAACATTAATATAAATATTCCACTGGGTAGCATGTAATTATATGCACTGAATATAGAGATGAATACAGAAGATCTTATTACACCGTGGCACTGTTGAATCAATGAATTTTATTGATCAGAAGTGTGGTGATTAATGTGTAATTATAAGCTTTAATTCGACCTAACATTACTTAAAATTCCAGACATGGAGCACAATTTCAAATTAATGGAAACTAAACTGAAATGTTCAGTTTCTAAGTAGAAGAAAGTAGTTCTACTAATAAAAGCATTTGCAGCTTATAAACTTGAAAATAACAAGTAAGCCAAACGTGTAGTGACTGCAGTATTAGCGATGGGGGGGGGGTTCTGTGCGTGTGAAATGTCTGATGCGTGGCTTGTCATGCCTTACCCCGGGTTAAGAAAGCCCAACTTATGGACAACTTGTACTTACGAATGAATTGCCTATCCTGTTATATAATAACAAATGCACGCACTAGTTTGTGGTGCTCGTGAAAACATTGGTCAATTCATTGGCTTAAGCTGCTGTACACTATCATATGTAGATTTTACTGCATTATTATTATTATTATTATTATTATTATGTATTGTATTATTATTGTTCCGACTTCCCTACAAGTCATCTTAAGGACAGACTTCGGGGGAGATCTCATTCATAACCTGGGCGCTGCTGTACTGATCTGCAGAGGTTTGTTAATTTATGAAGGACACTGCAGAAGTGACCTTCCTGGGCTGGTTTGAAGTGCAGTGCTGTCACACTGACCATGCCCCCATTATCAGCTGCGATTTTGGCCCTATCCTTTGCTTGCAGTGGCTACTTTGAGAGCCCAGGAGGGCGATGTGAGACCTGCGACGGCTCCTGTCTCACATGCGACGGCAGCGCTGACCACTGCCTCTCCTGCGTGGCTGGCCTGTACCTGGAGGGGGGGCGCTGTGGCTCCCTCTGCTCTCCGAGGAGTTACCCGGCGGGGGATGGCACCTGTGCACACTGCCCCACCCACTGTGAGGCGTGTACCAACGGCAGGACCTGCGACCGTGAGTGACTGACCAAGTCCTGTGACGGCCAGACACGGAATTTAAATGAAATCACAGTGAAAAACGGGGTCTCCCATTAACGGGATGTCATTGTTTAAAGTGCAGGTACGGCATCTAAAGTCAGTGCTTCTAGAAGCTCCTCTGCAAGTGATCTCTCCTTGGACACATGAAATGGTCTCAGCTCGGGGAGGGTGGGGGCCGAACCACATGGCACGAGGCTGAACGGGGAACGGGATCCTAGTCCAGAAAGATGGGGTGGGACAGCACAAACAAGGCGGACATGAAAAGAAAAGAGTCACTTCACTGGGGAGGGAACAGAAAAACAAACAGCCATAACTGTAACAGGTCCTGACGCAGCCATTTACGCCAGGTGACTATGGGCTGGAAAAGTCAAACACACCCATTCATATACATTACAGGGACAGTGACAGGTGTAATCCATCAGGGTGTCACCTGACTCACCCCACAGGGTCCAATGCAGCTGCGATTCCCAGCCAGTATTCCACCAGGCAGAAGGATTGGTTCATTTTCAAATTAACAAAATAAATTCAACAATACATAAACTACACATTTTCATTTTTTATGACTATTTTGTTTGCATTTGAAAAACCTTCAAATGGCTAAAGTTATGAAATTGACAATCAATCCGTCGGCCACGCCCCCCAGCCATAAGTACACCGGTTCACGAACATCAGAAGTTTGGGATGCCCTACAGTGCAGAAGCTTACTGTCGCCCCCTACAGGCTGCTCTTTCCTCTACCTGCTCCTGGATGGAGCGTGTAAAGCCAGCTGTCCTGAGGGCTACACCGAGGACCTGGACCAGGGCCTCTGTGTGCCCTGCCACCCCAGCTGTGCCTCTTGCTCAGGACCCGAGGCAGACGACTGTGCCAGCTGCACCATGAGGATGCCCAGACTGTACCAGGGCTCCTGCTCTGTTGAGTGCCCCGTGGGCACCTATTACCAGTCGGCAGTCCGGGAGTGTCAGGGTGAGACCATTTCTCTAGGTATAGAGAACAGGATTTAAAGCAACGCTGATCCTAAGGAGCACAAAGGAGAAATACTAGTCAAGCTAATGATGTTTCATCAGCAAGTGCTACTGGGGTTCAAAAGGACTCAAAAAAGAGTTCAGAAGTAGCTCCCTTCAGACTTAAAAAAACATTACAATTAATAGCAAATAAATAACAGGATAGTAAAGACAAATAGCATACATATGACTTGCACAGTATACATGAATAGACATGTCATATACATTAACATACAATGTACAAGATTCCATAACACAGAAGCAGGACAGCCTGGTGCTGATGGTTAATGAATTTAAATAAATAAATATTAATTAAAAAAATGCACAAGAGTGCTGATTTATCAATGCATGATCAATATTCTTACTGCTCCACAGACTGTGAGCAGACCTGCATGAGCTGCTCTGGCCCTGAGGCGACTCAGTGCGCGCAGTGCAAACCAGGACTGGTCCTGGACCCCAACACAGTCAGGTGTGGCGTCACTGCTGGCTCCAGTTGCCCCCCCAGGACCTTCCTTCATAAAGACGGGTTTAGCTGTTTGGTCTGTCACGGTAGCTGCAGCTCCTGTGTGGGACCAGGGGCCTCCCAGTGTGAAACATGCACGGTGCCCCGGTACCTGAACAGTGAGTAACCCC
>JAODKE010000020.1:8179069-8199062 GCA_026779605.1 Mormyrus hasselquistii
AGATAAGATTTTAGCAACTCTGAGCTATTAAAGTTCTCCCCAAGCGAGCTTGATGGGCCGAATGGCCTCCTCTCGTTGTATATTTCTTATGTTCTAAGCCTGTGGACTGCAAACTGTAAACAAGGCCTTACCAGACTCCCTGTTCACTGAAGAACCGGAGAAGAGCTCTTCATCCAGCTGGCCGTCCTCTTCCTCTGGTAGGGGTCTAACAGATTCAACAACCCCCTCAGTTCACACAACCAAGAAACTATAATGGCTTCATTTACACAGATGATGAAAGCATAGACCTGTGGTTGCATATTTATGCTTGATATCTTTGATCTGATAACATGCAGTCCATACATACTTTCTAGAAGTGTTCCTGCACTCCATTACATAGAACACACTCTGGAGCATATTGCCAACACTCTGGCTACATCTCAGCAGCTCTTACTGACACGCTCACTTATTGGGTGCAATGCCATAGGATGGTTAACTGCCTAAATGCTGTGCGGCACCAGAAAGTCTATATCTCACTGAATTCCTATGTGAAGTACATCAAGTGCAGAACAGGACTGAAGCTCTAACACCCAAACATATCAAGCTGTGAGAATGAGGCCTGAACACAGATATTGTGAGAGATAGGAATGCAATGTGCTATTTGCCCCCCTTGTACACCAGTTTGGACAAAAGCGTCTGCTAAATGGGTAAATGAAAATGTAACAAGAAAATACAAAGCATGAGAGTCTGAAACCTGATGACTGAGTGAGTACTGTACCTGGGGAAGTCTTCATCCTGCCACTCCTCCTTTAGCTCCACCCCCTCCATTCTTAGCCGCGCTTCTGTGGTAGCAACAGACTCTTGTCGCTCCAAACTGCAACTTAAATAAAAACACAGCATCAGTGATCCACCTATGAGTGACAAACCAATACTGGAAGAGGCCAAAAGGAGCCAATAAGGTGGGAAGAGGGGCGGGAAGAGACACCCGTCAGATATTTCACAGCAGAAGAACTGCCAGCTCTTAGCTCATTATCCACTTCCTCCCAATAAAACATCTCCTTGTGAAAGGGCTGTTTTCCGCCATGCTAGCGACGGAGTGGCCACCATGTCTCGACAGCCCGCTGCTGGAAATCAGGCCTCCATCCTGTTCTTCCTTAAAATAATTTTGTAAACATGTAGACTGACATATCCAAAAGACTTGACATTTTTAAAAAGTTTATAATGACCAGTTTATGACGTGTAAAAACCATTAAAAATTAGGTGTAAAACTCTACTTTGGTGGTATGGGAGAGGACTCTGGTTTAACAAAAAAGATGGAGGTAGAAACCGAAAAACTAGCTGCTAATTAGAGTCAGGAACAGATGGCTTTGGCTGGAGCACATAGTCACAGGGGAGAAGAAAACGTGGAACCAAGTCTATATATCTGGTATTAAGACACAGTTGAAGCAAATGAATGTGCCCGTCATCCTCCCTATCCTGTGGGCTACCCTTAAACCTTACACTAACAGCCAGTACTAGGCAACTCATTTTCGTAATATGACAACCAAGTTTGTAATGGCCTACAAAAATAAATCTTTATCTCTATTTGACCAGGCCAGGAATCTTAGCCACACCAAAAACAATATCAATTAATTTCAGTTCCACCAGTTACACTACTGTATGTAAACACATATCAATCAGTATTATGGGAAGAAGGCCTGTGACAAGAATGTCCCCATTCACTCAATGGCAGAGGTGGAGATTTCAGGTTCAGTGAGAACAAATCCAGACCAAGATTTTATTTCAACTAACCAGTTGAGTCTCTGTGACTGACTTTTTATACTGGTTGAAATCTCCACCTCTGCTCAATGGTCACTGCCTCCCTTAACTCAACTACAAAATATCAACGAAAAACAATCCATTTTAAGATGACCTGCCATTGCCGCTTTTGGAGAATTGGAGCTTATACAACCACTATAAACCACCTACAGTGCTGATCATTTTCAATGGGATGCATTAATGCAGAGTTCAGAATCTGACAGAGAGCAGCTCCAATCAGAACACTCTTCCTGTATATGTGAAGGTTTTATCCAGCGGACGGACTCATTGTTTTTTTAATCCATCAATTCTCTGCTTAAGAAAAATGTTCCATTTCTGCTGGTGATACTCTATTTGTAATACTCTGACTATTGTAATACTCTGACTTGCCGGCTGGCAGATCCAGTTCTGCCAGGAAGCAGGACAGCTGCTGATTCACATGCACCCCCCTCTCCCCCCCTTCACGCCCATGCTGAACCAGCTCTGCCCAATAACGTGTCAGAGAGGCAACGTCAACCAAATGCAATTTCTCTGATTGCCGTTTGGTCTAAAAGCAGGGAACCAGAGCAATCAGAAGCATATCTTGCATTCTAAATGAAGGAGAGGCATGATGATACCACAATAACAATAAAGTCATTTTGTTGAAGGGAAATGCATCCTGGCCTATGACCGCCAAGCACCATCATCCGAGGGGTTTCTCAGTCCGAATCAGTGTGTCACGGTTCCAAATTGAACAACAGTCTGAGAACTCAGCTACTTATGAAAGACTCTTTTACTTACCCTTACCATTCAAGAGGCTAAACATACTACTGTTTGTCAGCATTTAAACGGGTGGGGGAAAGAATCTGGAGGAGTCCTTGGACTGAGAATCCTTACCTAAGGGACCAGGTCAGCTAGAATCTTAACAAGGGCGTCCTCCACGCCAGCCGCATTAAGTTACCATGTGTGGGCACTTGCACGGTAATGACAGAACTTTACACGTCTTATTTGCCGTGGTTTTGTTTCTTCTCAACACTTCAGGCAGTCTGCGGAGAAACCCCAGCAGCAGCTTGGGGTGGGGGTGTTTCAGAGCCATGTTTACATGAGAAGAAGCGAAAAAAAAAATAGAAAGAAAAAAAACACAAAGTAAAGCTTTGTTCAGAGGATTTTTTTAATGACTGCCTCCCAGCGCCCTCTCATCTAGTCTAATACAGCTGCAGGAAGCAAACTTACTGCCTGGAGTCCAACACAGACTCATCTGTGGATCAAACAGAGTGTCTTTCAGAGCCATTCTGAAAGGGCAGAAGAGCAGGTGGATGACAGTCAGCATACAAGCATTTATAACTCATCACCACATCCAATGGGCTGCTGTTGTACCTCTCATGATAAAAAACACAACCCATTCACATTTCGTTAATGTGCACCTATCCGATCCTACTTTGTGTTATCCGAGCAGGAGCCACGTGGTCAATCGATTCGTCATAAACACACTGTCTTGTTTGGCACAAGCACGATAAAAATGTAAGGGGGAACCTATCGAAAGAACACTTCAGAACACTACAGCTGCAAATCTGAATAAATTTAGGATGTTTAGCTCCCCACTTTGTTCTGGTCCATGTCTGAGGGCAAATTGGCGATAACAGCGTTTCAGTTGATAAGTTTCTGATTATAAACGGGGGGCAAATACAACATGAACAATTCGATTTTAAGGCCTTAAAATATCAGTCAGTGTCTCCAATGTAATGTTTTCCCAGACAATTCAAACATAAGTAGCGCTGGACACCGATCCAGCAGGGATAGTTACACGCAACACCGGAACTTTCTGGGGACCATAAAACCAGTAAACAGGTAGCTCGCTTTCCATCAGTTTCCATGCTATACGCGCTTGGGCCGGAAAATAAATAAATAAATAAATAATAACAATAATAATAATAATAATAATAATAATAATAATAATAATAATAGGGCATTGCTCTCACCTTCCGTTGTATCCAGGCGAAGCCGGCTGCACGGGCAGAGTAAGCGGGGTGGAGGATCGCACACCCGGTGTCGGTGTCTGGCCGCCGGTCGGGGCGGCCGCCTCTTGCGGCGGAGACCGGGCTGAAGCCCGCAAAGACCCCGGCGAGGGCGCCGTTCTGCGGGCCGAGCTGCCGGCTTCCTGCTCCATTGGCTCCCTGGGCGTGTCCACTGCAGAGCCGCTTTTGTTCAGACTCGAGTTCATGCTCTGCTTGAGGCCCGAGTCACTCTCTATCACCTCTGCGGCCATCGGAGCGTCGCGGGCCCCCGCGTTACAGCCCCGACGAGCAGGCACAGGGTTACCCCGCGGCCGGGCGTGTTCGGAGCGCCGATCGTTCGTGAAAACCTAGCCTGTTATCCGGCCGGATGGCGATACCGATCTACACCTCGGAACAACAAATCCAGCCAAACGGATATTAAATATGAAACCCTTATTTACCGATTCTGGGTGCGATCGACACCCTTTTCTTTGACAGACGCATGAACAGTCGCAGATCTGCTATCTGGTCCGGGCGAAGCGGAGCGGCTCGCTGCGCAGTCCCCCGGCTTCCTTCCTGGGCTGGACTCGATCACAGCAGCTGACGGTATCCAGCGGCCCTCTGCGTTTCGCCGTCGCGTACAGCCTCGGCCGCAGCCATTGCCGGCCTTTCTTGACAAAGAATGGGGAAAACGGAGGATCCAGTCCGTCCGAAGTGGCCCGAAGCTCCTATATAGCGTTCAGAACCTGTCCGTCCATTGGATCGCTGTGTTGCTCAGCTCTCCTGCCGTCCCTGTGTATTTTTTCGCCTCCCCGTTATTCAGATATTCCGTC
Organism: Mormyrus hasselquistii; assembly: GCA_026779605.1. Lineage (NCBI taxonomy): Eukaryota > Metazoa > Chordata > Actinopteri > Osteoglossiformes > Mormyridae > Mormyrus > Mormyrus hasselquistii. The sequence goes on from JAODKE010000020.1 coordinate 8,183,652, forward strand.
ATCTCCTTGCTGAAGACGCCCCCTTACTGCCCCCTACCGGATGGCAGAGTCAACCACTCTATCACATTCCTCAACTAATTCCGAAGTGTAATACCGAAGCCATGAAAATGATTTAAATTCTATGGCAGACTGTGTTTAAATAAGTATTATAACTTTAGCAAGAACCGATCACAGTAGACTTTATTACATACGGAGTCCCACGTGAAATATTTGTTAATATTAACGCAAACCTACGCTTTCAGACTTATACAGGAATTATGATTTATACCTCGTAGAGTAGCTGTACTAGTTTTATACAGGACTCATGTCATAACGACTTAATTTCCCTGAATCCTAAATTAAACGTTGCATGCAAAGTCCGCTTATCTGCCTAACAAATACACTGCCACAAAGGAATATTCCACACATACCCTATGTTATTATAGCATTATCCCCTAGATGGTAGCACAGGACTATTAAATAACAATGCGAACACGGGCCAATATTATTTTCCTTATTGTAGTGGACCGTTAAAATTGTTTCGCATAACAACTTACAATAGATGTAGGTATACCACGTTAAACGTATTAATTTTCAATGCTTTTGGTGTTTTTGTGCTTTATAATAAATACAGATTCTATCACTAGAAAAGCTCTAAATTTAATTTGCATTTTCACTACATAATTTTTAGCACACTATGCAAAGCAACAGTTGGTTCCCACAATGTAAAATAACCCACCCAGCGCTTTTCTATCTGGGAGTCTGATAACTGAGTCTGGGTTTGGAAGACGCCAGAAGAACGTTACCTGCCTGACTGCATGGTGAACTCTTAATGCATTGGGAACTCTTAATGATTCAGCATACCAAGACATTTAGAAGAATTTTATGCTTCCAACTTTGTGGGAACAATTTGGCAAAGACTTTTTATGTTGTAGCATGACTGTACCATTGTGCATAAGGCAAGGTCCATAACAACATGGTTGGGTCAGTCTGGTGTGGAAGAGCCCAGACCTCAACACAATGAAGTACCTTTCAGAGGAAAGAGAATGAAGATTGCAAGCCAGGCCTCCATGTCCTCATAAATGATCTTTTGGATGAATGGGCAAAGAAAAAACCGAGGCACACTGCAAAATTGTGTTTCCCAGAAAAGTGGCAGCTGTCATAAGTGCAAAGGGGGGGGGGGGATCAATCTCTTTTTATGTTTTTTAATTCATTCTGAGATTGGGTTTGTTTGGTAATTTTGTTGTCAGGTTGAAAACCTATACAATACAAAAACAATAGGAAAAAAACAACACTGCCATTACTGTTAATTCCAGAAAAAGCTCCTTTTATCATTGAATTATTCTTCATAGAATTAAATAGGCCTAATTCTCACATTTTACATTTTATCAAAATAAAATACAACCCACAGCCTACACACAACACAGTCCATCTAATATAATAACCCACCAATGGCATGTCAGCAGACAGCCAGTAAGATGATGCCATCCCTACTCCAGTTTCAGTTTCAGAATGGTGAAGCGGCTCTCACACAGTGCTCTCTCAGTCCCTGTGATGCCGTGACAGTTCTTTTCACTTCTGCAAATGCCGCACAAAACACACATGGACTGACTTGCCCCCATGTCAAAATAAAAGCTACTGTCATGAATTCTCTTGGCAGGAACCTGTGCAGAGTTGATTAATGGTCTGAACTGAAACAGAAGAATTTGGCCTCATGGCAAAAGTCAAACTGTGAACACAGTAAAAAAAATGTTGTAAAAGTGCTAAGATTGATATGTCCAGGAACAATTTTTTGCTGCTGGGAGAAAAACCGTCACACTAAAATCTGTGGACTGATTTATATTTGACCTCACCTGTAATTACCTTTTCTTTATTGCTCAAAACCGTGTGAAAATGTGAGAATGATAAGTTTATTTTGAACTTCTTGAAGGTTCTAAAATGAACCTATCATTCACCAGTACGACTTTCATGTACCGTCAGAATGCTACATCAAGCATGCAATCATAGTGTTATTTCAGACAGCTTAAGTTACTGATTACCTCATTCTTTTACTTATATGTGGTTGCAATTGGCACTTTGGTTTGGTCATTTTTGGGAACATTTATTTCAAATGTAAACTTTCTAAAAATTTCCAGTAATTGAATCTGGACAGAAATTGATGGAATGGAAAAGCTGCAGAGATGAAGCCGCAACGCCCCATTCTACAGTAGCCGCTCAGTATAGTGTGAAGCTGATATCAGAAAAATATGTGCAGGTGGGGCCTTCTTACGAAGACTGGACAGCCCCCCCAACCCAGCATTAACCATGTGATTGATAGTAGAGCAGCAATAACCTAAACATCTTACCAGCCCCCAGAGCTTCCCCAGCACAGCTACAGTAAAATGCAGAGATGCCCATGACTGCCCCAGGACCGCTTTTAAGGTTCTGTAGATGTTGGTGCAAGAATTTGTCATAGGCGCTCGCCTGACCATTTTGAACCGTCCGAATCTTTAGCTAAAGAACTATCAACTCGCGACTCGCTGCAGGGGCCTGCGGTGAAGTTCACCGATTGTGCGTGTGTTAAAAGCGGACTGGACTGCCCGATGTCGCCTTTTCATTACGCCTTCCAGGCAGTGCTTGATTACACTTTTATTCTTTTATTCTATGCTTTGTTGGTACGGCAAAGCTTTGAGATGGATTCAGAATTCATTCACTTATTTCAGACATGGAAATTATCTAAATAAATGTAGATTTTCTTTAATTATTATGCATTTTATTGTTTCTTAAAATAAGCTGCAATGGGGGGCTGTTACACTGAATGTGTCTGAGATACAATCCAGTGAAGTTTTTTTTTTGGGGGGGGGGGGCAGGGGTGTTACTCTAATTTGATTATTCTTCCTGGTGCTTTTGGTGACATCAGTTCGGAGTGACAGTATTTTGATATAGTCTTTGTTTACACATAACAGGGCTTTTCTGATTTTTGTTCATTGATAGAGTAAGCCTAGGAACGTATGTATTGAGAAATCACCCAGTTAAAATGAAATGGTGGGAAATATAGGGAATTGTTACAATGTTATTTGTAGATTGTACTTACCAGAAGCTTTATGATACATTTTCTTTTTTATCATAATAGCTAAAGCAAGAAAACTTGCTATGAACTAAAATGTATATTATGAATTTGCTATTTGGTTTAAGGTAATCACCAGTAATGGGATTTTTCAGTCAGTTAACTGTAGAAAGTGATGGCCTGACCCATGCAGTACTGAAGAAGGTTACCTACCTAATACCTGCTCCGCACAAATGGAAGCATAAATTATGCCTTTGTAGATATCCTGCCCAGACTGTTGTGTAATCAGGCACAGTGAGCCACTGAATGTAGATGCGTCCTCTGAACTGTCTGCTGGCAGTTTCAGTTAGACTTACTGGACCTTAAGTACAAAAAAGAAACTGCAAGACAAGGACTCTGGACAAATTATCAGTATAAGTCCCACATGTGTCCTCTCCTTTTTACCTGTGTGCATATTCTCAGGAAGCTGTTCTTCCCATTTACAATGACAATTTATATTAATCAAAAGATATATGGCATAATTACATTAAAAATGCAAATGTTTCAGTCATGTTGATCTGTTACCTTAAAATTTAGCTGTATCTCTGGTGTAGCTTGTCTGAGTAAAATCATACCTATTAAAACCTTCTGATTTCAATTGTCATCGTTCGGTAATAGCTAAACGAATCAGAACATCTTTCAATCCAGGCTAGAGGTAATGAAGTCATACGCATATGATGCCCTATAAACGGTAGTCCCAGAAAAACCATGGACATTTAATTCATATTCAGTGACTTCTTTTTTTTGCCAGGAATGATTACCTTTCAAACCAATTAGTTAATTTAAATTTTAGAAGCTGTTTTCTTTCCACACCCCCTGCACAACTTACTGCCCTGATTGGATTGGATGTAAACGCCAATCAAAAATGAAAGCGAAAGTCTTAATTACATGGCTGCCCTGACTGAAGTTTGGATTGGCCAGACTCAGTGATGTGCAAATGAACCGGTTATTAATGAAACCTGCTGGAGGTGGTTATGCTAATTTCAGGGCTTCACACCAGTGCAGCCTTCCACTTGTAGTTGCATATTCATTAAATGCACTATGCAAATTTTATGTTGCTGTCTCAGTAATGCCTTGTTAATATATTCAGATTTATTGAGTGTGACTTGTGAAAAGTGCCAGTTTAATTACTCCTTGGATGGTAGGTGGTGACAACCAAGGTTCAAGGCTCTAAATTATTGTACTCTGATGGAAAAAGCTATTACAGATTTTTTTTCCAAATAAAAAGACTTGAAATAAGCATCTGAATTACTTGTCAAGGAGAAATGACTGAAACCTAACATGCAAAACATGATGATGTTTGATTCTAGTTTGCCTGTTGGTGAGGAGGAAAGCAGCTGTTAAAAGGCAGAAGAAACACCGTCAGTTGTAGGTCTCAAATGGATTGAGGCTACAGACCATCTGCCAGAGCTAAACAAAGATATGTCCATCAGCAAAGGCTGGACCTCCTCCACTGCATGAATCCAGGTGTCCTATTACAGGCAGGTCAGCAGTAAGGAGTGATGTCGCAATAGTGATGTCCGGCAACTCGCAAAGAATGTTTTAATTTATCTTGAATGCAAGGGCTTCTATGGATACCATGGATCAGAATGAAAACATAATCTGCAAACTCATCAACAATTCATGTCATTATTAAAGTTTTGATCAATGGGAATGAGTAGTACAGGTCAGCCACTGACTGAAAAAATAGTCTATTTCTAAAACAAATACATATTTTAATGTCTTATAATGCTATTCTTGAACTACACTTTCCATCATTTTCAAAATACTACGATAACAGAATGCTAAAGCACGTCATGGTGGCTTTCAATGGTCATGATGATCTATTAGAATCTTAGGCAAATATGTTATTTTGACATTCTACTTAAAGAGAAAATTCACACAGCACAAGTTATCATACCCACCCATACGAACAGGAATACCCACTATGTCCCCACCAAAAAAGAATACATTATGTGAATAGTATTTTGTTAGTATGTGAGAAATTAGTAAACACATTAATACAGTTTCAGAATATTGAACGTTTTTATCAGATAATTATATGTAGTGTTCATAGAAATATGGAGGGGTCAATGTGAAATGTACATTATCATTTTCCTTTACACTGTATATGGGTAAAAGCAAAGGGCAGATTGTTCCTTTCAGGGCTGCATTTAATTACGCTGACATAAACAGAACATCGAGAGAGCTCAAGGTGTCTGTCCAGCTGAGCGTGTTTTTGAACAGCAACATCTAAGGTGAGTCCTGCTTTCATTCAACATAACAGCACGTTGTTAATAAATTGGATTCTTAATTAATGTGATATCCAAATGATCAAAAGTATCTGCACTGCTGCATTTATAAGTAATGACTTATCTGACAGTGTGTGTGCATCACAATTTATGAGGCACATAATGAAATGACAAAAATGCTTGTAATGCTCATGCAGAAATACAGTATGCATAATTATTATGGATTTGCATGTTGATGTAATTTTATATTTATTTAATTTGAATTTTGGACTCATACAGGATGAACCAGACTGTTGATGCCTTGGGCAATAAAGCTGTTTTGCGTATGTTTAGTTTCCATGAAACATGTTCTCATCATATGTTGCATTCAGGACAGATGCTGTTTCATTTATTTGATACATACACACACTCCCTCACACATGTACATCTTTATATGAACTTAACCGTTTTCCACAATAATATAATTAGGTTAAAACAGCTATTTCATCCATTTATTTTTATGATTTTATAAGAATCAGAGTTAGCAGCATACAAACGCTTGAGAGTTATCAAAAAGGCGCTCGAAGCAAGCAGTTAGTTTTTTGCTGCATTGCAAATAATTGCAAATGTATTGCAAAAATAAACATATACACTATACCTTGTTGTACCATTACATATTTTTTTATAATTTCATGTATAGTATATTTATACCCAACAATTTCAAATTTTAGCACTAGCTCACTTAATAAATTAACCTATAAAAAGTGAAATAACTTCCATGAGGCATTAATTAGACAAATGCAGTGTGCTAGTTGTAATGTCAACAGAGTTGGGTAATTCAGGTCCAGAGAGTAGAAGTCTACACCAAGATTTTGTTTCAAACAACCGGTTGAGTATAAAGAGTTACAGTCACAGAGTACTCAACTGGTTGTTTGAAACAAAATCCTAATCTGGATTTTTACTCTCTAGACCTGAATTACAAGTCCGTCCATCCATCCATCCATCCATCCATCCATCCATCCATCCACCATCTTCTGCTTGTCTGGGGTTCGGGTCGCGGGGGTAGCAGCCTCAGGAGAAGTACCCAGGCCTCCCTCTCCCCAGCTGACTCTACCAGTTCCTCTGAGAGGACACCGAGGTGTTCCCAGACCAGCCGAGAGATATAATCCCTCCAGCGATTCCTGGGTCTGCCCCGCGGCCTCCTCCCTGTAGGACATGCACGGAAAACCTCTCCGGGAAGCCGCCCAGGAGGCATCAGCACCAGGTGTCCAAACCACCTCAACTGGCTCCTTTCGACGTGAAGAAGCAGCGGTTCTACTCTGAGGCCCTCCCGGATATCCAAACTTCTCACCCTATCCCTACGGGAGGGCTCAGACACCCTGCGGAGAAACCTCATTTCGGCCTCCTGTATTCACGATCTCATTCTTTCTGTCATTACCCATAGCTCATGACCATAGGTGAGAGTAGGGACGAAGATGGACTAATAGATTAAGAACTTTGCTTTTCAGTTCTTTCTTAGCCACGACAAACCGGTTAAGTGCCTGCAAAACTGTAGACACCGCTCTGATTCGTCTATCCAGCTCCCGATCTCGCCTACCCTCACTCGTGAAAAAGACCCTGAGATGCTTGAACTCCTCCACTTGAGGCAGTACGTCTTCCCTGACCCGAAGAGGGCAATCCACTCGTTTCCAGCTAAGAATAATAGTCTCAGATGTGGAGGTGCTAATTCTCATCCTCACCGCTTTGCACTCAGCTGCGAACCGCCCCAGAGCACACTGGAGATCCCCAACAGATGAAGCCAACAGGACGACATCGTCTGCAAAAAGCAGCGAGGCAATCCTGAGGCCACCAAACTGGACACCCTCAACGCCCTGGCTGCGCCTAGAAATCCTGTCCATAAATATTATAAACAGGACCGATGACAAAGGGCAGCCCTGGCGGAGCCCAACCCGCACTGGGAACACGTCCGACTTATTACCGGCAATGCGGACCAAGCTTCTGCTCCGTTCATACAGGGACCGAATTGCCCACAACAGTGGACCCCGGACCCCATACTCTCGAAGCACCCCTCACAGCGCACCTCGGGGCACCTGGTTTAATAATATCATAATACTTTGATTCTGCGTTATATAATGCTAAATAATGTTCCATACAAGCATGTTTATCCAGTGGCCATCAAATGTGTACCCAAACTCATGTGTTCATGAGTCCAGTGGAGAAGCACAGTATTGCCTTAACCACTGAGACCCCTGGTGGTTGAGGCTGGTATCCAAGTCCCCTTAAATGCGGGCTGTTCCTGACTCACGCAGGAATGATGTCTCAACACCAAGGCTCACCTACCAGCATTCCTGTCTAATTCCTCATTTTCCCTTCATATTGTTGAGCAGGCAGTGTACTGCATATTCGCGCATATAAACCCACAGTCAGTAATTATAGATCATGTCAATAATGGCTGTGTTGGGGCCGTCGCTCGGATACTGGGGTGAGTGTTATCCGTATCTGACACCATACAGTCAGACAATGGATCATAATTGCTAGCATCTGCAATTAAATCACAGATAAGTGCTTAAATTGCAGCTCACGGCACGGTTTCGCAGTTGCCTTTGCAGTTCCAGGACGGCCTTTCAGTGCATGTAGCTGAGCTGTGAGTGTGTTGACCAGTGCTGTGCATTTCCTGACCACAGCACCACCTGTTCATACAGTAGCGCATGCAAAAGGAGATTGGGTGAGCCGGACCCGCCCCCCTTCCCATCATTCCGTGCAGCAACCGCCTACCTGACAAGTGTCCAACCATGCCTTGACTGTGAGGTGTGAAAGGTTTGGGGGCTCAGTCTGTTACTAAGCCAGCTGGAAGGTACAGGTGTGAGATGATGTTTATCTCCAGAAAACTGTGCTTCTGTCTCTATTTCACCTGCCTCATCTCTGTTGTGTGCTATAATATCTTTCTCCTTTCATTTTACGTATGTTTTATAATCTAATCTGCGCAAAGCACAAAAGACCATTTTAATTCATGGATCCATTGGGTCAGTTGAATAAAAGATGCGTGGTCGTACATGATAGAAAACACGTGTTTATTCAAATATATGCAGTGGCAGTTTATACAGAGGGAGTATTGATGTAGTGATCGCCTGTTGTTTGCGTGCCCAATTGAAGCTCTCTCGTGTTCGTGCTGCGCCGGCGGTCTTAGCGGGCCACTGCATAGCGACTCCGGCTCTCGCTTTGATCCGTCGGGGCGCATGCGCCGAGGCAAGTAACGACTGCGCGCCTTGTAATTATTTTAATTAACACGGTTACGGTGCCACGTTACTTAAAACCCCAGTAACAATAGTCTGTTTTTAAAAACCAATCATGGCTGCAATGGATCTTTAAAAGTATCTCAGACGAAGGAAAAAGCTATATTAATATGAATGAATTTGTAAAATTATTATTAGCCTAGCTGTGCGTCTGTTTGCTACATATGCATGGTTTAAAGAGTTTTATGATGCAGACGAGTTAGAAAATTGATTTGAATAAACTATATATAACATTTGGTTTAAGCGGCAGTCATCAGTTTCATATAGGCTTTCAAGCTGAAAACCGACGAAAGAAAAAAGGTTAATTGGAAGAATGACAAAATCCACAGCCATTTGTGATTTACATGCTTAGAAAAGCACAGCGACTCCCCACAGTGTATAAAAAGTGCGAATATTAAAGGGATAAGCTGGTAATATGATTGTGTTCCATTCTCCGGTTTCGAATGAAACTTACATAATACATCACATGCCAATTTGTCGAGGAGACGGGAGCGCACGGTGTTGCCAGTGGCAACCTGTCAGTGTTTCTGCAAAAACATTGGTAGGATGAGATTTAGGGCACAACGGACCAAACAGACCTAAATGTATGCAGTGCGTGCATTATTGTCTATGTTTAACTAGGTGGGCTTTATTTTCACGGTTATACCTTCAACAATCAAGTACAGTCAGAGTATACTTTTGTTTCCTTGAACTGGGACGGCAATAATACATCCCATAAGACTATTATTAGTAGGCAACATGACCGGTAATCGAACGGCGGACCGCCTGACTCCAGGCGCTTCACTCCGGCTTCCAATTATTCCGCACCCGCTGTCAAGGATGGCAGATCCGGAGAGCATCTCCCTCAAGGGCCACTCCACAAACGGAGCAAAAGAGGCGGCTTTCGGCGGGACGCGAGGCGGACGGCCGCTCTCGCATGAGGAAGGGTCTCCTCTGTTTAGGAGTCACACGTCTAAAAGTAAGAGGCTCCCTCGATTTGAAAAGGATGCATGGATGGAGGAGGATCGCCATCCTATGTCTCCGCCACACATCCCCGAAGGGGTGAAGGTGACACCGGCCTCGGACCCCGACAAACCGAGACTGCCCATTTTTGGTTAGTATCAGTTTCACAGAAACAATACCCAGAACGTCAAACTTTGGCATGATGATGTGGTATCTGCTGGACAACAGAGAGCATTATTTTACTGAACACGCCACTGTACACACTATCTTATCTTTTTCATTAGTATATATTAAAGGCACCGCACAACCTGGAATCCTCGCAAACTTTAACTTTTATTCTCATGATACTGAGGCAGTGCCTGTTTGACGCGGCGGAGGTAATCAGAAAAAAACAGAAAGTTCAAGCTATAATGTTTAAATTGCAATATATCTTCTCTTTAAAAGGAAATACGCACTATTGTCGAATATGTTAAAATAGCCTGCTTAACACTGATATTGTTTAATTGTCCTCGTCATTAAGTTATGAACATATATAAGTTTTTTTTTTGTAACGACATTGGTCTACAAAACTGCATTGTCTCATAAGTTTCTTAATTTAAGAAAACTCGCTGTTTTTGCTGTATAGTTTATTGCGAGTGTTATTTTTGTAAAAGTCGATTCAGCTTAAACTAGAGACTTCGAAAATAAAACTAAATAATGCGTAGCTCTCCTGTGTATAAACAGGCTGCTGCACTTTTTATTACCACTAAGTGGCGCCATTTACATCGAAAGCTTTATCCCAGCTTTATCAGGCGGCTTTGCATCCCGATTAGGGGAATGATGGAAAAAAGCTTTAAAATGCTGGATCTTTGCCCTGCACAACAGGGGTAAGAATATACGTGTGAAATAAAGGCAAATAATATATGAAAAATACAATAATGGTAAAGTTACCAAAATAAAGAATAGACTTCACATTCACTTTTCTTATCTGGGGTAGCATGAGAGTGCAGAGGGGTAGCTGCTGCAGGTTCTCCACTCGTTCTGCAGGTACTGCCCTCATTCTGTAGGTTCTCCCCTTGTTCGGCACGTTTCCTCTTGCTCTCCAAATATGTGCATCTAAGGGGACTAGAGTCACTTACACATAGTGTGTGTGTGTGTGTGTGTGTGTGTGTGTGTGTCCCTTGGATTAGCATCCCATCCACAGTGTCTCCCTGTCTTGTACTCCCTGGTATAGGCCCATTATGACCCTGCACCAGATAAGCTGCTGGAAACTGGATGAATCAGTCTTGTTCTTGTCAAATGTCCACTGTGAGAGTTAAGCACTCTGGGGTCATGGCTGCCTGCACTCTGGGGTCTTGGCTGCCTGCACTCTGGGGTCATAGCAGCGCACATTCTGCAGTCATAGCTAACTGGTCCCTCACAGGTCAGCGGGCCGCCACAGGAAGCCGAGCCGAAAGCCTGTCGAGTTGGACCACCTGCAGAACCAGCTTTACCATGTGTCCAGGAACTCGACTCCGAATCCAGGTGGACCAGGTAAGTGGGCTGAAGGGATGTCCAGTCCGTCTGTGATCTTCCCAGAATAGGAGACATACTAAGGACCTTAACCAGCTGTATGAGGTGGGACATTTGCACAGGTAGTTGGTAATTAATGCAGTATCTGATCAAGAGAGAGTCCCTGACTTCAGTTGCCCTTAAAATATTAGCTGCATATCTATAGCCAGTAGGGGGCGGCCTTCACCGCTCTCTGTGTCCAGACAGATCTATACTTTGTCCTTGTGTTTCTGGGCAGCTGGAGCATGAAGTGCGTGAAAGGCTGCGAGGCGGGGGCTCCGCCCACCTGCGACGCCTGTTCAGCAATAACGACCGCAAGGGGCGGGGCCAGATGGACAGGTGAGGAGCGTGACCGCAAGGGGCGGGGCCCGATGGACAGGTGAGGGGCGTGACCGCAAGGGGCGGGACCCGATGGACAGGTGAGGGGCGTGACCGCAAGGGGCGGGGCCAGATGGACAGGTGAGGGGCGTGACCGCAAGGGGCGGGGCTAGATGGACAGGTGAGGGGCGTGCACTCGTACACACACATTCCCCCTAGCAGCTGCTGTCAGCCTGATGCCTCTTCTCCCTCAACAGAGACTTGCTGCTCCTGGTTCTCACTAAGTTCCTGGGCCGGTTCATCAGCGTCAGACAATTCCGGCAGCTTCTGCTCAGGTAACCGCCTGCCTTGGCGGGGTGAACGTTACGCCAGTCAGGGCCGGCTTGGCCTCCATCGGGACCTTAAGCGACGTGCGATCAGCATAGTTGTCATTTGTCATCTTTCTTCTCATTCTGACAGGGCTGATGAGCGGGGGGCCCCCCAGGTGGCCCCTGGGCCTTAAGCAGCTGCCTGGGTTTGCCCTGAACCCGGTCGCTAATGACTAGCAGGTTAAGCATTGACATTGTGAGCTCACAGACCATAGAAGCAGTGCCATGGGCCGCATCTTGTCTGCCCCTAACGCCCCCTGCTGGACAGAGCCCCTCTGTCCTCCCTCCTCGTTTCCGGGCTTCCCTTCCTCACTGTTCATGTCTTTCTCTGTATCTCCCGCCCAACACACAGACTCCACCTGGCAGAGAAGCCGGTCATCACCTACGAGGAGCTGCGTGCGGTTCTGGGGGCGCCCGTTGGCACCCGGTTCCAGGACGCGATCGGACCCATCCAGCAGCCCACTGGCGCCAGCTTGTGGACCTCCTCCCAGGTCCATTCACTCCTGCGGGGCCCAGAGCGGAACAGGTGAAATAAAGCTGCGGGGAGTCCGGACTGTGCCCTCGGCTGGGTCCAGAACCGAATGGGGGCGGCCGAAAGAAGCAGTCGCTTTAATATATCGAGCGTATTCATGAAGCGTCCTCATCAAAGCAGCCGGCGCCTCCTCAAAGCAGATTACTTAACTCATTCTCCTCTCGCGGCTGCCATTGTTGCAGTGTTTGTAAAAAAAAAAAAATATTTAAAAAGCAACTGGGAACAAAGGAAGATAAAGCTGACAGAGGCGTATTTTTGATGGGGGGGGTACCCGGACGGTGTATGGCATCGGAGAGCAGGCCGGGCTCAGGCATCGCTACCGCAGACGCGGCCGGGCGCGCCTGGTGCTGGGAAATCCCCGTGACCAATCGGGAGAGACCTGGACGCAGCCACCAGCCCCCCCCCCCACCACCACCTCGCACCCCACCCCACCCCCACAGACCGTCCTGAATCCGCGGTTAATCCTATTATCCCCCCGCCGACTGTGCTGGGTTACCGGCTTTGCAGGGTACGCTGTCCTGCCCTCGCCGCGGCCCCCAGTCGGCTGGACCCCCCCGCTCCCCTGAGGGCTGTTGTCTTTTGAAACTGTCCGTTGGCTGTCCCACCCCCCCTGTGAACCTGCCATGAGGAAGCGAGCCGTTAGTTGGGTACATGCAGCCGATGGACGATTTTAGTGCGAGCGGCGACCCACTCTCATGCTGGCCCCATCACTGAGACACCCGTGGTCTCTGGGCGACGCCCCGCACGCATTTCAGCCAGGGCTGTGACCCGCTCTCACACCAGGCCCGTCACTGAGACACCCGTGGTCTCTGGGTGACGCCCCGCACACATTTCAGCCACGGCTGTGACTCACTCTGCACTGTATCACTCTGCTGTCCACTCATATATATCATCCATTAATATATTAGTGTTTCTATATTTTCTTGACATCTTTTTCAGGATGTTATGTTTGTGCACTGTGTACTTTAAATATGCTTGCACTGTTTATTTCTCTGCACTGTGTCTTTGCAGTGTGACTTTTTTCACTCAGTTTTTTTTAATCTGCACTTTATGTACTGTGCTGCTTTGTGATGAATGTATGAGCGAACCATGTATGAATGTACCATGTATGTATGTATGAATGTACCATGTATGTATGTATGTATGAATGCACCATGTATGTATGTATGAATGTACCGTGTATGAATGTAACATGTATGAAGGTATAAATGTACTGTGTATGTATGTATGTATGAATGTACCGTGTATGTATGTATGAATGTACCATGTATGAAGGTATAAATGTACTGTGTATGTATGTATGAATGTACCATGTATGTATGTATGAATGTACCGTGTATGTATGTATGAATGTACCATGTATGAAGGTATAACTGTACTGTGTATGAAGGTATGAATGTACCATGTATGTATGTATGAATGTACCATGTATGAAGGTATGAATGTACCATGCTGCTCTATGAAGAATTTGCACCTGGGATCAGTAAAGCCTTGTTGTCTTGATTAGTCTCTGCATCTGCAGCGGGCTCCTAACTTCTTTGTTATGTGGAACATCATTCCAGGACCCTTTAATTTAAGGGCACCGTGAGATTCAAACGGGGGTGTCCGGGAGATAAAGTCCAGTTTGCCTTCATCAGGTCTTTGGAATAGTTCTCTTGGGCAGGACTCTCTGTGAGATGCACGCTGGTTTGTACAGGTGAGCCGTGACATTGGCATGTGTGCTAACAGCATCTCTGTGCTTCTCAACCCAGATTTCTGGATGCAGTAGAATCATTGCAGTCGAAAGACATCGAGGGACCCAACTGGATCACAGCTCCAAAGCTAAAGAAGATATTGGAAGAACTTGGTCTCTACATGGAGAGTCAGGACTTCATGAAGCTGTGGAAGAGGTTTATGTCCTGGGTTTGGTCTGCTCAAAGAAACTCAGCATTGCTCTGAAAAATGAGAGTTACATGCAGAATTTTGCCGGTCCTGTCGAATTTCTACCCTCCTGCAGATATGATGAAAGCGGACTGGGAGCCATCAAAATAGAGTCGATGTTGAAGAGGCTTGGAGCCAATCTCAGAAACAGGCCAAATTCCGGTGAAAATAAAGGCGAACGAGTCTCCAAGGAGGCTGACAGTGCGCAGAGTAAGAAAAACACAGTTTGAGGGCAATTGTTTGTATTTTCCGGTAATTTCCAAAGCATCTTCTCTCAAGTGATGATGCAAGTGATGTTTACCAAATGTGACCCAGAGAGGGCAGTGTTGTCTAATTCTACACAGTGCACTAGAGCCAACTTAACTTACCATTTATCCTCTGCCATAGGAGTTGTGTGGAGTCCCAGCATGAATTGTTCTTTCTAAAAGCCTCGTTTATAGCTGGTTTGAGTTGGGTTTTCTGGGCGTTAGTGGAGTCCAAGGCAGGTCTGACACCTATAATGGGTGAACAAGCATAGAATGTCAGTAACAAGGCCAGGAACAGCAACATGTATGAGATGTGCACTTTTTCATACCCAGCATGCTTTGCTCTCCCTCGGCAGACCCCAAGCGGAGCCTGTCCAAAGCCGGGGAGGCGAGGCGGGGCTCCGTGGCCGTGGAGAAATGGCTGAAGGACAGATTCAGGGAGGGCGCCCAGAACCTGAAGGCTGAGTTTGACAAACTGGATCCTGACAAAACCGGCAGAGTAAGGAGGAGGCTCCCTAAGAAGCACCCTCTCTTCAATCCCCCCCCCCGCTCTTTAAATCTCTGCCCCTCCCCCCCCCTTTTGTGAAGGAGAAGGAATGTGAACTCTCGATGTCCATCTCACGGGTCTGATCTCAGACGTAATAAGTGATACGTTCACCCTTTTGGAATGATTAAATATAGGTTTGGGGCCGTCTGTTTTAAGCAGGAGGGGTTTGGATGTCACAGACACAAAAGCAAAAATAAAGAAGCTGGATCAGAGGTAGAGATACAACAGAAAACACAGCTTTGGGGGGACACAGACTCTGGGGGGGACACAGACTCGACAGGGTATACAGACTCTGGGGGGGGCACAGACTCGGCGGGGTATACAGACTCTGGGGGGGACACAGACTCGGCGGGGTATACAGACTCTGGGGGGGGCACAGACTCGGCAGGGTATACAGAAGATGGGAGGGGCACACACCCGAACGCCTGTACCGTGACTGGGG
>JAODKE010000020.1:8204853-8227898 GCA_026779605.1 Mormyrus hasselquistii
TCACCCCCTCTCTCAGCCCCCGCCCGAAAACAGGGTGTGGGGGCCCCCCGAAGGGAAACAAATAAAAAATTTTTTCCCCCCCCCCCCCCCCCCCCCCCGGAAAAATCGCTTGTTCTCTGTCTTTTATTGCACGGAGCATTTAATTATGTTGAGTGGGTCTTCATCTTAGAATATGACAGAGAAACAATATTAATTGCCCTGTGGAACAGATGAGGCCTTGAAATACAGTCACTGGCCACAAAATGCTTATCATACAGGTCAATCTGTGAGCGCAGTTTAGAATTATAATATAGGTCAATCTGTGCGCGCAGTTCAAAATTATAATGCAGGTCAATCTGAGAGCGCAGTCATAATTATAATGCAGGTAAATCTGTGAGCGCAGTCCAGAATTATAATGCAGGTAAATCAGTGAGCGCAGTCTAAAATTATAATCCAGGTCAATCTGTGCGCGCAGTCCAGAATTATAATCCAGGTAAATCTGTGAGCACAGTCCAGAATTATAATGCAGGTAAATCAGTGAGCGCAGTCCAGAATTATAATCCAGGTAAATCTGTGAGTGCAGTCCAGAATTATAATACAGGTCAATACTCCCCACAAGCTCCAGACACCCTGGGGAGGTTGGGGGGGGAGTGCTGGGGGGCTGTGTAAAACAGCACATGTCATATAGTAGGAGATGGGATTCCAGTCCATCAGAGGACAGAGGCATTAACGGATTGTAACTGCATGAAAACTATAAGGACAGTTAAGCTTCATGCAGACGCCTATTAAGATTCAGCCCTGAACCCTGGACAGCTGTATTATCCAATGAGGCAGATCTACTGTCACAATACTGCATATTCTAATTATGATTATACAATTCTTTTACAATGCTTGTCAATACGTTCGTATTAAACCTTACTAAACTGTCCTCTTCGTTTTCTGTTCTACTAATTACAGAACAGGTCATTTGTTTGCTGATCTTAAATGAATTTAGTTTATTAATAAATCTAAAAACCTGAAAATGGTCTTTGCAAACATGAGACAAGCAAGCTGAATCCTGCCTCCAGTGTTACAGAGCTTTAAAAAAAATCTATTTAATTTACCAAAAATCTTTGAAATATTTAATCTGTTTTTGAAATAATTAAGATAAAAAAACATCATGCACATTTTGTAATAGTTTTATTTATGGCAAAAATTGGATTCATTGGTTTATTCGAAAAATAAACATTTACATATAAGAGTTTATTTTTACACTACCAGGTACAAAATGTTGCACGAATAAAGGTGCACAATGTATCAGCATACATGCTATTTAAGCCTAGCTGCACTGAGGTTTTAAGCCTCATTTATTTATTTTCAGTTTGAGTTGAGTTTTCATTTGTTAACAATTTCCTCCAGGAGAATAAAAGTGTTCTGATACTGATAAATGTTGTCCCGCAACATTTTTCATCATAAAACGTCTCAAGACAATTTTATTAAATTCAAATCACTACAAACACCGATTAAACATGCGTGAAGGAAACCAGAAAAAGAAAAAAAATCTAATAATTTATCATCGGTTTGATGTTAAATATACAAACGAGAAAGACTGAACTAACTATCTCCAGGATTTTTTACATTTAAATAGAATAGCATGCAGTTTTCTTATCATGCTAAACGAATTCAGCCCAAATGACTTTGTCCCAATTAACAGTATTAATTTCATCCTGCCCGCCTTTTTGCTGGTCACATAGTAACAGATATAGCATACAATAACTTTGTTGTATATACCCTGAGTTTGGAAGCATGACATTTCATCACTTAGAAGCAAGTTTCTCAGTCAAAGTGGGACGAACGGGTCCTGTGGCAAGGAAGCATGGCTCAGTTTGTAACGTGGTGCTGTACGGACATGGACCTGTGAAAATTCCCGGACAAGATTTAACCAGAGGGTGGGACACCCCCTCGGGGGTAAAATTTACCGATGGGACAGCAAAATTCCCTGAAGGCGGACCCCCCCCCTGCCCCCCCCCCCCCCCCTGGTTGCTGATATGATAGATAATGAATAACTAGGCCTTAAGCTTTGGAAAGGTTGAGAAACCCTGACTTAGAAAATGTGAATGCAGATGCAGTAAAATGAGCTATAAAACTGAATGATGGAACTTTGATGCTGATTTTATTGAAAATGCTATGAAAGTATTGCAAGATCATTGAAACAAGTATCAAGCTAACTCGATAATTCTAGATTTTTATATGGAGTGTGTCGTAAATAAATACTTGCCAACTTTTTCATGCCATTTTGTTTGAGGGTTCATACTGAATATGGAAAAGAGAGAAAAAATTTGTCGTGACGTGGGTGTGAATTACATGGACTCTTCAGATGTAGAAACTTATGACTCCCAAATGAACTCAACCCTAATAAACTAAATTAGGTACTTTAAGGTAAATAAGCCTGATTCAATCCAGTCAACCAATATAATCCTGAGTAACACAATGTGAAGTTCTCTGTACGCATGATCTAGAACAATGTAATGCTGTGATACTAGACAAAATTCTGAAAGACCTTTAGGGAAAACAAAGGATTGAACACCCGACTGTCTGAAAAGGATGTTTTTAATGGTTTTATGCCCAAATGAACCAAGTCAAAATATTGTTTAGCACAGTGAATCTTTCAAAAAGTGGTGATCCTGTGCACATTTTTCAAACAGCAAGATGTCAAATTTCAGCACTTTCACAGAACCACAGAAGACAGGCATCTTCAGGTCTCCCTTACCTCTGCTGAAATCACCAGAAATACCACCTGCATGCTCTTCAAACATGCAAAGCTGTCACAGTTGATGTACATCGTCAATCTCAAAAACATTTTAAAAAATAGTTAGTGTTAGACATGCAGCTGCCCTAGAGTTGAATTAGCTGAAGTGTTTTATGTATGGAGACCCTGCACAGTGTTTTGAGAGATACTAAATGCAGGAAATGTATGGCTACAGTCATTAATGTAACAAAGGTCACCTGAGTACTTATTGATTATTATAAGGTATTGTTTACACACTGTTATTGGCGTAGCACATTTTGTGTTATTTGCATGGTAATAGTTAAATAGTTTTGGCTCAGGGTAACATGGGGTTTTATTCCTCAGGAAACACACATCGCTTAAAACATCTTGAATTACACATTACTGAAGGATCAGTGCAAGTCATGACTATATTACACAAGAAATTATAACACGAGTAATGTAAAAACAACAAGAAAAAATATTACACTTGATTTCCTAGAGTCTGTGTCCTTTATGTAATGCCTTCCAAAGCAATAAACTAGATGGAAAGTATGTTACTTTATGATGGGCGCCATTTTACCTGTCAAACTGCCATATACTCCCATTTAATGGTAATATTTATCTTTCTAACCTTAATGAACCCAAACATGTCTTTACTGATAATGGTGAAGCAGTCAGAAACCAAAGCTACATTTTATAAAAAAAAATATTTCATATGCATTCTTATAAAGCATTTATTTACAATTATAAGTATTTTCTGGGCTGGCCCGCCATATAGGTGACATAGGCGATAGTCTAGGGCACCATTTGATTTGGCAGAGAGGGAAAAAAATCATAATAAATACCTCTGATTGCATTCCGTGAAATAACAGCTATTTACACCGGGTTTAATATTTCACAGTGGTAAGAATGCTATTATTTTATTATTTTTTTGTGTAGCATATCCTTTTAAATTGTGAACAAGCACTGGAAGTAATGACTCATCAAATATGTAAATTAACTATGCTATAAATATGCTACCAAACTAAGATTAGTGGCAAGAGTAATAACACTCTCGCCTGCTGCTATGCTGAGTACACTCTAACGTTTGGTTTTAAATTGCAGATAATCCCTGTAAGCATTTTACACTGAGACAGTGCTTAATTTATCTATTTAGCATATGCTTTCACCCAAAGCTTCATGCATTTTTGAGAGACAGCTCTACAGGCCTGAAGGTAAAATCACTCAGCCACCTACCGGATCTCAAACAATGACCTTCTGATCATAAGTACAGCATCGTAACTCAGGGAGCCATCCAGAACCCCACAAAGTCCTGCGTGTACGCTTTGAAATGAATCAGTATGGTGTCCCTGTACTGGCCCAGCTACAGTGATTTCACCCTTTCAGTCCTTCTGATTATACTCTTGGTGAACTGATAAGATTGTGAACCCTTGTCATGTTATAACCATTCTAAACATAGGACTTATATAAATTAGTCTTGTCCACTCTAGGCTCAATTCACATATCACATATCATCCCTGTGGAGTAATTAAGTAAAACAAATGTTTTATTCAGCTTTTATTCACTTCTTTCCATATCAGAAGTTTTAAATAATGAATCAGGGCCAAATTAATATGAGGAATACTCGCCTCTCTTGCACTTTGATTCGGATTAATGGGACCGTTATGTTTCTCCCACTGTTCTGCATATAGATTAAATCTCCTTTCAGAAAAATAATGAATTAGTGCAGCAGAATATGTCGCGCACATTAGCGGATAGCACTAAGCCTGACGCAGCGGTCAGCGCCGTAAATCCCAACGCGGGCGGCAGCCCGTCCATGTGGCCAAATAAAAGGCCTGCTGATTTATCGCGGAGGCGTGTTTGTGCTTAACGATGGCAACCCTGCTAATTCAAAACAATGTAAATCATGGCCAATTACAATATTTGAATGTCCCTGGCAGGAAGAGGTAGCGGGGCTCTTTAAAGTTACCCTCGTCGAAGACGCTGTCAGCATGCCAGCAGTCAAATTAAGGAGAAATGACAGTATAGCAAAAGAGTGACCCCTTCCGCCCCAGTCAGATGCTTGTTTGATAGTCTGGGCTAGCAGAGAATTATACTGAAGTCTCTGCTAAGTCCTGCCCTGGAGTGGTCGTAATCTAGAAAGCTCTTAGTACAAAATTAATATTTCAATGGTCTTTTCTTATCACATATAAAGTCTATCCCCATATTTGCTTAGTGGACACTTTAATCCAAAGCAATATATAGTCAAGCAATTAGGGTTAAGGATCCTGCTCAATGGCCCAATGTAACACGGAGGTGTGTGTAATACTGAGTGCCAACCCTGGGATTTGAACCACTGACCTCCTGATCGCAAGGCGCACATCAGCCTAAGAGCCATATCCGCATCCAGCTCTCTAAATTAATTCAGTTATGAATACATCTAGAATTGACTGTCCTAATAGGCTTTACGTGTCTTATAAATCTAGTTTTATTAATAATTTTTGCACTATGACCAGGAGAAATTAAATTTTATTTCACTATAAGACCCAGGTGTGACAGAACTGTGGAGACAATACATACATTGACTCTAAATGTTACCAATCCCTTATAAAAGCACATAAATATGAATATATTCTGGGCAATCTGACCCACCACTGCTCATTCAGGGAGAAATAATTCAAAATGCAAATGCTCCATAACAATACACAGGTATATAACAATACACAGGTATATGTCCACACATGTGATAGGAATCCTGGCCAGTCAGGTTAATTTGCACTGATTGCAGAACCCTTTGTTCCATAGTGGTACCTGTTGTACTACATTCCATTTAAAATGGATTTCAAATTAAAAAAAATAATTAAAAAAACATTTATTGCTGCCATTCATTCTCAGGCTGACATTAAACTGACAGACAGCTCTTTGTAAATATTAGTAAAAAAAAAGATTTCACCAAGGTAATCCATGAAAAGCAAGCATCACAAAATATAAAATTACATCATTTACCAGGAGATTGCATGCTGTTATGTAATAACTTTCATCAAAGTGGTAAGTCACTTGCACACATTTCGTCATGTTTATGCCAGTAAAGCACACAGTCAAGTACATGCTGGCAAGTTAATTACAAAGAACAGTTTTTCCAGGATGGAATTTTTAGTGAATCTTGAATTTTTGTGAATCTTGATTTTTCTAATACATTCAACCCAAATAAATGGGTCTGCTCAATTCATTCTCCAGTCTTGGGTGAAGCAAGCTCAGTTACAGCAATATTTTGGAGCTGTTAACCCCTATAAACCTATATCCCAGTTATATCCCAGTATGTAACATGATTGGAGAATAGAGCTATTCATGGTGCTGTCAGTTAGCTGTAAACATTTCAGCTGCCTTTTACACTGAAAGTAACCACATCAGTAGATAGTCAACTTTAACCCAACAGATATTTTGACATCCATGAATATCACCTGTAGACTTAAATTTATTCATTTGTTTTTGACCCCTGACATTAGAACTGGAAACTTTTACATAGAACTAATGAAAATCCATCCATCCATCGTCCAACCACCTGTTTCAGGCGGCTTGTGGCACAAGGCTGGGGGAGGTAACACCATAAACTGTATGCTGGTCAGCAGCAGGCTATGTACAAAGCTACGTAGCCTAAGATTCAACACCTGAAATGTGAATAATAAAGCTATCAGACTAGCTTTAAATAACACGATGTGATAGGGAACCTTAGCTTCCTTCCAGATTTAAACATGACTATGTTTAAATAAAATGTTAATCACATTTTTAAAGCAACTTAATGTTAACCAAGTTCTTTGCACAGAACTGTGAAATGGGTCATTGTTTCTGTTCCTCACTAAAGCTGCAACTCCAGAGAGAAACCATGCATTGCATTGTAAGGGCTTCATGGTATGATCAACGATTGAACCCCCCCCCCAAAACTGCCCCAATGTTGCTACCCGCCAATTTTCATTCATGACTTCAGAGAGAATTAGTCAAGAATGGCATTTTCTTTATTTACTCCTAATCAATCATGCCGAGCTGTAAACAACGTGACCACTTTGCTTGTGCGACAATTATGTGGTTGTCAACAATGACCCCCCCCTTCCAGCCCTGCACATCCGACTCGCTTAGCAGTTTACCTAAGGAATCTCTGACCCTCTTAAACCACTCGTTAACATCTTTGGCTCATTACTTTAACTTTGCCTCTTTAGCACACGGATCGCCGGATGTGCTTCTTTACTTGGTTGGGATTACGATGAAACGGAGATCGTAGATATTCAGCAGTCTCAACCGAAATTTCCGATGAATAACATATTTAACATGTTCAACCCTTACCGACCCCCGGCTCAACGATTCCCAAGGTCATTGCATTGTGAACCTAAACTGTGTGTGTGTGTGTGGCAGATTAGGCTTCTTATTCAGTATGAATTATATAAATATGGCAATATCCGGCTACGTATCTATGTGAATTACAAATTGCATCGTTTCTACCTACTGCACATGACATTGCCTTTTCTACTTTGTCGTGTTTTGTTGCATTGCGCCAGTCCAGAACAAAAAGATGCAGGAGAAAGTGAGAAAATAAACATTAAATCATAAATAGTGGATGTATGAAAATAAAATAAAGTTATCAATAAACTTATATTGGTTTATTTAGCCCCACTGCAATAGTTATTTTATTAAGCTTGTGAGAGCCTACTATTTATGCGTATTATCTTATTAGGCACATGGGTCACATGCAAAGAATGTTTGCCTATCTGCAAAGAAAATGTTTAGAACCCTGAATTAGTTATATTTTGTAAATAATGCTGCATATAAAGGCTGGTATTATTACTATTATTATTATTGTTATACATGTATGTCGCCTTTTCACCAACTGATGTTGCAGTATCTTGCAAGTTATTTTCAGTGCCTAAAAATTCTACGGGATTAAAACGCAAAAAAAAAAAAAAAAACATATATCGCGGAAGCTGTAACAGAATACATCGTTATCCGGTTAGAAATATTGACAGTTTTAAAAGTTGAAAATCAGGTTTTCTTTTTTAATATTGTTTACTAGCATCGGTATCGCAAACAATGGACTGGCCCCCTGTCCAGGTTTGTTCCCTGCCTCGTGCCCGTTGCTTCCGGGATAGGCTCCGGACCCCCCGCGACCCAATTGGATTAAGCGGGTTGGAAAATGGATGGATGGAGGGATGGTATCGCAAACATCAACCCTTCACTAAACACTTTTCCTGGGTGATTATGTGTGCATTCACGCGTCTCTTCTTGTTCGTGCTCTGTCATGAAATCGTGAAGATATGCACAAGATATGATGGGAATAGGAGCGGAACTGTAACAACAACCACAGATGTCAGCCCCATTGTTTGCCTAATTGTATTAGGCCTTTATGTCACGTTACATAGGCCTAACATTTTCTTGTAAAACCATTAGAAGTACAAATTATTAACCCATACACACTAGTTGCTTCCACAGCATCTAGAACTGTTCTCTTTTCTGATTGACCCTTTTTCAGTCACTAGATTATAAAATGATGTAAGGAGCAGTTCTGGTGCTCAGGGCTTCAGCAAGTGAGTAGAACACAGCTGAACAGGCAATGAAACACATTAATATGGTTAAGAACACCAGGGCAGATAATAGGTGATCGTGCAGGGAATCATGTTTATTTGTTCTTTTTTTGTAAAGCAAAGTCACACTTTTATATCTGACTGTGGTCCCTGCAGACATTAAATCGTATCGTTTGTTTTTCCAGCACTCTAATAAATGGCCCTGTAGCCTGACCTGATTTAGTTTTGACAATGTTGTTCAGCTATCTTTGGCTGTGCATTTGAATGGACGCCATTTTTAAAAAGCAGTGTCCCTTTGCCCATTGTATGGAGTGCCGAGCTCTGGGGCAGACGTGTGAAAGTGACTGCTTGCTTCTTTCTCTTCCCGATGACCCCGGTCTCTGTGCCCCATCGCCCTGGGAATGTCACGGCTCAGTACTTTACTTTAAGGCCCTTCAGAATGTGCCTTTGTTTTCTTTTGTTTAGTCACACACAAAATTGTTCCCGGTCCCCCCACCGTAAATGATACTCCAGACTGAAGCTCGGTGCACAAGTGCAATACAATTTGGCTTAACCCAGCCTTTGTCCCACTTGTACAAATGACTAAACAGAACACACATTATACAGCTGATCTACTGCTACCTGACACAAGACTTCAGGAACTGAGGGGAAAAAAGCAAGTTAATCTATTCAGAGTAATGGTGGCATTTTCATGATGCTTTTCCCAACAAAACAATACTCACTGTGCAAAAAAAAACATACAAAAGCGAGAAAAAAATCTGGTGAGCATCTAAAGGCATCGTCAGTTATAAGCAAAGTACAGCACAAATTATTTGACTGAAAGTAAAAACACGTATAGAGATATAGAAATATCACTGGGTAGGTTACAATGAATGTTACAGATCTACATATAAACAAAAAAGTATTTAATATATTATTAACACCCAGAATTATTACATCATACATGCTTATAACGGTATACAAACAATTGTAGAAAAACAATTTGTTTGGATTTAGGGACACTGTCTGATGTTCATACTGACTACTATAGATCTACAGATCTTTCTGGGGAAAAAAATGTGAAAAACGAAATTTAAAAAAAAAAATAAAAAAACATTTATTATCTGAAAAATTAAGCAGGCCGGTATAATGCAAAATTTTAAGGGACACCAGGATGATCCGTTTTTCAACCCAGCATTGTACTGAAGGCTTAGGAGCTACAGGTCGCTCGGGGTAGATATCCTTCTGTTTTGTAAATATTAACAGCCCCCCCCCCCCACCACCACCACCTAACCTCGATTATGTCCATCGGAATGCCCTCGCAGTCTATTGTAAATTAATGAAAAAGACGAGCATAAATTATAATCAAATCCATGCGAGTGTGTGGTCCTTCCTATAGCAAACCCGCCAAGCAGAAATATGGCCTTTAAA
This sequence comes from Mormyrus hasselquistii, assembly GCA_026779605.1. NCBI lineage: Eukaryota > Metazoa > Chordata > Actinopteri > Osteoglossiformes > Mormyridae > Mormyrus > Mormyrus hasselquistii. Next base: position 8,214,541 of record JAODKE010000020.1, read on the forward strand.
GCGCTTTTAAAAAGAAAGTCATCGCTCAGAACAGGAGACCGTTTGGTTCGCACATTCATATGATTGACTCACGGGTGTTTTATACAGTTTTCAAAACAACACCCAAATGATGTATTTACATTTCAGAAGCAGGCCTACGTCTTAATTTGCTTTAAGAAAATACAGATGGTACGACGTCTTCTGGGATATTAATTAATATTTAGAACACTTTCTTGATATAAATATATGAATAAAACAGATTAACATACTTTTAAAACATTTGATACAAATTGCACAGCTGTGACGAGGTCAGTCAGTGGATTCCTTTTATGCTTATATTTAAATTAGAATTTCGGAGAATTAAAGAGAGAGAGTTAAAATATGAAATAAAATAATGAATAAAATAGAACTGAACTTTGCATATGATAAAAAAATAAAGATATTTCACCGGTAAATGAACGTTTAATTTTAATAACAGTTAGACCAAAGAATTCAATTTATATGTCCGTAATCAGCAAAACATTTTAAAACATGTTCATTTTAATTTTTTTATACAGGCCTGCTTATGCTGAGATTATGACATGTTTGCCAATGCATGCATATCACGCGATAAGAATGCTATTAGCATGCACTCAAATGAAATAAATCTAAAAATTTCATACAATTTAATGTGATATTACTTCCACGTTGCGAAGCGAAAATACAACCATAGCCACACAGATTAGCGACTCGAGCCCTGCGCGGTCCCGAGAAAAGTTAGCGCGTACCTTTGCACACCATTACTTGACCACACCAATGCATTTCAATTCCGGTTTCCCGAACCTTTTCACCCCATCGCATGGTCTTCAAATGGAAATGTGTATTGGTCCAAGGTGTCCATGTAAAATAGGTGTAAAATGAAACCACATCATGCCTTACTGGTCACCCCTCCCTCCATCCCAAGGCGATCGTCATGTGACAGCGCACAAGTGGCGCAGTAGTGAAGCAGCGCCGCCGCAGGGGTCTTTTCTGCTCATATCACCGCAGAAAACTATCAGTTGGTTAGAAGAAGGACTTAGAAACAGCTTCTTAGCTCATCTCTCCCAAAAAAAAGGAGAGGAAGGTCGGTCTCAATTCTACTTCTGGGAGTCAAACAATCTTACTGTCTCTTGCTGAAGCTAAGATTCCATCCATTATAAGACAACCAAATAGTTTTCTTGGGAAGTTTTATTTATTTTTTTTTAAAGAAAAAAACCCTAAAGCATCTGGAATCGTTTCGCTGTCAAGGTTTCTTAGATTATACTGCACAGATAATCCGCTGCATACATACACTCATAGAGAAACTTTGGTTTAGAACGTACTTTTGTTATGCATTTGTACCGGGTGTTTTACTTTTATATTGTTTTTGCAGGTTTCACAGATGCCTCGACCGGGAAGAAACACGTATAGCGACCAGAAACCTCCTTACTCGTACATCTCTCTCACAGCTATGGCTATCCAGAGCTGCCCGGAGAAGATGCTTCCTCTGAGTGAAATTTACAAGTTCATTATGGACAGATTTCCATATTACAGAGAGAACACCCAACGATGGCAGAACTCCTTGCGGCACAACTTGTCTTTCAATGACTGTTTCATTAAAATCCCTCGTCGCCCGGACCAGCCTGGGAAGGGGAGTTTCTGGGCCCTGCATCCCAGTTGTGGGGATATGTTTGAGAACGGTAGTTTCCTGAGGCGCCGCAAAAGATTCAAGGTGATGATCTCCGGCCAGCTCGCAGCGGGCAAGCCCTCGGATGCTACCCACTACCTCCAACAACAAGCTAAACTTCGGCTCAGCGCCTTGGCAACTACAGCCACTCATCTGCCACAAATATCCAATTACAGCCTGGGAATGTCACAGCCTTCCACCTTCAAGCATCCTTTTGCCATCGAGAATATAATTTCCAGAGAGTTTAAGATGTCAGGGGGACTGCCTTTCCCCCCAATGCAACCGGTGTCAGCCGGCTACTCTCTGCATAATCAATTAGCCACCGCTTGGCCCCATATGTACAGTACAAACGCGATAGATACAGTAACTCATATTTCAATGACGAGCAATGATTACAGTGCCTTCGGGGTTCCTGTCAAGTCCCTTTGCCACGATGGACAAACTTTACCGGCTGTTCCAGTGCCAATAAAAGCGACGCCCGCGCCACTGACAAGTCTTTCGGCAATACCAGTACATATTCCGGCTTTCGCGCCGAACTGTTCCCAGTCCCTCAGTCCCACGTCCCATCAGACAGGGAATAACCGGCATATAAACAGTCCTCTTCGTGAAAGGACGCTGACAAACTCCGCCGTGAATGAGTCGGTGGCAGTGCACTGATACGGCCAAACCTTCAGGTCTATTAGCCTGACAAAGTCTGCACCGATTGCCAAGATTTGTGTTTTTGTTTTGTTACCCGGAACACTCAAGACGAGATATAACACTGTTAAGGCAGATTGTGTGTATTTCGCAGTAATACTTATACCAATTTGTCCGAATTTTAAAGTTCGATATCTGCCTCTGAACCTTGTATTCATTTGACGGGATTCTATCTTGATTTTTCAGGACAGCCTATTATTACGTGATGCGTTATTAAACAGCGGTGACATTAGCCAGTCTATCATAAATATGATGAGCGCGTGGTATTCTTACTGTTGGCATTGTTTGCTGATACAAAAGCAAAGAAAATAAGCAAAGACATACTTTACAATGATAAATAAAAGGCGGATCTAATCGTAACAGAAAGCCGTTCCATGTATTACATAACAAGTTTAACATAAATGCATGATTACTAATTAGATTTAAGTGTTAAAACTAACAAAAAATATTTAAAAATGTACAGAACGGGTCTGACAGAATCTTTGCTTTTGGCTGTTAAATACCGCGTTGCAGAAGTAGATGTACAAACAGTTTTAATGCTCAGAATACTCGATGCTCTGCATTACCAAATATATAGTTACTAGACTTTTTTTAACTATAACTGAATAAAAAGAACAATCACAGAAATATAAATATATATATATATTTTTCTAAACTTGAAATGTACTCATTTAATGATACGAAAGTGCTAGGTACCTGTAAACTTAAGATTTAAATTATTACTGCGAGATACAAGACGTAAAATGCACTTTTAGTAAACAATATATCAGTATCTCTGCTGCAGAAAATGTTAATCTGTGAACCTTAATTTCAGTTTTTGTGGAGACCTTTTGCAATAAAGGATATACATTTGTACGTAATTTCGTAGGCCTGTGTTTTCTCAGTTTCTGCATGTTTTAAGATATTCAAATTTTTATTATGATGCTGAAGGCCGTTTTGCAAAACGTCTCAAAAATTGTAAAAAATATTAAGACACGTAATTTTATCCCCATGCGCACCTATAAAAAGGTATTTTTTGCCCATATGTTTTATTATGTATGACAACAACAGACTAGCTTACCATTTTGTAATCTCTTAAAAGGAACAGGTGGAAATGTACTGTTTATTTATCAGAGCGTGGCGCAAACACCCTCGTCATCACTGTGTCCCAGAGGACGCTAATTCCGTAACGGTGAACTCACTTTTCTATAATAATTTTGCACTAATTTATTAACTATTCGCATACACGTTTTTTCTTTAAATTTTCGAAAAATTAAACAAATGGTCCAGTGTAGCTTTTCGGTTACTTTCAACTTTTGAAGGCTTTGAAAACTCGTAATGCTCAGAAGCATATGGACCACGGAGTTACCAGAATGCAAACTTTTTTTTAGTTTTAGTGCTTCTGGACTGACACAAATATTCATGCGAAAACAATCTTGCTTAGGCATTGAGAAATTAGCCCGACGGAAGGAAATGGATTTTATTAAAACCAGTAGCAAATGTCACACGCCTTACTCTGAACAGTTTAATATACTTACTAATTTTACTACCATATAAATAGGCTACTTGTTTAAGTAATCCGCAAACAACGCGACAGGTAAACGTTTTAGACTTATATAAACTAAGTTAATAATTGCTTGTTCACGAGTTTTATAACCTGATTTATTAAACATATTTTCCTAATTTTACGTTCAGTTATATTAATAAGATATGGTGCGGTCGCATACAAATGAAGTAGGCCTTAATCTGCAAACACCGTTTCTACACGGCATTCACAATTAAAGCATGTATGTTATTAAATCTCACCTATGCCTACAACAGATGTAATTTGATGTTTCTGTTGCAACATATAAAACATCAACTGCTGGGTCGAAAGAAATACAGCAAATATATAAACCAAATTCACACGAGCAGCAACTAATATCTGTTTAGATACTTGTAACTTACTTTATTATTTATTTTTTCAGATTCTCTGTTCTCTGGAAAATAAGTGACACGAAGGACAAGTTATGAAATAAACCTCTCTGGCAAACTTGGCATGATGCAAACGAGGGCCCGTGGTGAAGATTTAAACAAATATATTAGAATTCCATCACTTTATGCGATTGAGTAGATCAAATAAAGGGGTCCACGGCCACTTCATTCAGTCTCATTCACTTCAATAGAAAACACAAAGAATGGCAAACTTCGATTGGGCCACCAATGTAGATTTAGCCTTTTCTCAAAGAGACAAAAAGACAAACACATTGCTGACTGGGTGACTAGGAAACGAGTTCCGAGACTCCTTTGGGATTCAAATTCACCCCTTCCAGATAGAGTCTGTTTACACAATAGTGCAAGTAAAAAAAAATCAATAAAAGTGTCCATTGCATTCTCTGTAACGCGAAATCTTTGCCTCGCCGCCTACCTATGAGCTATGTCCGTTATAAATGCAAACTAATAAAATAAAACGCCCCTTTCCCTCCGTGCTTATTGTACGTTTTGTTGCGTATTTCTTAGCAAGCTTCCTTTGTTTTCAAAGTTTTGTCCAAGGAACGGAAGCAAAGGCTTCAAACATTGCCATCCACAGAGATCCGATCCTGGCAATCTTCGTTGTGGTTTAGAAAACGTAAAGATGTATCAACATAACTTTTCATCCCGGCAGTTCCCTGTTGCTGATGAAGAACGAAACCCTTTGTTTGGTTTTAATTTTATTTTAAATTTTAAGGTTGCCAGGAGCAATGATTTTTGTTAAAACGTGATAATAAATCACGAAAAATAAAAACAACACAGCATTAATTCGCACTGTTAAAATAATACAACTAATAGCAAGCATGTTTCGGGTTGGATAAAACTTTAGTAACCCTATTGGATAATTTGAAGGTAATGTTTATTCGTTATTGTTCCAAGAACTAAAGTTTTATTGTCCCCGTAATTAATCCTATTGCCCGTTCATGAATCCTGCTAATTAAATGCACTCTCGACAAAAGATTTTCTTGCAACAAACGACATACAATTACTTCCCATTTGTAAGATATTTACATTTTCGTGTTCGTTTTCATTTTTCAAATATGACGCAGTTCGTTTAATGAAAAGTCTTCAATGCAAAGTAATTGATTTTATGTAATGAAAACAAAGTTATTCCACAATCCACCGTGTTGTGTCGTTGTCGGTCAGTCGCTTTCCGAAACGATGCCTTTTCACCGCTGTGTGCCAACAGTTTCACGCTCTGTTTTGGAAATGCTTTTCCGTGTGCATGAACATAACCAAGTCCGTGAATACTGTATGGGGATTTGGCAGTATGTGTATCGTAGGTTTTGGGGTGGCCCTAGGCGAGACACTGCCTTAGTCTGTCGGGAATTTATTTTTGTGATTATTCGCCATACGCGGACCAGGGAATACATTTCTTGTAAGCCTATCTCGAACATGCAGTATTGTAAGCTATGTGCATATCCCTGAGTATCAGGTAGGAATTCATCATTTCCAATTCGATTTAAATTACACGACGACAGACTATTTTAGATTATTGTGTCTTAGACACTGGTATACCATGACCTAATAATTTAGAATATAAGGAACGTTATTTTCCATTACAGCAGTGCAAATGGCAAATTAAGATCTGTCAGTTACTTTGCTGGAAACATTTTAGTTTTTAGTGCATCTTTAGGAGTTTCATTACTCAAAAAAGTTTATTGGGTAAAAATGCACGAAAATGGCTTTACATCTGCCTACCATAAGCAAAGCATAATTACTTGGAAGCATTTTGGACAAACGACTTGCGATCTGAGTCAGATGCATGGATTTTGTGGTAAGTGTGGGCTGGACTGTTTCCACCACATGCAAAAACAATCTGTCTATAGCTAAATTTTGTTTCCGACAATGTGTATATTTTGGTGAAAATCGGTGTTTTCAGTGCTTCTACACAGATTATGTACTTAGACATAAAGCCTTTACCACTAGGCAATTTGAAGGCATACAAACCTGAGTGGCAATATTGATATTTTTACCATATTTATTGTGTCCATGTGGCATATATATGCCATTTGAAACATCAAACGACCCAGTGAACTTATAAAGCTCATCTAAATGTGGTGTATCACATTTATTTAGGCGTGTGATGGTACCGATGGGATTATGGGTAATGTTAATGCTTAATGTTGGGTAGAGGAACGCGTGTTGGTTTCTTCAGCACACCGTGGTCTTGGCTAAGGCTGCTTTGCTGCTCCTGCGGAGGGAGGCAGGTAGCGAGGGTTCAGGGCGATGGGCGAGAGGGGCCTGAGGCAGCCAAACACCCATGCGTGCATGAAATTAGACTGTCAACCTTTGATTCATGCTGCCAGGCTGCAACTGTGAAACAAATTATGCCAGTGGGTGGCGACTGTGATATGAGCCTGGGCTAAATAGGCACCTCTGCTCGGTTTCCTATTTCTCTTATGCGAACGTCATAGTGATAGATAAGTGGAAGAAGTTGTCTTACATCGCTTTCAGCAGGGCAAGGTGCTCGGGACGGGAATCTACGAGGCGCCCGGAGTACAGATGTAGAGAAAAGAGAGGTGGCTGTTTAATGACAAGACTGTACATAAATATAAACGTAGAAGTTTCATTGTGGCGTTTCAGCATAACCTGTTGGTCGCGAATAAAACAATGCGTTAAGTAATAAAAAGAGATTTAAAGAACATGCATTTAGTTTGATTTTCTAAGTCCACCTGCTTTTGCAAACATTAATCAGAACTGATAAGACAGGCGATGCAAGATTAAAATCTATTTAATAGATTAGTATTTAATGAAATATTGATCAAAGAAGACCGAGGTCCATTTTAATGTTCCAAAGCTTGGTTTGAAATGCTCTCATTATAACACTATCATTGAATGCTTTGTTGTCAGTAGCTGTACTGAGTTTAGTTAATCAGAAATGAAGTCTCATGGGTAAACAGCATGTAGTTTGCAGAGCTTTCTTGGATAACAGCGGCTCTGTTTGTCCAACCGTAGTGGATTAGTTCACGCTTTCACAAAGTCAAAGACAATTGTGTGCAATCAATGCATATAGGGCTTTTCAAACCGTTTCCAAGCTACATGTGAGGTCTACATAAAAATGCCTGCTTCTGGCTGCATCCATTGGCCCATAGTGGAAACACTAAGAAGAGTAATTCAGTATGAGTTTTTTAAAGGACAGCGACACTGATAAGCTGCCTCACACATCTAACGCTGGTATATAAACTTAAACCTGGGTAGACAGTGAGAGCCAAGGTACGCGTTCTGTAGTTCGTAGGGAATGGGAGAACGCCAAAGCGGTTTAGCCTTCAGAGTGGGAGCGGTCACGTGATAACCTCCGTTTCACCCGCCCTCCCTCAGCGTGGCGGCTCTATGCAGAGAGGGAATGAAAGGACAGCGCAGCGGTAAGAGCCGAGGCGGCCGAATCCGCAGCAATAGCCTGGCTGGTGTTCAGGCTCCACCCCTGAGGGTCTTTAGCAGGATCCGAAGAGCCGCTATTCTGCCCCATGATGGTGGCCCATGATTATGGCCCTGCGTGAGAGCTCCAGAAATGTTGAAGTATCTGCTTGGGGGCGCGCTCATAACTCAGGATGCCCCCACGCCTCACCCTAATAGGCGGCAGCATCAGCAGTGGGGTTACGGATTTTTATGGGTCATTTTATGGTCGAAAAGGTTCTAAAACTTCTAATCAAAAGATAATCTTCAGTGTTTAGGAAAATCATTTAAAGAAATATGCATATAATAATCAACTCAATAGGATTTTAAGAAAATACAGTACGATTTATTGCCCCTCAATCTAGCAATGTGCAGGTCTGGAAAAAATGAAGAGATTACTCTATGTTTTTTTTTTTTTGTTTTTTTTTTTAAATTTGGATTTTAAAATGCTGGTTTAATCCCAGATCTGCTGGCAGAAGGCTAAGGTGGGATGCAGGCTGCTTCCAGGCTCAACATTTCTGAGACAACAGGACACAACAACCAGGTCAAGTAGGAGACACTTGGAATGACTGGAAACTAGCCAGGTGAAGGGCGGAAGCAACTTTGTAATGTCAGAGACGACCGCTGACTTACCTGAGAATCGCTCATGAATCGGAGGATGACATCAAATGACCTTCAAATGGAATGGGAAACATTAAGTGCAGGTGTGAAGTGCACTGCTAGGGCATCTTGTATCAGACACACACCCATAAATTGAGAAGTGAAACTAAAAATTGTGCTTAATTTTTTCCAGAGCTGTATTTTATGGCAAAAAACCCCGTAAATTTTTACCCTATAGGGTAACGACGACTTTGAAACTAGAGCTGCATTGTGAGTTTGCAGTGTGTACATACTGTATGCTTTGCATTTTACCAGTGCGGTCACTTAGCAGCTAAAAACACAGAAAAATCTAATCACTACTGAATAGTGTTTCATCTAAAGGAAAATAATTCAAGAATTGTAAATTAACAATTAAAATCGATTACACATCTATATAAATTACACCCCTGAAATGAATGCATAAACTATATATGAACCATATATCAACCAAATAAAATTATTCTACACAATAAAAATAAACCAATCACTTTAATGTTAAAAAACAATGTGATCGATTATAAGACCTCTGAAGTATAAATAACTTGCAGTATAATGTGTATAGTTATCCCCTAGGGTGTGGGCACAGCTATTCCTTGATTGACAGAGTGAAATTTTATTTATATTCCACAGGTAAACAAACACAGGGTAAACAAACGTAGGTGAATAAAATTCATTTGTGTTAGTTTGTCATTTATGGCAGTCAAGCGACAGCTATGAGCTGCAAAAAAGATTATCACCAAGAAAATTCTCATGTTACATTAGAACAGGACTAAAAGAACAATCGGTGTTCATCTCTTTACTGGCAGTCTTAGGCAATCAAAAGATGTTTAAAGCTTTTAATCTGGGTGGAACGTGTACTTCTGCTCAGAGCGAAAACCACAATTTTGCATTAGAACTCGTAAAAATTAAGAGCAAAACAACAAAAACTAGTAAGAATCTCTTCTGTTCTCAAAAAAGTTACTGATATTTACCTGGAAGGCTAGATGAACGCCGCTTCAGTTCACAAACCTTTCTGCAGGGGCACCTCAGCCAGTCCATGTGTTTGTTACATTTCACCACCAGCTCACTAATTGAATTCACTTAATTATTTGGAAAAAGTCAATGAAATAAAGAGCTATGTGACTTCTGCTAGTGTCTGAGTCAAAAAAAAAAAACCATGGCTGTACTGGATGGTTGCTGCAAATACTAGCGTGACTTTAGTGGAGGTTTTGAAATGACTGAACTGAGACACTTTGACAGGTATAATCGCATAGAGTCACACCATCATGAAGATCATTTATGCATCATTTTCTTTGACTGCCTGTGACGGCTACAGCCACACAGAGTAAGATCTCAAACATTCTCTCACCTCCTTAGTTGATTATTTGTATATTTTCTTTAAGCCAACTGCCTTATTTAGAATAACAATGCATAGTTTACAGTCGATTTGGTTTATTCTTTATATTTTACATGCAGTGCACATAGTGGGTTTATATGCAGTTTTTTGCCAAATTAATCCTTTGATTTTGTAGTTATTTTGGTCATGCGGGATGGTCCTCTCCTAGTTAGTATAAAGGTGTGGTTGAGGGCAGAGGAGTCTTATAAGGGAAAAACCCCTGGAGCTGGGTTAAACCATCTGTCGTCATGGCAAGAGGGGGGAGTTGGGGTTTAGCTGTGTTTTTATGTTTAGATGTATACAGTGTTCATTTGCTTTACCCCTTTTGTGTGTTTAATTGGTTTGGCCAAACCACTATATATAATCCCTGATGTCTCATTACAAGGTCAGTTTGTTTCAGTTAATGTCTTGTTTTGTGATATTATGTTTTGTTGGGTTTTTTGAAACATCTTTTATGGGCCCTGTTTCTAAGGTCTTGAGTTTTGTTAACTGTCTGTATTTTTGGGGGCCAATAAAGCCCTATTATCTTTAGTAAAACACCCGTGTTTGTGTTGCCTTACTGTTTGGTCCCTCACACTACCTAAGACTTTTGCAGAGTACTTGTATGTTAAATTTCTTTGTCATTAGCTGAGGCTGGACAGAGTGGGAGAGAAATGTGTAGGTCGTTGTGAGTGAGTGTGAGATTGGTGGGTGGAGTTTGCTAGACGAGCAGGTGCATGTAGACATGAGTGTAAAACAGGATCTGGGGGGGTCAATCCCACAAAAGAAGGCATCGCGGCCCAGAGAGGTGGGCAGAAGAATAGTATGCAGCAGAAAAATAGAAATATTAGCCTCTGCAGGCATCTTGAGTTACACAAAGTGGCATTTAACTGTAGTGTCAATTATGGGTTTAAATGGTTTTTATTATTAATGCAAGGTTTGAGTGTGATCTGAAGGGAAGGCCCTCGTTTATGGTGCTAATTTCTTAATTCTAAACTCTCCTTTGTTCGTTTGTCCTTTTGTCAGCGATCTCAAGGTGTGGTTAATGGTTAGGTTGAAAAAATGGTTTTGACCTTTTCTTATAGTCAGAGTTTAGATCTAAAATTGGGCTTTTTTTCTCCAGCTACTGGTGTTAATAGGTTTCATCCAACACAAGCATGTGTTTGGTGACCTGTGATATGAGTAACAAGACGACCAATCATCTTTCTAGTTGTGAACCAGTTCCATGGAAAAAACTCAAGCATGATGCTCATCTTCTCGGAAATTATTAGTCAGTAATTTCACAGGTTAGGCTGTTGTATTGCAGTAAGTTATGACTTTACTGATGATTACTGCATTCTTTCCTAAAGGGTTTCAGACAGACACATTTTAACATCACAGTTTCAAAAGCTTTTATATAAGTGCTGGGGAATATCGTTTGTTCAGACACATTCGTGCTTTTCTGTGTTTTATGTGACTTTGTCTTGTTAGAACATGAGGTATCAGATAGTTACAAGGTCTGAATATTCTAGAAAATGTTTCACAACAGGAGCATCTTTCATGTTCTGTTCATGTTCTGAAGAGCTTTCCTTTCCTAATTCTAAAAGTTTACTAGGAATCTGTTTATTTGTAGCTGTGGCATTGAGACTCCCGGTCCCCCGGTGGTCTAATTTATGTGAAGTCACACAGTTCCACCTGGGCCTGTTTTGAAACTCCAGATTGTGTTGCTCCTAGTGTCTCGAGCATAGTATATGCCCCTGTGGGAGACCCACGGGAAAGTTCTGAAGAAAGCCACTTCTTGGAGTCCGGTTGGGGATGTGCGGGTTCCCCTGCCACCAGATTTCTGATGCTCAATTAATTTAAATTTCAGGATTAATGCTTCCCTGCTGGCCACCACATAATACCACAAAGTACACGTCTGTTGAGATAATCAAGTGTTTTGAATGTGCAACTGTCTAGATTTCATAGGAAAGTGATTGTGGCCCACAATAACAGAGAGGTTAAGAGATGTGAAATTAATTTGCCTCTTATTTCTGTGGATTTCCCCCAGAAATCACTGCTATACCTTTGTGATGTCAGTGTGGAATGTTTCACTCTGAAACCATGGCGATGATGCATGTCTGGTTGTGAGCGCTACAGATTTTAGGATGATCATCTCTAGACACATTGCAGCTCATCTTCACTGTCAGCTTCATGACTCCTGTTTTATGTCAGTTTTTTATTCTGTCACAGTGCAAAGGTGCATCTACAGCTTTAGAGGATTTAACAACTTCTTAACTCCTTTTATTTATGTATGCAGATAATAGCATTTAAGGATTTAGGACAGTAGAGTAAAGCTGGTATCTTCTCATAGAATAGTTTTTTTTTAAATGATGTTACGGGAAGAAGTTGAAAGACAAACAACAAAATATGAATTATTTAACTGCAGGGTTCTACATTTTAATTAATCATTTCTGGCATGTTCTATAGCAAGTTACAGGGTATTACACATGTTAGGTTTAGCAGAAAAATGTTCACAGGGCTCTGTAGACTAAGATATACTTTATTCCCGGTGGGAAATTCTTTTGCATAGAATTTCCCCCGGGATCGATGACGTACAGGTTACCGTATTATAATGCTTGGTCAGGACTAATCTGAGACTCAGTATTATTATATGCAGAGATGTGTTACACTATAGAGAGGTAAGAAGTGAGATATTTACATAATCCATCCATCCATCCATCCATCCATCCATCCATCCATCCATCCATCCATCCATCTATCCATCCATCCAAATGGCTTATGCAGTACTGGGGTGTATTCAGTATGTATGGGATAAACCCCAATGGGGTATGGTTATATGAAAATAATATGTGATATGTGACCCGATGCAACCTGGAGCATAATTTGAAGTGGTCTATCCCGATTACACCATGGCTAACACAAAACAATAATAATAGAATAATCTAGTCACGGTTAACGTTTCATAAGTAATTTATTTCAATTAGCATTTAATAATGTGCCAATATGTCAAAATATAGTCTGTATAAAGGCAGAATGTGTGGTCTGAGTATGCACTGGGAGAGGCAAGTCCGTTAGGTTACCGTAGAAACCGTCAACTGACAGGCGCTTGAGTTTGAAAGCCAAGGAAAATTAAGCTGATAACAATGAGTAATGTTACACAGTTTTTTATGTATAATAAACCATTAAAACACATTAATATACAACTGTTATTAGGCTGCCGGAATTAACTGTTGTTACACGCAAATATCCAACGACCCCATGACATCTTTTAATCAATAGGAAAATAGTTTTTTACCAACGTCATAGTACGAATTCAGATAATGATAGTACTAAATGTTAAGCTTTCTCATTGGTTTAAAAGTGCTTGAAATTGTGCTAACAGTGATAAGTTTCTGATGCATATGACGTGAATTACAGTAGCAGGTTATGGCAGGGAGGTGACGTGTGAGCAGGAGAGGGACTCCAGAGGTTTATTATCAAACAATGGGCGGAGTCAGTCGGCTCTCTGCCCTTAGTGCTCTTCTGCACTGAGCTCGCTTCTCCTGTAAAGGGAGGTATGGGCTGTGAGCAGGAGAGGGACTCCAGAGGTTTATTATCAAACAATGGGCGGAGTCAGTCGGCTCTCTGCCCTTAGTGCTC
>JAODKE010000020.1:8238724-8249619 GCA_026779605.1 Mormyrus hasselquistii
GCTCCCCCCGTCTACCTGTCAGCCCCAATAAACCCTTTGTTCCCCGTATCTACGGCTTGCCTGCCTTTTTCCCCGCTTGCCTGCTTCCTGGGTCACGACATATATATACACACAACAACCTCTGTTTGATTTGCTCACGACAGGATGCATCCGTTAATTGTAAATTTTACACTTGTAGACGTGGGTGTAAGACTACAGACCGAATGCTATAGGGGCACATACTGCACACCCCAATAAAACCAGTAAAAAAAAACAAATGAGGTACTCATCTTTATGGCCCAGATATTAAGCTGTCGCTAGATCTCGGCTCTGCCTCGCAAAACAATTTTTATATGCCGTTATGGTACATTTTACCGTTATAGGCAATAAGCATATCACCAGCACAGTATTATTACTCAATGATGATAAATCTACAAGAATTTGCCCGTGAAGCTGACAGAATTTCACCTGAGGCATAAACAAGCATTAATCCTTAACTGTGTAAGGATACCAAATGATTCATTGGCACCTTTTTGCATGCTTATTTCAAAATTTGAGAATAACAATATTTTATACAACGTTCCCGTCGCCGTAATTGTTTTGCCATTTATAAGAATAATGTTGCCACCTGCTGGTTATTTAGGGGTCCGTAACTTGTGCAGCGTGACAAAATATTTGGCGTGGTAATACTGCTGCTGCATGGTAGAGATTTCATATCCATTGTCCTTTTAATTTGCCGATGAAACAGCCTAAATCCATACAGGTATAGGTGAACTACAAACTTAACATTTATTTCCTGACCACTATGCTAATCTTATTTAATTTTCCTCCACTCCCAGATCTTCATAGTTACAGAGAATTGGATGGTGCGAAATTTGGAGAAAACGACTTTGCGAGCCCCTTCCAGGGGGGCGTTCTATTGTAACAGACCACAGGCTCATTCCACTACAACGTGGTAAGAAACGCTACGGAGCATCTTTTATAGCTGCTGCACATTTAAAAACAAACCCATACAGGGCATTACTCTTATTTACAGTACTGCGCAAATGTCTTGGGCAGACAAATCAAATTTCCAAGGCTATTGATCTGTGTAGTAAATGTATATTTGTTCAGAAAAAACCACCTTACACCATATGTAAGTTAACAGTAACACAATGAAAAATAAACAAGAATTTCTTCTGTTCTCCAAAAAGTTACTGATATCTAGTTGGATGGCTAGATGAACACAGCTTCAGTTCCCAAACCTTTCTGCAGGGCCACCTCTGCCCTTCCATGCATTCATTAAATTTCACCATAAGCTCACTTAGTTAAACAAAATGTGGTGAGGTATGTATTATGCAAACGAGATGGGGTAGTGGTCGAGTAATAAAATGCTTTGGTCTTTTGAATGGTTGCTGAAAATACTTGATTTGTGATTTTAGGAGGGGTTTTGAAATGGCTAAAGCTGACACACTTCGCCAAACATAAAATCATGATAGTTTTACATCAACATGAAGATCATTTAAACATTCTTTTGACTTCTTAAAACAGGCACTATTTTTACCCATTTATTTATTTTTGTGTGTTTAATGTCTTGGCAGGTTGTCTTGAGTTGGTTAAACTTAATACCCCTTATGTTTTTGAAAAAAGGTTTGAATAACTGGAATCAGAGTGCCTGTCATAGAAGTTAGGCTAATTGGCATTTCTTAATTTCCCGTAGCGTCTGTGTGCGCGTCCGTCCACCCATCCGCCCATCCGCCCGTCCTGCTGCCATCTTGTCTTGGGTGTATTTATCTGCCATTTTGCAGGTTTCAGGTCTGGTAGCAGAATTAGATATTAAGTGGTTATGAAACATCATTAGATAAATGTGCACAAATTTTATTTCTTAGTTGTTAAAAGGATGCTTCACGTATTTTACATAAATATTAACTGTTTTTGTACTGCACACTATAAACACGCCAGCTCGTTACCCTAATTTGGGTTGTATCACTGCCTCCTTGTGGACAACTAAGTCAATATTTATGCTTTGTATTTTCAATCTTACAGTACAGCAAAATTGTCTATTTTATTACCAATAAAAATGGTTAAGGTGCATACTACTTTGTTGTTACAGATTATTTAATTTCCATGAATCATAGTCCTGTACTGTCCTTAGAGCAGTAACACTGCTGTGTCTGAAATGATAACCGTAGCCTTTTAGAAGGCTGTAGCTTGTGATCGTTCTCTGACATTGTGAAGGACTCAGTCATCTCCTCCACACAGGCTCAGGAGGGCCTTCTGGTAATCCCCTTTGGTGTGGTCCTGGAGGGACAAGGAAACACAAGGCACAGCTTGAAGGTACGGTCACACTAGCGCTTCCTTCCCATTTACCTCCATTCTAGCTGCTTAACGCAGCAAGTAGAACATTCACTTCTAGTAGCTAAGCGAATCTGCACACCGTTTTTGCTCCATTTTCATTCAAATGAACTTTGACCTGTAAATTAACATCGCTTAACCAATCCAGCCCGACCTTATCCCCTCAATTTCACAACGTCTTTGTGCGGTTATGACAAGAAATTACTCGTTCATTTTACCGCTGATGGTTTCTATACCAATTACGTCAGAACTATTAACACATCATTAGCTAGCATGCTAGTGATGTGTTTTGCCATAAAATAAACGTTTATCAAAAATCAATAATTCAAAAATCTACTACATGAAAATACTGCAGTACACCGTATTACCCAGTCACACTCATTTTCATTCGATTTTGCAAAGACGCCTGAATTTTCACTCTAGGCTGACAGTACCTTAAAATATGAGCTTCTAATTGTGTTACCAACTCTAACAGAAAGGGCATTCCCATTGATTTAAGATGTAGTCATTACAGCAACCTGTGACCTTTTCCATTAGGGTGAATTTAATCCTGACACTTACAGTGATGGTCTGGTACAGTGACTTGCTGTGCTGCTTCTTGAACTCTGTGCGAATCTTCATAAGGTCGACTTCACAGCGTGACACCATGATACGAGTTACCACCTTCTCCTTAGCTCCTTTGCTCTGTAGCAAGACAGACATTTGGCCTGGGATGTGAGACCTGCGAGCTTCAGGCCATGAGTGACACAGACTGCCAGCAAACTGCCCGAACTTCCAAGAATGACCAGACCCATCTAACACCAAAGAAGAAGTAAAGAAAACAGACCACATACACTATATTGCCAAAAGTATTGGGACACCCCTCCAAATCATTGAATTCAGGTGTTATCTCTTCCAAAGACAAGACGCAGGTGTATAAAATAAGTCACTGCTTCTACAAACAATTGCGAAAGAATGGGTCACTCTCAGGAACGCAATGAATTCACACGTGGTTCTGTGATGGGATGCCACCTATTGGCTGTGCAATACGTCCATTTGTGAAATTTCCTCATTATTAAATATTCCACGGTTAAGTGGTAGTGGTTTTATAACAAAGTGGAAGCAATTGGGAACAACAGCAACTGGGCCATGAAGTGGTCGGCCACGTAAAATCACAACGCGGGGACAACGCATGCTGAGGCGCACAGTGTGCAGAAATCGCCAACTGTCTGCAGAGTCAATAGCTACAGACCTCCAAACTTCATGTGGCCTTCAGATCAGCTGAAGAACAATGCATAGAGGACGTCATGGAATGGGTTTCCATGACCAAGCAGCTACATCCAAGCCTTGTGTCACCAAGTGCAATGCAAAGCATCGGATGCAGTGGTGTAAAGCACACTGCCACTGGACTCTAGAGCAGTGGAGACGTGTTCTCTGGAGTGATGAATCACGCTTCTCTGTCTGGGAATCCGATTGACAAGTTTGGGTTTGGTAGGAGAACGGTACTTGGGCATGAGTGCATGTGTGTGTAAAGACAGATGTCCCAATATTTTTGTCTATATAGTGTATGTTAAAAGTACCAATCAAGTATTTAAATGGCATTAAAACCTCTTAAAGATCAAAAAAGTAATTTTTGCAGGAAATGTTTTTGGGATAAACAAGAACATAGAATTAAGTAAAGATGAGTTTCACCTTTGTGTATTTTGTCACAAACTTAGCTGAAAGTCTACAAATACATACTGAAGAAGGTTGTCCATTAGCATTTTACTTGAAAATGAATATGGAGCTGGTAAGCTGACACTCACCTTCATGGCTTCAGCAAGTCTGTTGGCGAAGTACAACTGTTTGTTTTCAAAACAGGCTACTGTAATGAGATACAGAGGAAAGTTTTAGTCCCCGGATACACTAATCCGTGTGGTTATTGCCTTAAGGCGATTACTATGTCTTTGTGCTCACAGAATTACTTTGGGAGTCTTTGAAATTAAACATTTCATTTTTATTTCATATGCCACTACCCTTAACAGAAGATGGTGATGTAGTAGTTACTACTCGCTGTAGTGGAGCTTATAGCTTCATTCAACCCTACTGAATGTGACTTTTATTTAACAATAGTTTGCAGTGGTCGGCATAGCTAACTGAAAAGTTAGCTTTGATAGCCACTAATTTGCTAACTCCAATGTTTAGTTCGATAACGCTAAACCGATAAACTAAAATGTTTAGCAGAAGCTTAATGATAACGGCTAACTTGTATTACATGAATTTACTTTGGTTTGATTTTTGCCTCTGAAACCCTTAAAAACATAGAGAGCTAAAATTTGACCCTGTTTAATGCTGCCCCTCTTTTGGAGTAGAGTGATCACAAGGGATATTTAGGAATTTTCCAATTAGGTATCGTTGGATTCTGTAGAATCTCCAGAATTAATGATATTCCATTCATGGGATGTAAGCACTTTTGTCAGAAAAGCCCTATTTCATAACTAGCCCATCTGAAAGCCACTTGGGGATACTAAACATTTACCCAAAAACTAGGATTAAGGGTCTCAACTCTTTCTTAATCTATACCTCTGTAATTCATACCCCAGAAAATACAACCAAGAGCCTGTATCATGAAGCAAAATTTCTTGCTTAGCCTGATAACTTGTTGGATTTAAGGTAGGCTGGGCAAAATGTAAGTGAACGAAGATAAAGTCCATTTAAACTAGGGTACCTTAAATCAAACAAGATATCCGGGTATGCAATAAATCCAGCTTCATGATACAGACCCCTGTTCTCCACTTAGTTCAGGATACCCCAGTTTAAATGGACTTTATCTTTTTTCATTCACATTTAGCCCAGACTACCTTAAATCCAACCAGTTATTGACCAATCATGTTGTGTGTTTACACGTATTCTGCCAACAGTGTGCTTGTTTGACTGTTGCTGATGCACTCACAATGGACAGAAACAACTGTGTATAATTTTTGGGTTTTCACGCGTTTTTGACCGTTAAACTTCATTCACTTTACCTGTGGAAAAATGTTAGCGGATTTACCGTTAGAGGAACTAAATTTTGCAGAAGCTAATTGGTCTGATAATGGTTTTCAAAATGACACTAATTCACTAACGAAAAAGTTAGCTTTACTAATTAGCAGAACCCTGCCCACCACTGCTATTTTGGGATCCATCCCAGAGTAAAGGAAATTTAGGCTGAGAACTAGATTAAAACTACTGTACTATGTCACATAGACCAGAATGATCACTTTAGCACTATGAATGGACCAGAAATAGATCTCTTGAGGCTAAGGAATGCTCACTTCAGCTCTTTCAATGACGTGATCATGTGTTACTGATCCCCTTGGGAAGTTCTCTTTTTGTGTAGCCCATCCTGCTCCCCAGAGATGACCGCAAAGGGCAGCTGCCCCTAGCAGCACCCAGGAGGTAAGGGCTTGGCGTAAGAGCGCACACATTCCAAAGGCCAGCGTGAACCTCATCTCCCTCTTTGCTCTCCAGCACAGAGGCTTAGCCAACTGAGCCAGAAGAAGGGCTCTACCAACGGAGCTGTCCTGGCTCTGCCAGCACCTCCCAACAGATTCACATGAGAGAACTACAGGATGACCACTTCTTATCCTGATTCATTGATTTATTTCAGGCTAAAAGGTCATGTAATCAATTTTCTGTTTTTAGTCTGTTATTTATTTCACAATATCCATTCCATATCACCCATCCATTTTCTATACCCACTTGTCCTATATAGGATTGTGGGGGTTCAGAGCCTATCCTGCAAGCTACGGGCACAAGGCTATGAATAACCCTGGATGAGGTGCCAGGCCATCGCAGGGCACTCTCACACAACAATTTCATAACTTCAATTCATCTCAGCATTTTTTGAACTGTGGGGGGAAACTGGAGAACAAGGAGGGAACCCCATGACGATGTGTGGAGAACATGCAAACTCCACATAGATTGAGGCTGGAGCCGTAGCCCCAGCGGTATGAGGGGGCAGTGATAATCACTGCACCGCCACAGTGCTCCGCAGTATAACCAAGAACAGGAATTCTTTGCAGCATCCACTGCATATTATCGTGGATTTCCTGGAGGAAAGGAGTGTTAAAATACCAGCATTGCAAAATGGAATGTGAAGGTGGCCATACCCAGTGTAAGGAAAGATTTTTCCAGGTCCCCTTTGACCTCCTTACAGATGCTTTCCTTCATGTCATAAGGGCTGTAGCTCTTGTATCTGTCAAACACTAGGTGGGGGAGAGAAATAGTTATATTATAACCAGCCGGCCAATCACAAGAGCTTCCCCTCTGAAAACAGGCTATTTGTTCAGATGGTATGTGGGACTAGGTCAGAGGTCTCCAAGAGATGGAAAACAGCTACTCTCTCTGCATAATAAAGTGTTACTTCACTGGGGAGTAAAAGCCATTTGAGATACCTTTGCAAAGGTGTGGGACACTTCTTTGGGACATGATGCTGATCCACGTAGCAACATCGGTCCCCTTCCTCTTAACACCTGCTTCATACAGCGCCTGGCCACAATAGAGCCCAGTGAGACCAACAATAGCTAGATAATGAGATGTTAGTCCAAAGACTAACATCACATGCACTCATAACCTTTCACTATTGTGTTCTACTATGAGGGCTCAAGCTGACATCATTCACTCATGCTGTTAGCTTACTCTGGCATCCTGGTCAATCTTCGCATAGTCCACAATATTGCTAGGCTCCTCCCTATTAGCCTGTCGGCACATGAAAGCAGCACAATGACAATACAGTCAAGGTAGCCGGTTTATCTTATCCGCATTGATCTCGTCGTGTCTGAACTTACTTGTACTAAAGCGAGCAGCAGTTTAGAAAAGTCTCCTGAGGTATCTCCAGCAATGTCCTTCTCTAGATCTTTCTTGAACACTGTGGAGACAGGGGTCGTTCAGATAATTTCTCAGCTTTGCCTCGTTCCTTTGAATGCACAGTGGCACTATCAGACACAGAGCATCATAAAGGCTCCCACACTTACTTTCTTTGTAGATGCGTTTAATCTCCACCAGCTCCTTATTACTGCGGGAGCACACCATCTCGATTAAGGTTTCTTCATCAGTCCCCAGTCCCTATCAAGGAATAAAACTTCATAAGCTATGTGGTTTGCAAACATGCACAGCATATAATAACGAGCATTCGGATTCTGATCAGGATGAAAGTATGCAGGGGAAACTCATAACAGGAAGCTGTAAATTTTTACATATTCATAAAAAAAGCAAGCTTTGTGATGTCTTCATGGATGAGTGATTTTTTTCCCCATCCTTTTTATGTCAGTTTATAAATGAGTTTATTGCATAACCAAGTTGAGTCGTTGCTTGTATCTGCACTTCAGTCTGTTTATCAGGATATTTTAAACAAAGTCAGACATGAATCCCAGGACAGCTGCTGAGCCCAAGTCTATTGAGTGTGAGATTGTGCTGCCAATGTTTAAAGCAGCGACAGAAGAAATGCCTTACTGACCTTCATGGAGGCTTTGATTTCGGAGGCGTCGTACTGTGCCGTGCTTTTCATCAGACCCAGGATGAGTGTCTCCAGAGAGCCCTTCAGAGAGCCCTTCAGAGCTGTGATCATGTCCTGGGGAATGAACCCATGTGTTTATGCACTGCCCATAGTGACCATGTGCATTTCCCTTGGCATCAGATGTAATCAATCCAAGGCTTAACACTTAAACAATCCTTAAGCTTCTGTTTGAATATTCTATTTTATATGCTGTATTTTTACTTCTGTGGCATTTTATTTATTTCATTTTACCGTTCAGCGCTTTGTGACATCCCTGTGAGAAGCGCTTTATACTGTAAATAAAGTTTACCTACTTACTATTTACACATGTAATCGGCTGAAACTTGGCGCTATCCCATAAAATTGCATATTGATTGATTTGATTTGAAGTATCCTGACCTTCTTTGCCCTCCTTTCGTATGAGAAAGCGATATCTCGCCTCTGGGAGTAACTGCGTTTGGTGAGGATCTCAATAATGGTCTTCTCATCCACACCTGAGAACGACGCAGGAGGTCAGATTTCCGAAACAGTAATGCAGAATCACAAGCTAGCAAGTAAATACACACCCTACAATAACAATACATATATGCTTATAATACATTTTTTTTTTGGGAAGAATGTGTAGTTTAGACACGTGTAATTTTTCATTCCTTGGCTATAGCCTGTGACTGGGTGTGTATTGAGGCATTAATGAGATAATTTGTGTATTTTAATCTCTAAATTGTAGTGCTTTGTTCCATAACAACTGCATAAAAATGCATTCCCTAATTTGGAGAACTTTAGACAAATGGGTTAGCCGCATGCTGTTTTGAAAACACAGAGGTCAGTATTTCTGGGAAAGCCAGCAGAAATGAGACAGCTTAGTGATGTCCTTAGCATCAGTAGCACCTGTGGAACAGCAGGCTCCTCATCTTTCTATGATGATGCTTCACAGAATTGAACAGTCTTCAGGTACAGAGTAGAGTAAGTTTTGTGTTTGGGTTTGATGGAAGCCTTTTTCTTCCCAAGCGGCACTCATGCTCAAGCAGTTATGGATGCATCTACCGCCGCACTCTCTCACCTTTGGTTTGAATGGCAGTCTCTATTCTAGCAGCATCCTTTTCAGGATCGAAGTCGGACACAGGTACCACCGTGGGGAATTTGGGGTCGTTATCCTGCCGTTTTAAAGAAGGGAGGGGAAAAAAATCACGCCATGGTCAACGCTTGATATTTTGATGGTTCTGCTGCTTTATAATACGTTACTTTTGTCTGTGTACCTGAAGAAATTGTGAAGTTTCTATGTTTGTAACAGCAGATTTGCATTTGCTTATCTATTTAATTGTTTGTTTGCTTATTTATTTATGATTGTTTTAATCAAAAGTAACATACAATTGAGAACATAGAGCCACGAGGGACCTTCCTCAAGGGCTCAACCATAACATCAGTCTGCTTAACCTGGGCTTTGAACCCACAATCTTCTGATTTATGGCCACAGTATTACAGTATGTCAGTTGTCCTGCCCCGCTCTGCCGCTCCTTCCGTGGGCCACGCCCCCTCATCTACCTCGTGTGGATTCCCTGTGTTTACCAGCTGTTTCTGATTGTTGTCATTAGTCCACATGTATTTATGTCTGCGTTCGGTATGTTTTCCCCAGTCCAGTCATTGAAGTCTTGCGTCAGTCTTGTGGTTTGCTTTACGCCTTGTTCCCTGCACCTTCACCTTTCTGCACTTATTTCTGCGGTCGGTATTCTCGACACAAGCAGTATTTAAGTCCCATTTAGAATGAGAGATACAGGGTTTTCTTAGTGAGACAAAAAGGTAGTGTATAGGTTTTTCTACCGGAACCCCAAACTTTGTAGGACCTGCTGCTCCTGTGTTGTGATTTTAAGCCTTAAAATGAGTGTTAAGCTCATGAATGATTGCTAGATGTATTACTATGAAACTACCACTTAATTTACCTTAATTTATTTGACACCTCTTTAATGTACAATCATTTTCACAATAAATTTATAGTAGCTACATGCAAATAGATCAAGTATACCTGTATATTGCACAAACACAAAAGTAGATAATGCATTAAACATTAAATATATGTCAATTAAATAACTGCAATAATCTTTCTTGTCTTTGCAGTATACAGTATGTGACTTACCCCAAACACATCAAGAGTCAACTGTCCCAAGAACTCAGCTACGAGTGCCATGTTGAATTTCCTGTTAAAGACACAAAAATCACCTGACAAACCTCCAGAAACAGTAGCTCCAAAGGGCTTTTGTTTATTTACTTACACATGCATTAATAATGATAGAAATTTACCCAAACATGCTATTTAATTATTGAATCTGGTCAAATATAGAGTTATACTTATTGTTGATAGATAATATTGCATTCCGAAACATTTCTGTGCATTCTAAATTTCACAAGAAAACAATATTGAAATGTATTTACACACACACACCTATTTATATATATATATATATATATATATATATATATATATACATATAAATAGGTGTGTGTGTAAATACATTTCAATATTGTATATATCTAGTCTAAGCCTCTGGAGATAAATCATAACCTCTGTAGCATCCTGTAGAAATATGACAACACAGGCGTTTACACCCTTTATTCGTATATGCAGGGAAGGCCCCTCAATTTAAAATATTCTTTGGCAATGTGTAATTTTTATTGCCTAGCAACTGGAAGATAAAGACGGGCAGCCACAAAACACCGAAAACTCTCCCCCAAGTGTTACTGTAGCTGCTTAACATACCACCAGTTACTTAATACTGGCTATGGCTTTTGCCACAGATTAACAAATTGTTTATAACATCTTCTGACCTTCTCCACCCACTTCTGAAAATTGTTTCCAAGCCTTTCATTCCTTATTAACAAATGGGGTGATAAAGCCACTATTTCATGTGTTTAGAAATGACTCAATTTCTGTGCTGATTTATCCAACTGGCACTAATGCTCAGCTAATTCGGTAATGAAACATGGAAAATTCCACAGACTGATGAAGCATCGCGCACCATGTTCTGCACCCATTTAAAGACCAAAAGCTGACTAATTAATGCTAAACAGACAATATGAGAAGTGGTATTAGGCT
>JAODKE010000020.1:8259882-8270989 GCA_026779605.1 Mormyrus hasselquistii
CCAGTGTCCTCACACTCCCAGTATAAAGCCTCACCCAGTGTCCTCACACTCCCAGTATAATGCCTCACCCAGTGTCAACCAGGATGCACCCCACCCTTGTGCTTTGTGCTCAGATAAACCAGGGTCCACCTGTGACCCTATGCAGGACATGCAGTTAGAAAATGGATGTTCAAATAGCAACACCTTTTATATCATATTGTTATATTTGTATTAAATTACAATTACATGCAGAGATGTGGGACAGTTCCAGCTATGTATCCATTTTCAAGATCTTGACACATGTATTTTTTTGGAAAGGTGCAGGATTGAATGCGCCATCATAATTGTTCCTGGGTCGTATTACTCTGTTCTGTCCCTGCTGGACATTTAAACCTTTAATGTGTCAATACAGATCAGCAGAGCAAATGCAAGACCAGCTTTAGACATCTGATCTTATTGAAGCTTAATAGCCCCTGTTGTCACCCAGCACATGAAATCAATGAGACCCAAATGACACGATGAGCACCAAGATCCTCTGTATCTCATTCTGTTAATTATCCTTATATCATTGGAGCTGTCATTCATCTAGGATTCCTCCTGGACTCCATCCTAAGGGGGTGTTTTGGGCATGTCCAACTGGGAGGAGACCCTGGGGCAGACCCACCACATGCTAGAGGGATTATATCTCTCGGCTGGGCTGGGAGTACCTTGGTATGCGCCACCAGAGGAGATGGAGGCAGTGGCCGGTGAGAGGGAGATCTGGGCATGCCTGCTCAGACTGCAGCCCCCACGATCTGCCCCTGGATAAGCGGCAGAAAGTGGATGGATGGATATACTGTATACATGCATGCATTAGGGCTGGCAGTTGAGATTCCAGGCTGAAGTGAAAGAGCGCCCTCTACAGCTTGGAGTGTGCACAGCAATAATATCACTTAACCCCAATTACTCCAAGGAAACAGACTGCTGTCTAATCCACAAAAATCCTCAATTTGGATGAAAACATCTGTGAAGTACCAACAAAAACAAAATACACACGTTTCCATAACAATACACAGCTGTGCAAGTCATTTTATACATGAACAGATACTCTCAGTATAATAGCTGTAAGAGACTGATAATATGAAGAAATAAGTCAAGGACCAGGTTGCATTTTTTATTATGGGATTTTCAGCACATGAAACACATCTAAAATCGATGTGTTACATGCACTTTTAATAAAGGTAATATTAAAGGTACAGTTTCTAAGTACAATATAACAACATTCATATTAGAATGAAAAGTATTTAAAAGACAACATTAAATTTCTTATTTTCTTTACAGCTTTATTTACAAAATGAATCAAAATACTTATTTTTTTGTTTGTTTTTTTTTTAAGAATCTGACAAGAGGTGAACACGCATTGTGTAGCGATTATTCCTAGAGAAAACTCAGAAGAGCCAGATTAAAAATGTCCATCTTCATTTGTCCCCATTTCAACATCAGTAGCAAATGTGACATAAAAACCGTTTCTGGCTCTTCATTTTCACAATTTGTGCTGCTCTAGTTTAAAATGCACCGATCATACAATTAACAAAAAATGGTGTTTCTGGGAAAAAGGCGTGACCCACACATGTACAAATTCTCAGCACACACATTGGAATTGCAACGCATTAGATGATTTCCTGAATTAAAAAAAAAAAATTAACAACAGAAACACAAAATGGATTGTCGATTGATTTCCAGGTGGTAATGGACAAGAACTTGAAATATACAATATTTCTGTAACGCAATACCTAATATAATTGAGTGAAGATGTTTATATTCCTGGTCTGGTTAATAATGTGTGTTTTTATTTTATTAATTTTGGATTACCTTTAATGTCCAGCCTCCTATACAGCACATCGTTTGAGAGAACATTTTGTTTTCAATGGTCTTTTTATGGTTATCTGGAGTTATACAAACATGGAAAACATATACGACAAATTGTGAAAAAATACATTTTTTTTAAAGAGTTGACCAGTGTGCGCAAATGATTTAACATTTTCCAGAGAAGCTGAAAAAAACAAATATAATTTATGAATCATACATCACAGAGTCAGGTACTCAGTGTTATGTACATTATTGCAAGCAAATTTTGTCTGAACCTGGCAAAAAATTATACTTTTAAATGTGTATATTACAATACTCAAGAATCAGCATGTCCTTTAAAAATCAGTGGTCACACTGGAACCCTGGAATCCCACTGACTGGGGTTTAAGGAGAGTGAACTTTTTAGCCACAAAAATCAATGCATATCTTTTTGCCTAAAACCGTAGACACACATAATTCTGATTCTGCCTTTTCATAGAATGATACTGCTTTTGCTAATAATCTTAAAGTAAGAAGAGAAAAAAGTGTGTTGTCCCAAAACTAGCACTCTGATACAGGTACTTGTTGGGTATTATAGTAATTGTACTTTTCATTACCATTAATCATGTTTATTATTATTATCATCATTATCATTATTTAGCCCTAATATAAACAACGCATCAATACTCAATAAAATAAATGGATGAATGGGTGGCCTAGTCTAGACTTAAGGATCTGTTCACAAAAGTAACTGAGCTAGCACCACACATTAGATTAACACAAAGGAAAAGCCACCATACCCTAGCTCTATCAAACTCACTCTAAACAAGAGTAGTATATTAAAATGGATATTGTACAGCATGATGTATTTAATAAACAGATAAACATTCATACTGAGTAGGGTTTTATAGCCATATCTTCTCCTTACCTATACAGAAAGAAGTTATAAAGTTACCTCTATACACGTGATCAATAATAACATTAAATATTGTGTTGAAATAAATTCAGAAAAGGGATATATAGAGAAACAATGACATATACAGGCCTTCTGAAGTTCTTTGTTCTCAAAAAAGGAACAGAACTGGTCAAATATACAGATGATAACATAATATCACAAAAAAAGGAGATAAATAACAGATTGTATTTACATGCTGATGTCTACAAACTGCACAAATTAATAGTAATAAAACATTTACATTATTGCTTGACATTCCATTATGGCTAGATTTTTTTTCCTTGTTATTTTCAAATATGAAATTTATTTTTCTCGTGACTTGGCTTGCTGTACTTTTGAGGAAAAAAAACAACAGAGAGATTGAAATGAAAAATGCAATGTGGACATTTCTTTCTAAATTAAATCAAATACACAAGTCAGCACATGAGCCTGTCTTCCATTGGTCATTAGAGCCGTGTCAGGGCTGCCTTATGGTCACCTTGTACGCACATACACACACACATGCAGAGAAACCAATGACCCCAGAGAAGAGTCCTTACCAGAGGTGATTCTAGCGTGTGACTCTTACGGGGCGGAGCCCCCAGTAGGGTTGTCACTTTCAATCTCTAGAAATATGGAACGGCAGGTTTTCAGGGGGGCAAAAAATGGGTTGGCTGAAGCCCGCCGGAACCGGGTCTAGAACGCGGCGTGTGGTCATTACGAACAAAAAAAGTAAGAAAACTGAGAACGTGAGACGTGCCGGACTGGAGAGTGTTTGGGAGCCGTGTGACACAACACAAATCACACCAGCAGTGGCATGTTCACCTCTCACTGTTGTCCAGTTACCCATTCCTAATCATTCAATGATGACATTGTCCTGTGACATCAATATTCACCCATGGCAGTACAAAACACAGAAAGATATATTAATCCTACAATATTTTATTTTAAAAACCCTGACTGCCTATATTTTAATAGCTGAGCTTCTTCTACCACAGAAAAAGAGCCAAAGTGGAAGCAATACACAGAGTTAGAAATGCAGGCTGAGCATATGTCATGCCAGAGAAGGGTCATAACTGAAGCAAGGCTCTACATTTGGTCATACCATGGGAAATTCTCACTTCCACTGTTATCATTAAAAGACCTCTTTAGGCTATTAAAAATAATATTGCTTATAATTCTGCCACAGTCACATCTCAAATGAACACAACTGGCGCCACCTACTGGGAATGGGAGGAAGCGACCGCATAAATATTGAGCTGGAGGTTCTCTCCCTTATAATCAATTAACAAGGTACCACTGGTTGGGTAGGGATGTGTAAAACAAAGCTTCACTGCAGCAACTACTGTACCCGTCTTAAAACACTAATGGGTTAAAAAATGTCAATTGGTTAAGCGTAGAGAAAATATTTATTTGGCACAAAGTTTTAACTCACCAAGCGGATTGCTAAGGTTCATTTAGGAAACCAGGAAAAAGCTTTATTTCTTCATAAGACACAAATTAAATTTAGGTTCAAGCCTCTTATCTGAAAATAATCTTTACAACATTGCAAAACCCTCAGATAGAAGTTCATCCCAATCACCTTCCTAAGTCATGTGACCTACTCAGACACAATGTTCAGAATGCAGTCAGTAAAAAGGGATTTTATAATTCAGTTTCAGAGTATTGTTGTACTTTTAAAGGTGTAACAATAACTATTAAAAATATTTTTAAATAATTATTAGAATTAATACTATACAGCAATTTGGCTTTAATTATGTATCCAGTCAGGACTTCACTGACTAATGACAGACAAATCAAGCTTAGAATTTGCATTAAACTATAGCGATGTACAATACTTTCAAAGCATACTTTCAACAGCAGCAAATACTGTAACATAGTGCAGTGATGTCTGACTTAAAACGGTATTGTAACAATCATGTTTTCTAGACTGATTGCATTCTTCACTAGGTTAAAAAAAGATTGTACAATGGAAAAAAAGACAATTCTCGAATTTCCAGTTCTCATTCCCGAGATTCATCTGAACCTTGTACAAGCGATATTAAAATGAGATTGGGCTGCATGTAGGAAATTATGCAATCACTGCGATAATTCACACTGAAATCCCATATCAGGGCAGAAGTTGATTATGCTTGACGTTACCTGCCTACGGGTCCTTCACCGCTTTCTCCCTGAGCTCTCGCTTCACTTCACATCGTCTCAGACTAAACAGCGTGCCTGGCTTCAGGCTCACACCTGCCTTAAGGATGGGAGCCTCCTCTCTAAATTCTGCAACTGGCTTTATTTAACATACGTGCACTCTACGTGTCTTGGGTTGTAGCCGGCAAATTAATTAAACAGAATTATTACAAAAACATATAGATTCTGAGCATAGTTTAGTATTGCTTCTTATCCCAGCCCAAGTAAACATTTTTACGTTCAACATATTAAAAAAAATGATTTGGTTTTTTCGGCAAATATGTTGGAGTAAAATGTAGTGAATGTCTGGGTTTATACTTGACACAGAGACGAATTATATTGCAAAAACAAGTAAAGTGATGAGAAAGGAAAAAACTGATGGAAACTGTTCGCTGACTTTATGTTCACTGTAGGTCTAGGCGTCTGTTGCCCATATAAGGGAAACAGATAATCCACATCTTGCTCTTAAAACCAGTGTGCTGAGAACAGCAATTTTATTTTGCACTCTTCTGTTTGAGTTAAAAAAATTACGCAAGTATGACTCTATGCCTCAGACGACTGTACTACATTTAGCAAATGAAGACAAGATTTGAAATGAATTCCTCTTGTTGGAAATCTGACTGGACTGTTAGCTGACATCCTTAAATGAGATAAGAACCAAAAAAAAAAAATTCACGCAAAAAAGGATAGACTAAGCTAATCCATGCAGACCCTGAGGGATAACGGTGCACAACAAACTGTGTCCTGCCACATACATATTGCACTGCTGCAGAGGAATAGAGATGAGCAAACCCTGCCGTTCTGATGCTCAAATAAAACCACACCCAGGAACAGGCTGAAGAGGCCCACAGGACAACCCCAGACTCCATCGACGTCTTGGAATGTCAAAACACCAGAATTTTCTAGACAGAGGAAAAAAATGCAGAATAAAAACAGACAATGATGGTATGTGGAGGTACAAACAGCAACGCCGTTTTCATGACGTGGCCGAGAGACCTCAAAAAAAGAAAATGGTAATTAAATAGGTAGTTTTGTCTATCATTGTCTTGCAATATAATTGCATTGTTTCTTTTTTCACAGATAACGCACAGGAATTATTGCAGGAATTTTCTAAGTGCCACTTGTTGTCTCTAACATGCAATTCGTTATGGGTTACAAAAATAGAAGTTTCACTTCCAGATGAGGCTTTGAATATGTAAGTCTTTTTCCTAATATCCTGTCCAAAATGAAATGTAATCAACAATCCAGAACTTACTGTACAGAAGCAGTTACATATACACAGCTGTACACACACACAGTGAATGGATAGGGGGAAAAAACCTGTAAGGATCAGCTGACGGTCTGAAATAGTCTGGGACTGTTGGTTGTCACAAGGGTTACCACTGCAAATTCCCCTCTCCCTTTGATCTTAGGGTTTAGTAGCCTGTGGGAAATGTGTTCAAGGAGACCTCCCCTTCTTAGCCACTAGATGGCGATTTTGAGCTGCATATGACATTCACAGCCAGCACGTAGCTGAAATAAGCACTTCCTTCTATAGACCTCAGGTAAAACCCTAGTATTGCAATAAATAAATAATAAAAAAAAAATCGGCAGAAAATCACTCTTCTTTCTGGTAAGACAGATTCGCCATGACACATCCTGGCACGATCTCTGGTCTTTTGATTGCGTGATACACATCTGACTAACAAGCATAAATGAACATGTGTTTGTGTGCTGTGTTCCTGGGATGTAAAGATTCCCATGCTGGTTAAAGTGTGTGTCTGTGCGTCCTTTACCGGGTCTCCTCTGTAAAGAAGTGCTATATTTATGGATGGACAAAGCTTGTAAATCAGCCATAGTAATCTGCAGTGATCTAAAGACCAAGGTTTCCTTTGAAAAACCCAGCACCAGGCCTTGGTCAGTTGTGAGATTTCACCCTGATGAAGTGTCCATTCCCTACAAACACTTCAACAGTCATCCTCAGAAAAAGGAACCAATGACAGGTGACGTCTAGAGTAAGAACAATTAGTTAGCAGTGAAATTTGCGTTGTTTCTGGCAGTGCCAGTGGTGCCAGTGGTAGCTAACCTGACCAAGCCCCACACCTCCAGCTCTGACAGCACCTGTACCTCCCACAGCTGATGTCATCCATGGATGTGGTTAAGACTGTATTTCTTGTGCACATGCAACACTCTACAAGGTTTTACACAAGTCTTAAATAAAACAAAGGTGCAAAAAGTGCCTTATCAATTCAACAATTAAGAATATTCTACCTACTAATATCTTATTTAAAATAGATTCTATAAATATTACCTTTTTGTATTTAAGTAAGTACTTAAGACCGTATACCCTGTAGTACATTATGAAACAAGTGGAACTGCACCGTTATGTCAGTATGCTGAATTTCTGCAGGATACTTCTTCATGGAGGAACTTACAGCCTATGAACTTACATGGTTTCACTGTGTCACAATGAAGGATGGACTCTTTGACATCTTAAGTCTTTGCATTTGACCAGAACGGACAGAATTTCATGATTGTCCACGTAAAGGTGCCTTTTGTGTCTGCGTCAGTGAAAGATCCTTTTCCTGCATTTTGCCCTCTTTTCGTGTGACGATGAGTCAGCCTTCCAGACACTTACCATATAAGAGTATAAGTGGATTGGGGTTCCCCAGGATATACATGGAGTTCAACAAGCCCTCAAGTTCCCACTGGGTCCACAGTTTGGCTTTGAAGAATCCCCTCTGTCTTTTGGGAATTGTACACACCGAAGGATTCACAATGGACTCATCAAACAGCATAGCTGGGTTTGTTTTTGTTTTGATGAAAATGGGATAAATTAAGGGCTGTTGGAGAAAAGACAAGCTGGCTGGGATCGCAGTAGCTCCAGATGTTTGATTGAGGGGAATTCTTCAACGTTCTGAAGACGGTAAAAAAGAAAAAAAAATGCCCCAGAAGTATATGCAGGAGAGGTTTGAGTTCACCCTGAACAAAGTTGAGTTTTAAAAAGACACCTCCGAAGACTGCCCAGGATAAGGACCCCACACCGGTTTATAACAGAAGAAGAAAAAAAAAAAAATGACAAGACAAACCAAAAGAGAAGAAGCCCCCCCCACCCCCCCGAGTGTGCAGTGAGTAGACTGCCCCAAAATCCACGGCTGCGGCGACGCGCCTCAGATTGCTCCGGCTCCGGCTCGCTCACACTCATCAGCGCAGCGGGACGGCTACCCATCCACGGGTGCCGCCTGCTCAAAGTCCGAGCCAAACAGCTCCTTATACAGGGGAGGGAAGTGTGTACGCACAATGTCCGGGTATATTGCTTTGAAAGCCATCAGCTTCTCTGTGTGCCGGCTGCACAGCGCTCGCAGAGTGGACACTTTGCATATCAACTGTGAAGAGAAGCAGAAGAGAGTCAGTTCTGGACAGAATGGGGCTCACAAACTCACATTCATGACTCCAACACAGAGCCAGTTCCGGACTTCAGACTCTAGGCGTGATGTATAGTCTGCAAATGTTTGAACTACCTCTCCAAAGAACTGTCCCTCCCATTTATTGCAGAAAAATGCATCTGGCTTCTGCAGCTGACCTGTATTCTGCCAAATTGCTAGAGGCGTTACTAGTGCAGTCAATGTCACAGTATGTCACATCAAGTGTGATGATTTCATAACCTCCCCAACATTATTGATGGTGCTGTGACGTGACTGTCTGCATGGATAACTGAATTCCCCGTTGAATCCATATCTGCACGTATACACACATGCTGCATCTACGCTGCAATCCTTTAATATGCATGCACATCTATAGCATGTGCAGACCAGAGACTGTGATAATGGTAGAGCATTTATCTGCTGTTGATTTTCCATCATTGATTATCGGTTTGAGTGGCTTACACAAACATGATCACCAAAGAAAAGCCTATTGATTTTTCTACAGAATTAGGACATCAGGATGTCACACCTGCAGAAGAGGTGTGATTGAATAGTTACTGTGGTATGCTTCAAAGTCACATATCCATCTAAAATCACCGTAATGGACAGCTGTCCTTGAACATAGATGTTAGAATATAAATGATGAAGCTAAACCAGCATACACAGCTTCTGAAGGAGCAGGGTCGGGCTCCAATGCTGTAGGTTTCTACCTTTGTGAGAATGCCATCCTCTCGCTGGTTTTTCTGCAGGACGTGCTGAAGTGCCAGTTGGATCTTCTGCTGGAGTTTCTCCACTTTGACCTTCTCCTGAAGCCAGGATCGATCTATGGAAAGCCAGAGGGTCACACCGTGCAGCCCGCAAGGCGGACAATAAAAGGAGGTAATCTCTGTACCTCCCAGCGCAGTCCGGTCTAAGCAACAGATCAATCACAAAGACGCAGATATGCATTTGACAAACACGAGCAGGTTGGGTGAAGGTTCCTCAAAGGACTTTTGAGGACCACGGACTGACCCCAAACCCCGGCCCAATGATGGAAGAGCACGGACGCACCTGCAGACATCAGCACAAACGCTGAGAACAAGGCGATCTCATCCTCGGACAGATGCACAGCACACAAGTTCTTCCCAAACTCGAAGACGGAGCCAATCAGGTCGTCGCAGCCTGGTGGGGGTGGATGCAGAAAAGCTAGGTGAGGTGGGATGTTGCCTTTCTGCTTGATTTCACCCCAGAGCCCCAGCTGGCGGCCTATGATGGTCTACTACCAAATTCCTTTAATCTAATCGGATTTGAGCTAATGCGGGGAGGTCCCGGCCTTGTTAGACCTAATGATGAGCTACTGGTTGACACGGGCAGGGTCCCCTTAGGAAGCTGTTTTAGGTCATTGAAGTTCTCACCAAAGAAACCTCTAGCTGATGAAAAACAGCAAATGCATACATACACAGAGAAACAGCAGACGCACAATGACACACATGCGGGCAAGAGAAACCTACAGGGTTACCGAAATACATGTACGTTTGTTTGTGTCTATAATTTTGTCTTGATTACGAGGATTCTTTCTGCGCTATTACAAATATTTCCATATGCATGTTTACACTCTATATGTGGCATAAATGATATTTTATAATACGTGCTTATGAAACTTGAAAGTATACGATTGTTTATTCCTGTAATTCCACTGTATTTAAGAGCCTTTTTTATATCCCACATGTAGTGATGCAAGGGCAAATACGACAGCATCTGCATGCTGAAAAGACATTTGGGGCTGTCTCTGTGCTCGTCTGGAAATCTAATGATGCTGATTAGTCACGCTCCATACATAAATATAAACACACACGCACACACACACATCGCGTAAACATATCTTTATGGGGACCGCTCATTCATTTCTGTGAGAAAAATGCTAACGCTAACTATGACAACCTTAACCCCCACCCAGCCCTTACCCCATAACCATAAGTAACCAAGCAAAATACAAGTTTTTGCATTTTTAGTTTTTTTTATTGCAGTCACAGATTTTTATTAAATTGAATTTTCCCTTATGGGGACCAGGTTGTGCCTCATGAGGTAAGGTATACCCGCACACACTCACACACACACACCTGCACTTATAATTCTGTGGGGCCCATCCATTCATTTCCCGAGTTATAGGAAGTCTCCCCCCACCCCATCGATTACATTTGATTATACTCACCTAATGATTTAAAGACATCAGGCCCTGCGTACTTCCCGTCAAAGTAAACTGCGTTGTTCTGAGAGTCGAAGGCACGGCACATCCTGACGAATACGACCTCCAGAGATCCTGCCGGAAAAGGACACGGCAGCCGCTTTTTCGTCAGGGCTCTCCTGCTGCATACATCACCCCCCCCCGACCCAACCCGCTCGGACAGAACACAGCGCCTGCTGCGTCAGCTTCTCCAAACTGCCTCGTATCCCCACTATTAGCCAGAGCAGCACACGTCCCCCAATATTAACACAAGTTTTCATTTGTTAAATAAACACGCCTTCAGTAAGTTCTGTTTTCATTTTAAAGCGTATCTAATGCACATTATAAAACTGAGCTCATCTGTGCGAACCCTGGTGTTATTGCTGTATGTGGCATCCGGATGTGCCTGGTTACATTTTGATGAAGCCCAGAAGGAGCCCTTTGAGGGAGGTAACTGGTCTGAGGTTCCTTAATCATTTCTGCCATGTGGATATGCATGAAAAGCACAGCTAACATTTACTGTAAATATATAACAGTGACACAAAAAACATAACTTTGTTGGCCTTGCCGACATAGAGTCAG
>JAODKE010000020.1:8293823-8309448 GCA_026779605.1 Mormyrus hasselquistii
AGTGATGAGCTTTTACCAGCTTTCATTTTGTTTGGCCTCTCTAAGCCACACCTTTCTCTCTAAACCACACCTTTCTCTCTAAACCACACCTTTCTCCCTAAGCCACACCTTTCTCTCTAAGCCACACCTTTCTCTCTAAACCACACCTTTCTCCCTAAGCCACACCTTTCTCTCTAAGCCACACCTTTCTCTCTAAGCCACACCTTTCTCCCTAAACCACACCTTTCCATAGCAACTGGTGAAAGGAATGGACAGTACACATTTTTGTCTCACCACTGTACAGGACTACAAGTTAATCTTGATGCAAACTTAAATGCCTGAGTGTTTTTTATCTTCTGCTCTGCCTAAAAAAAATAAATGAATAAAAAAATCCAGAATTCTACAAAGAAAATCAGTGGAAATAACAGCCCAAAAATAATTATTCTGTTTTCCATTTACCTTCCACACTTGACAGGAATGAGTGAAATTACAGGCGGATAACGGAGGCCGCATTTATACAGACCATTAGGCCGTCCGCGGCAATAGCGGGGCCCTGATGTGCCGGACGGCAAAAAAGCAGAGTGGCGCGGGGGTGACGGGAATGAAGAGCGTTCAGCAAAAGACCGACATCCAGGCCAGAAACAGAGGAGTCTATAACAACTGAAATCTAGCAGGACACGCCTTCCCGAACTGAGAAGACTCTGAGAAACCAGAGGGTGACAGAACACGTTGAGTGGTGAATCATTTCCCCTGGAAAATCAAATGTACTCTTCGAATCCATTGGCATTAAAAAAAAAAAAAAACACGCACACACATATAAGAGGCAACTGCAGCCACTCGCTCAGCAGTTGGCCTCATTCTCAAGGTACTCCACAATGTCTGAAGGCCTCGAGAAGCAGGCTCTGTGGTGAGTAAGCTCACCTACAGTCTGACCTTCTTCTTACCTGACAAGCCTACACAGACCAAACTATAATTTCACAATGACAGCATAACCTTCTCTGTGTTTTTTTATCATCGCATACAGAGAATACTTTCCACAAAGCTTTTCATACATACATGCCATTCAGTCAACTTGTGCATCAGAATACAAAGGAAAATGAAAACCTTGACCCAGACAGCACACCATCTATTTGGTTATTTTAAGGAGTCCTACAATACTCTACTCAACCACCATTCTTCATGGATGTACTCTTAACGGACAAAGCTTTTTCTTTCTCTGGCTACAGTAGACGCCACTTGAGTTTTGCCGGAAAGATGTCAGCTACCAGGAACAATTAACGGCACCCAGACGAGGCTGATGTAAGAGGCACTGCTGGAGGAGAGAGTGAACAACAGCAAGAAGAGATCTGATGCCCCACTTACCTCACCATCATAATTACCAGGCCTAGCTCCGGGGGGGAAGACTAGGAAAAAAAGCAGCCCGGGAATCTACCACTGACTGGGGTGGGGGGTGGTCCCCCTTGGTACATTTTGTCAACCAGCCCCCCAAGAATTTCCCAAACTTCCCGGCTGCCGGCCTGCAGTTGGGGGAGTGTGGACCTGGCTGGCCCCGCCATAAGCTGGGTCTACTGCCCCCCCTCCCCAGCCTCCATAGATAAACGGACAACCTGATTTTCAATGTGATCCTGGATCAACAATGGGGCTTGAATTTCCCTTGTTTGACCAATCGCTCTCTTCATTGGATGACAGTGAAACGCAAACCCCCCCCTTGCTAACCCAGCCACACGTTGAACTCAACATGTTTAAATCATCACAAATCGAGACATGCTTAAATAAACCGGCGACCCACCCATGTTTCTATTTTGGAGCCAGGCCTGATAATTACTCCGGTAACCTCAGCCGTTCACTCAGCCAGTAATGAAGATCGATGTATCACCTAAAAAATTCCGGCTCGTAAACCGCTCCGTAAACAAAATGTCTGAGAAGGGTTTCCTTCCCAAACTTTACTCCAGTACTGGTCCTCAGCTTCTGCCTGTACGTAAAGTTCTCCATAAACACTTGGAGGATAAATTTACATGCAATCTGTCTTTTCTTATTAATGAGTTACTCCCCAGCTAGATCAACACCCTAATTTAATATCTGGGATGGATAATAGCCAAAATTCTACCTTTTCCCTTATTTTTTCCAAGTGATACATAAATCATGTCTTAGGTGAAGAAAGGATACCGCAGTGGTCGCCTTTCTTCAGGTAATCCATCATACCAACAACTTCATTATCACACCATCTGAACAACAGCCCCATTACCAGAATCCTTTTTTGTTGCAAATAAGTACCACTTCGTTTTTCCGCTACAGTTAAGTAATCAGGAGTTCTGTACGCGATTCTTTACATCATAGAATTGCGATAAATCGAAATTCTTCTCCATTTAATGGATGCATAGTTTAGACTTTGTGAAAAAAAGAACTGTGAACTAACTGTAAACATTATAAGCATTTATGTGGATTTAAACACGTCAAAGGGAAATGTGTATGTTTAATGTGGACTTGCAGTTTGACTTGGGGCACAGAGAGGGCTTGTACACTTCAAAACGGCCATGTTCATTAGAGCAGAAATAATCGTGAGCGTGACCTAGCACAGTGCTGTCCTGTTCGTTAGTGACACTGACTCACAGACCACCCAGAGACAAGGTCCAGGTCTGAGTCCAGATTGAGCAGCGGAAGGCAAGCGGAGGGCCTCCCAGCATGCCCCGGGCCACCTAACGAAGGGACTCCCAGCATGCCCCGGGCCACCTAACGAAGGGACTCCCAGCATGCCCCGGGCCACCTAACAAAGGGACTCCCAGGATGCCCCGAGCCACCTAACAAAGGGACTCCCAGCATGCTCTGGGTCACCTAATGAACAGACTCCAGCATGCTCCGGGTCACCTAATGAAGAGTATGCCGCCTCGCTCTTTGTGATCCACAGACTCATTTAACAAAAGACGTTCAGAGAACACAGTGTTATAATTCACACACCAGTTCCAGAACATTCTCGTCTTTCTCAGGCTCGGGGAGGACTGTGAGAAAGTTTTTTTTCTTACAGTCTGTTATGGAACGTTCTCTGCTTTTCTCTAAGCTGAGGAGATTCTGGTCTAACTGCATTCTGGTGACACCGCTTTGATCTCAAGACACATCCTTCAGTTGTTCTTCCTTTGCGATTTCGTCAGGTTCACACTACACAGTGCAGTCATCGTCGCTTGGTATCTTAGGTCGACATTAAGTTCCGTGTCGCTCTGGAATGACACGCGGGGAAGGTGTTGATGGCCGCAGACAACGACGCTAAAGATCACCCAGCACATTATCTGGAATGAGATATTCTTCATGACAACTTCCCAGATGGACAGGATGGGAAGCCTCTGGGTTAATACAAAAATCCCAAAAAGAACTCCAAGCCCGCTTCCTCCCTCCTGAACCTTCTGGCTGGGAGAAGTGGCTTCTTATCAGGAACATCAACCTCAGATGGACACCGTGAATTGAGATGCCACTTTATAAATATTGCAAAATTTGTACCAAGTCAAGTCAACAAGCGTTTCCTCTCGGCTCTCTGAAAGTGCCTATTTCAGATATTCAAACCAATTAAATGGCCGTCCAGGCATGAGGACAATCTGATTAAAAATCTAACCCGGTATTCTGTTCCTCGTTTACCGACGTCCTTCAAAACCTTCTCCTTCACTTTACTTTCATTCAAGCTGTACTGTACTGTAGATAAATAACATGTTACTATCACACAGTAATCAATCTTAAATTCATGGCGCGGTTAAAGGATCCTTGATAATGCATCACAGTATATCAGAAGATTAAATATTCAAGTGAACAAGGTATGGTAATGGCCAAAAACTGTAACAACGACAATTAGATGGGCTGTATTTCTATGAAATGCACTGCACTTGAGGCGTATAGCACAGAACCGACAGCAGGGGGAGCTCAGGTTCATTATCTTACCGTAACAACCGTTACAAAACTATCATTAATAATGTAATGTTTAACATTTGCATTCTATTTACTGTTGTTATTGTATAGTATATATTATATTCAATATTTTCTCCTCGCAGTTTGTTATGATAAAAGGTAATAAAATTACCGTAATTTTAATTTATTTCCTTCCATGTGAATCGTAGCAGTCAGCTTCACCGCATTATCCTGTAGGACATACAGCTTTCTTCAGGAGTATCAGGAATTCATGGGAAAGCGGGCAAGACGAAGCGGAGCGACGCCGGCCACACACCGCAAACTTCACAATGGAGGAACGCGGAAGGCGAACCACTCAGCAATTAACATAAATGAACCATTTTTACATCATTCCAGAAAAAACACAGGTCAGATCACTGTTCATGGTGCCCGCAAAAGTGATTCCTTTCAATGTATCCAGCATCAAATGGGGCTCATATATCACTATTTCGATTGGAGGAGGAATTCTCTTCGCTTGGACAATATTTTGGAAGATGCGGAAGGTCTCCCAAGCAGTAAAAATCACATTAAGAACGGCCATGCGGAGGGAGATTTCTGGAAAAAAAAAACACTTCATTCATTACTAATGAGATGAACTTCCTGAAGGAAATGAGCTTGGCTGTAGATACACATCCAGATGATCATGATCGGTACAGGTGACAAGAACAGTGTGAAGCTTCTAGAATAAATTCTAGAGGGAAATAAACCTTAATGTAAATGCAGAGGAAAATATCTGTTACTTTAACAAATGGTAAAATAGGTTAAGCAGAAAGAGGAAACTCAGCAGCAGATAAATCACCCATAAAACAAGTTCACAGTGTTACAATATTTCATGAGTTTTTATGAAGTTCACGGCGACTAATTACAAGATTACATAAGGGCATTAAGAGAGGAAAACAAAATTAAGCCCGATTCAGTGTCACCAAACACAGATGTTCCCTTGACCCAGTGTCAACAAACACAATCGCACAGTAGATCCCGCAATTCCCGGCGTTCCTTGCCACAATCTATCAGTTCAACAATTGCTCAAATATTGACACACCCTCTCTGCAGACATCCCATAGACTGCTGAAACAAATGTGCCAAACCTTTCAAAATATACATCTGACCCACCACAAAACTCCCTGTAATCTTCATCAATCTGTCTGTCTATGTGTGACGGCTGAGGGGTGCAGAGAGCATGGTGCAATCACCCGCACAATGCCCCTGTCATGTCCTCTCTTACAGTGACTCCCACAAGCAGACAACAGGCATCTTTCCCATGGCTTGAAAATGAGAGAGCGATATGGAGAGTCCAAAC
This sequence comes from Mormyrus hasselquistii, assembly GCA_026779605.1. NCBI lineage: Eukaryota > Metazoa > Chordata > Actinopteri > Osteoglossiformes > Mormyridae > Mormyrus > Mormyrus hasselquistii. The sequence goes on from JAODKE010000020.1 coordinate 8,299,030, forward strand.
AGACGCTGATAAATACAACCAGGTTGGGATCACCTCCCTTTGACTGGACCAGATGCTTAGCCTCACCAGTTAGCAAAATGCTCTAACTGACACGTGCAATTAATCTGTTTCTACCCGTCTGTGAGTGCTGTAGATGAATTTTCGAGGGACCGCCTTCACGTGTTAATACGGTAATGCGGTTTAAGTGGGTTCGTGCTGCGAACCTCGCTTTGTTACCCATCTTCAGGTGAATTTCCTCCCGCCATATAATGGGAGCCAGGAATTGATTATAAATTTCAAACAGTATATATGAGCAGCTCCATGCTGAAGCGCAGCGTAATGATCAACGTTATCTGTTTTTACGATACAAATAAACAGATGTGCATCACATGCTGTACTTTCTCTCTCGTTAATTAAATAAGCAGGACAGATACAATAAAATATAGCATATTATCTCCAGCAGAATGTCACCTGCCTTGCGATTTCTGGGACAGGCTGCACTCGTGTTCTGAAAGGTGCATGGATGGATGACTGATATATTTTAGCATGTTAGCATAACTGTAACTTACCCTCATCCAATACAAACACTACACTATTGGGTAATACTGTTAGAATGCCCTGCACTTCTCGACAATTCTACAGCTCCATGTCAGTCTTTCCTAATTGGAACCACCGGACATTTCTGCTAGAGGGACGCAAGGAATAAAATGTTTCTTAAATGAAAAAGCCGAGCATATTTTTTTCCCTATAACGTCATGTCAGAGGCAGCTTGAGGCTCAGACGAGTAAGATTTTAATTGCGATCCTGAATTGGCAATTAGAAACAGCAGAGCGACGTCTCCGCTATGGCTACAGAGGCGCGTGCCGCACTCCACGCCGCGCGTCCGGGGCAGCCACGCGACCGGCACACAGCAATCTCCCGGATATCTGCAAATAAATCTAAAACACCTAAGTGAAAAGTGTAACAACAATTAAGATGAACCATAACATAAAAAGAAGAACAGTTCTCAAATAAGAAGAAGATAAAAAGTAAATATCTGTGTGTCTTTAGATTGACTATCACACAAACTATCCATTGCTAGTAGTGGAATATGATTTTAAAATAATTTTTAATTATTGCGGCACTTGGGGTTATCTTTAGCTCACGAATCAACAAACATTTCAGTAAATTCAAGTGTATATTATAACAATCGGTTCAGTTTCATGTAAAGTTTCCCACCGTAGCAAACAAATCTGCACTCAAACTTTGCATTAAGAAAAAAGAAAAACTGCCTCTGATGTTACATTTCTGTCAGAACTTGTACAGCAAAGGAGAGTAAAATTAGACTTGTGGTGTTTTCTAATCTCAAAGCTAACATGTGTTAAAAGCCATATTTAAAATTATAAATGCATGCTAAAAATGATAACTATAACTTCACAGTGCTGCCAGAAACTGTACTAGAGACAAAGCTGCCGATCGTGCGGCAAACATCTGCTAATGGAATTCTGTACAGCTTATTAACCAGCTTTTTAATGAAGAAAGGGTTTCATTGGCTAAGTATTGCACTACAGTGCCTTGGTGTTACAGAGTGCATGTGTTTAGCTCAACTGTTTATGAAGAAAATACACACATTCCACACCAAGATAGTTTTAAAATGCATGCTGAGACAAAAAACAGAACGTGGACGTCCTCCCTGAAGCATCAGAAGCAGGAATCACAGACTCAAGGCATGAGCCACCGTGGGCAGAATTGCGGTTTGTCAAACGGCACACACACCTGCAGTGGTGCATTATGGGTCATTTACTTACATCTGCCGGATAAACCTGAGAAAATGCCCTTAACAGGGGAAGGAGATGCAAAATGTACTCATATTAGGATTCAGCTCCACAAACCTGGAGGTGTGAGTTGAGAGTGTTACCCAACTGGGGTGGTATTTGTTTTTCATGGCTAACCGTCCATCAATGAACGGAATATAAATTGGAACAAATAAGGTTTATAAAACAAAAGGAAAAAGCAATAGAAAGAAGCCACACGTGTGTCTTAATGTAAAGGTCCCTTCGCCAGATAAACCGTGCACTGGCTGTTCACAAGAAGCGAGCCTTTACACTCTATCTGCTCTGCTACCCTGCCCTATTTAACCGGAGAACACCGTGCGAAGCAGCTTGTTACATTCCCGAGTCGGCATGGAGGCTCGGCAACAGACAGTTGCTTGATTTTTGTTTTCAGTAAGTTGCCCCTCGTTGCCCCTCCCTGGAAGGTGGCTGGTGACATTCCGAGCCAAACACGGCAAATATCAGCTGGGGGCTTGTTTACAGTGCGGACTCTTAGGCCATTCTTTCTGTAAATAAAGCAAACCAATCACACTGCAATCACCCAAAGTCCTGCTGTGTCTGTACTGAAATAATCATACTGTGCTCTGTTACCGTAGTTACTAGACCATCAGACACTCCTTGTTTCTTTGTTACGTTCTGTACCATTTTGCAACACAGTATTGAATAGTTTATGTTACAGGGTTGCTGTAACAGTTGAGTTTTTGTAGGTGATTTTCAAGATGAAACAATATACTGAAAAAAAACAAGTTCCTAAATGCAGGGAAACTTGATAATAGTTTCCTTACTGCTTGCAAGGTAGATGAGTGATTATGGTTCCTGTTCACACATCAACAAATGACAGATGATTCAGACTTTGAAATCTACACAAAACACTAATTATAAACATATAGCTAGATAAATTACAATCTATAGGAGCTTAAGATTTGTAAATAAAATAACGCAACAGAGTCCACATTACGGGGGATTCAAGAAACCAAATTGTTGTTTCTTGACTACTGGAAGATCTTAGGGAGAACATGACAACCCAAGATGGGGCACGAGCCCATCACAGGACACACTCACACGCCATTCATTCACCAACACACATGCACCTATGGGCAATCTGGTGACTCTAATGAACCTCAGCATGTTTTTGAACTATGGGGGGAAGATTAGAGTAGCCAGAAGAAACCCCACAACGAGAACATGCAAACTCCACACGAAAGAATCCATGGTGGAGACTCGAACCCTGGTCCCGTACGTGTGACACAACGGTGCGAGCTACTGCACCACCATGGCATCCCCTACTTCTGGTCAAGCTAACAATAATAAAAAATAAATATAAGGGTGATGTGCATGACATAACTTAACCCAACAACTGTGCCAGTTCCTATTCGCCCCCCAAAAAAATTTTGTGTTGGTGCAGTCCATGCTGTGAAATAGAACAGCATGAATCTGTCCATATTGGTTCATATGATTATGATGCAGCTCTGCCTCCATCCTTATTGACATGTGACTGGCCTCTGACATGTCACCCTTCATCCACAAAAAAAAATCTAATTAAGGAAAAACACAGACCTTAAATTCATAATAAAACAGTGTGATCACAAAGATAACAAGCAAAATGCTTAGATATAAATAACCCAACTAAGGGCTTGTCTCCCCTTAAGCGGGATGAAGAAGGACACCTAGGAAAATACGAACAAACAAAATAATAAATCAGCAGTCAGTCAATGCTCTTGTTTTGCATGAAGAATTTTTTTATACTTTCATAAACACAGTAACCTCACTACCCCGATTTGTGCCAATATGAAAATTGAATTCAAATAGCTTCTGGAATTGCTATTACTCCTGTTTGACGGTTAAACGACTTCACCTTGGCTCAGGCTAACGTTGTCCCTGGGCTGTTTTTGGGTTTATCTCGCAAGCGTGCGTGCACAGAACCGTTAATACATCATCAGCCGGCGGATCTGTATGTGCCGTTAAAGCAAGCTGCAGAGGACTTCTGCATTTCTTTACCAGACTCAGGGGTTAAGGGGGACTCAAAGGTTCCCGACCCAGTGTGAACGACTTCCATTTTGGTTGCTGTTGCCGGGGGAACGGTAATTGGGCTCATAATTTATGTGTTGTTGTGGCGGAAACTGACGAGTCTCCCGACTGCAATACGACATGTTTACTCCCAAGGGACACGGCAGAGTAAGACGGGCGCCTTGACATCAAATGCCCTCCACCCCCCCCACCCCGCCTCCGCTGTGCCCCTCCAGCAGCCCCACCCTCACTGAGCAGTACTTGCTGTTGAAAACTGACATCGGCCACAGACGCAGGACATAGATATGAGATATACACGCTGAGCACAGACACTTGGTACAGACACTAAGCTTTGACCTGGCTCATAGACACAGACACTAGCCTCATACACAGAGCACAGAGCATAGCCTCACTGACAGGGTATAGCCTCACACACAGAGCACAGACACTAGCCTCAATGACAGGGTATAGCCTCACACACACAGCACAGACACTTGGTACAGACACAAGGCCATGACCTGGCTCACAGACATAGGGCAGTGAAGCACAGTACAGAAACCAGCCCCACACATAGAGCAGAGACACTAGGTACAGACAGAAGGCTGAAAGTTGAGACTCAGGACTGCACAGAAAGACAGGGCAGTCGCACAGGTCACAGACACAACGCTGTTCCAGACGGGGGGTGTTTTACATTCAGTCTGCAGTGCCTTATCAGAGGATGATCTATGTCTCAGTCTACACTACGTGCTATAGCCCCCAAATCCATGAGGTCGCAGGTCAAAAGGACAGGCATTCAAGCACGGGATGACTCTGTGGACCCCTTGGGCGTTTGTGATCAACTGGCCTCTTCTGTTTCTTCTTTATATTCACACAACGTTGTGTGCTTTAAAAACATCATACTTATTTATGCACGCATATGTATGTATGTATTATTTTTTACCTTGAACTTGTATTAAAAAAATACAGGAAGACAGGTGGATTTTTTTTTTTTTTTTTTAGAAAAATCAAGCACGTAGATCATGAATATTGATTGGAAATTTGCAGGCATCATGTTTGCAAGCTCGTCATTTCAGGCAGACTCTACATGTGGCAGGTGCTCAGACTCTAATTAATCGTGTCATAATCAAATTGGACGGGGGTGGGGTGATTCAGGAAGGATGTGATTTAACCTGAAGAACGTCAAGTCCCGTGAAAGTCACAGCAGGAGGGGAACTGATGTGAGACGTTATTAAGAGACGGACGCCTCCGTGACCTCGGCACGCTGGGGGTCAGCTACATGGGGGGTGGGGGAGTTCTGTCTGTGCCATGCCGTCTATCACGTCAAGCGAAAAGGCAGTGGATACTTGACAGACGCCCCCTCTCCCAGTCACCCCATTAAATATGTGTCATGCCAGACAGCCGGTGGTTGGATGTCCCGCCAGCACGGAGCCCGGGACTCAGGGATCACGCCCGGTGTCAGACACACGCTGGGCTCCGCCTGCATGGCCTCCGCCTGCATGGCCTCCTGTCCTCTGCACCTCGATCCCACCATCCAGAAGGTTCTGCTCTGTTCGGTGAAGATGGACACTGCTTCCAACAGCGATAAGTGAAAATTACCACTGAGGAACAATAATCTAAAAAGCTGTTATTTTAGCAACAGCAGGACAGATGGAGGCAGCCAAGTCACTAGGCTGTGTCAGGGTTTTTCGAGTCTGTTACAAACAAAATCTCACCCAGTAGATGAGACTCACACCCCCTGACACCTCTAATCTCTAACCCTAAAGGTAACACTAACTCCGTATCTTAACCATAACCCCTATGTAACCCTAAACCCTAACCCTAACCGCTATATAACCCTAACACTAACCGCTATATAACCCTAACACTTACCCCATGCCCTAACCAAGACCTGAGGCCGAAAGGACACAGTTGCTAAGGAACGAGTTCAAACTGAATAAGGAATCATTAGGACCAACCAGCAAAACAAAAAAGAGACAAATAAGGCCCAGTAAGGCTGCTCAGAACCGCCGTATGATTCCTCCCACATGGAACTCCGGTAAGGTGTGCGGGTGTTACACACTCCAGTACTGCATACGAAAGCCATGTGCTCTAGTTATAACTGGTACCATTCCAGCGCAAGGGAATAGTTTAATTAAAAGTGTAGGTTGCTGGCAGACAATCCCTTACTGTTTCTCCTTTTAAAAGAAAATCGGGGGAGGCTGACTTGTGATTTAACCTTTGCCAGCTTCCTGATTTGTGTTTACTGACAGTGGTTAATCTCCGAATCCCACTGTCAGCTCCAGGCTGAGCATAAGATCCCTGCAGGCCACCCCCTACATTCCCTGCCCTCCTCCCCTCCCCGTAACCCAACCCTCCCCAGCTTTTCAGGATTTCGTCTGTCGTACTCAAAAATGGGCCAAAAGTTTAATATAAAAACCCCTCAAAGCTGGTACAGTGATAAAACGTGAAAGCCTTCACGTGCCAACAATAGAGGGGGAATTTCTCCTAGAAGCACCAAGCTACAATGGCCTCCCGCGGGAATCCTGACCGGCGTAGCACGACGGGGCTTTTGGGAGACGAAGCCAGGCGTAGCACCATGTGCCGGACCGCTGCAGCTCGAAGGCCTGCCGGAGTCTCACACAATCCGATTCTCTTCGGATTGACCTCCTTACCTAATGCCTCATTTGTGCAATGTAATGGTCAGCTGAAATTTTTACAGGGGTAAGAGGGAGTAATGATGAATAGTGAATTGTCTGGGGGGAGGGGAAGTGATATTGATTTGTTACTTTCAGGGATGACAGTGAATTGTCCAGGCTCTGGTGGGATTGGCACTAAAATGTTCAGACTCTGGTAGGATTTATGGTGAATTGTCCAGACTGGTGAGATTGATGCAGAATTAGTAAGGCTCCAGTGGGATTTGATTCCAGATTTTCCAGGCTCTGGTGCGGTTGATGCTGAATTGTTTCAGCCAGGGATGGTGAGCCTGAACCATGGGATTGACCTCTCGATCAGCCAATAATAAAACAGTGGTTTTCAACTCCAGTCCTCAGGGCCCATTTTTATTGGCTGATTGAGAGGGCATCCCAAAAAAACGCACCCACAGTGGCTGTCCATTGTCCAGGTTCACCACCGCTGGTCCAGGCCCTAGTGGGATTGGTGCTGAATTATCAAGGCTCTAATACGGTTGATGCTAAATTGCCCAAGTCCTTGTAGTACTGAGGCTGCATTGTTTGAGCTCTGGTGGGAATGATGCCAGATTGACCAGGTGCTCATTTGAATGGTACAGGAGCTGACATGAATTTATCTCAATATATCTCACATATTAATCTTTATTTATTAATAACAATAATAGCAATAACATAAATGAAATGCCCTTCACACAAGACAAAAAAAGTTACTGGAACAATTTCACATTATCTGTAACTATTTTGTGCGCCTGCTAACTCACAGACACACTCAGTGTGATGAGTAGTGTAAGCGAGATGTGTGCAGGGGGCGGGAGGCGAGACGTGTGCAGGGGGCGGGAGGCGAGACGTGTGCAGGGGGCGGGAGGCGAGACGTGTGCAGGGGGCGGGAGGCGAGGCCGAGCCGGCCTTTTAGCCCCTGGCTTCTGAGCACTGTCTGCCTCTCTCCGGGGGAAGGAATGACCTTGTCGTCTAGCTCACGCATTCCGGCTGTGTGGCTTTAGTGGATCAGGGTAGAGCGTGTTTGGGTGCTTGTGTAGGGCTGGCTTCACACACACAAAACTGTTCAGCAGTGTGTGACAGAATGAGTCACACTGTGGAATTCTATGGTATTAAGGAGTGTTCATGATATATATTCCTAGATAAAGAGTAATATGGAAATGTTTATAGCTAATTTGTCTGGGCATTGAAAAAAAAATACTATTTCACATAACAATATAGACACTCCTGACTAAACATCCGAGTTCCGTTCTTACAACTAGATCATTAAGCGAATTGGTCGATAAGCGCGGAACCGCCCCTTACCAATATTAGAAGTGTACTGTACTGGTAGTGGGTTTGTGTCAACCATCTTTAGATATCGTTTCAATGTCACTTTACACCATTTGTAGCATTTTTAGTATGTTTATAAATGTTTTTTCAGTAGTGTACTGTATACTGTAATAAACAGCACAGTGTTCCCGTTACATGTTTATTCCATATGTGACAAGTGAAAATCTACGAGTGATACTGTAACTAACAAAACAGAGAAAAGACTTAGGAGGTGAAGAACAAGAAACAACAAGCTGATAAGTGCTAATGTTGATCATCAGCGAAATAACCAATAAAAGATACACCACCATATATCGGAATGTTTCGTAAATTAGCATCACTGCATTCCAATGAATCACCGTTAGCATTCTTTTGCAAATTACTGAACTAAAACAGCACATGGACATTAAGTCACTTGTACATATTAACTAAGATATGAAACAAATAAACTTGCAGCCATCGCTTTCAAAGAAATAAGTAAAGTATATGACATAGAAAAACTTGAACCTTGCGCACGTCCATGCTTTACACGCTAATGGACACTCCTTATTCCACAACACAAAGCATATGCATCAAACTACAGCATATAATACTGACTGGTCAGAGAGTCAGTCATAAGGTAGGACTTTTAGTGAGTAACAGTAACCCAATAAAACAAGAGAATTTCTTCTGTTCACCAAAATGTTACTAATATCATGTTAAATTTCACCGGCTCACTTAATTAACTTAATTAGTTAACTTGATGAAGTATGTATTAGCAAATACAGTGCCAGTGGTCAACAGATACATGACTATGCTGCATGGCTGCAAGGTGTGTTATAAAGAAAGTTTCTTCACCTTGAATAAGTGACTGACCCTTGAGATTCTAACACAACTAAGTCTTTTCTCTGTTTTGTTTGCACTTTGGAGGACAGAAATTGTGGACTTTCCATAGTTCGCCTAATTCCGTGGCAACAAAACGAATGATGCAACCCGAACCACTTTACCTGAAAGACTTACACTCAAAACATCAGTACTGAGAAGGCAGATAAGGACAGAGAAGATGGATGCCTTCGATGGGGAGGTGATCGGTGTGGAGGGCTGTGTAACTGGGAGGTTGAGATAAATAGGCTGGCCCAATCTCACGTCTCACTAATCAAAGAGATGGACCTAAAATCCAAAGCCTTTCAACCTTCAGAAGTCTTTCTGTAGATTGAAGGGTTATTGGTAAAGAAGCACTATTAAACAAAGAGCTGGTGCTCTGTCCCGTTCTGTAGGTTAGAAGGTCGTTGGTCCAAATCCCATGGTCAGCAAAGTGATCTCACTGGTGGGTAGGACCCCGCTTTCTCGAGGGACTGTCACATGTACATAAATTTTGATGAAGTGTCTGCTAAATATTTAACAAGCCATTAATTTTTCTCTCCATGGCAAGTTTCCTGAGTGGTCAGTAGCTGTATGCAAAACAGATAAATAGTGGAGAAGCTCATCTCCTTTGACAGGGAGCCACAAATACACAATTTTCTAATGTAATAGGTGTGACATTAGTTGCTCAATCATCACTGTTATTTAATAATTAGGTATAATAAATAAGACATTACAAACAACACAACAATAAACAGGATCCAGTTGCAATCTCCTGGAATTAGCATATGCCACAAAGAATGGGGAACAAAATTTCCAGATGTAAGTGAATCATTTCTACTAAAAAATTATGTAAAAAATGATGCTGTATTCTGCATAAACTTATAAATTTGATAAAGGGTATTTAAAGTGTCTTCTCTGATTCAATCATGTCAATATTCATGCTTATTTTTGCACGAGGTATTTTTATGTATATGAAAACACAGATATTTGTTAAGTCTTTAAATTGCTTTGCCGCTGAAATAAACAAATTAACAAATAAAGACATGCACGCATACGTCCGCACACACGCACACACACACAGGGACCGTCCATTCATTTATACGGGCAAAACACTGATCCCAACAATGGCATAAACTCCTACCCAGCCTTTACCTTAACCATAAGTAGCCATAGATTTTTCTAGAATTGAATTTTCCCTCATGGGGACCATCAAAATAACAGGTGTTTGTCATATTGCGGGAACCAAATATCCCCACAATGTAATGTATAACTGGACTACACACACACACATGGGGTGCATACAGCATTGTAAAATGAGATGAAATATGAGATGAATTCACATTTTAGAGGTAACATCATTGGTAGATAGCAAACAACTAGTGGGGTACCCCCTGGACAGGAGGGCTGTATGAAATAAGCATTCATTCATTCACCAGCCACTTCTTAAATACAAGCTCAAGGGGGCGTGAAGCGGGGGTATGCGTTATACAGAAGGCCTGTATTACATATTAAGCAGCTCACAGGGGGCGTGGAAGCAGCATAAGGCATGAAGCGGGGGTATACGTTATACAGGAGGCCTGTATTACATATTAAGCAGCTCACAGGGGGCGTGGAAGCAGCATAAGGCATGAAGCGGGGGTATACGTTATACAGGAGGCCTGTATTACATATTAAGCAGCTCACAGGGGGCGTGGAAGCAGCATAAGGCGTGAAGCGGGGGTATACGTTATACAGGAGGCCTGTATTACATATTAAACAGCTCACAGGGGGCGTGGAAGCAGCATAAGGCGTGAAGCGGGGGTATA
>JAODKE010000020.1:8309548-8330297 GCA_026779605.1 Mormyrus hasselquistii
ATACAGGAGGCCTGTATTACATATTAAACAGCTCACAGGGGGCGTGGAAGCAGCATAAGGCGTGAAGCGGGGGTATATGTTATATAGGAGGCCTGTATTACATATTAAACAGCTCACAGGGGGCGTGGAAGCAGCATAAGGCGTGAAGCGGGGGTATACGTTATACAGGAGGCCTGAATTACATATTAAACAGTGTTGATGTTTTATACATAGTACAAAGGCAGCATGGTGGCACAGTAGGTTGCACGTGTGTGTGCCCCATAATGGGTTGGCTTCCCATCTAGGGTGTGCCATGTGTGTCCCGAAATAGGCTCTGCATCCACTATGACCCTGTACTAGATATGTGGTAGGGATGATGGATGGATTACATATTAAAAGTATTCTTATTTGAAAGCAGTGAGTTACAGTTAAAGCAAACAGGACCTTATGTTTCAGAATTAATATTTATTTGCTCTAAGCTAGGGGTTCCCAACCCTCGGCCCCTGGACCAGTACCAGTTCACAGCCAGCGTTTAACCAAGCCTTGGAATGCTGAAGGTGGAGTTGCTGAACGATAGCACTACCTCCTGTGCACCATCAGCCTGTAAGAGCACAGTGTTACCCACAAATAGCTGCTATAAACAAACCCCTTATTTGCTAGAGGGCCAGGGGTCACATTTAATTTACTGACTGGAAAGTGCCAATTTGCATAAAACTCCAGGGTTTTTCTTTGAAAGGGATAGGCTTACTGCATACTTTTTAAAAAGGATAAGCTTACTGAGTACTTTTAAAAAAGGATAGGCTTACTGAGTACTTTTTTTAAAGGGATAGCCTCACTGAGTACTTTTAAAAAAGGATAGGCTTACTGAGTACTTTTATTAAAGGGATAGCCTCACTGAGTACTTTTAAAAAAGGATAGGCTTACTGACTACTTGTCAATCATGAAATTCCAACCAGGTTGCACTTTTCTGAGGTTGAAAGAACAACACCACTGTGGAAATGTTAGGAACATGAGTTTTAGACATAGTATCAATCTGTACACATTCCCATAAACACATAACAGTCCCCTTTCCACAAAATGACAGAGAAATCTAAGAAGACCATAAGAAAACAGTACCGCATGCAGCAAACGCAGTAATCACACACTTAACTTGACCAAATTAGCAGGATGTTAAATCTGACACCAAACTTGTGTGGGCAGGACAGCAGGTGCAGTCATACTCCCCAGGTGTTAAAAATGAGCCGTCATGGGCTCTTTACCAAAGGCTTTTACCAAAAGAACAAGTTTTCATTTCACAAGAAACATGAAGGATGCATTAAAAAATCGATCTCTTTTCTATAGCTGCATATTCTTTGCTCAACCCCGCCCTGAAAGTGTAAGGGTACTATCAACTGATCCATCATTATTTGAAAGCAGTGAATGACATTTAAAGCAAACAGGATCTTTTATTATTTATTTGCTCTGAGCTAGGGGTTCCCAACCCTCGGCCCCTGGACCAGTACCCGTCCATGGCCAGCATTTAACCAAACCTTGCAATGCTGAAGGTGGAGGTGCCAACCATCCTGTATGTGATTACTTAACCGCTTAATTGTTTTATTACTTTTTTTATTGTTGTTTTTAATGTAACGTTCTCTCAATGTCTGTATGCACTTTGAGATTTTCGCTGTAAAATGTAAAGTAAATTAAATTTATTATTATTATTATTATCATTATTATTATGTTATGGGATCGTCCCATATCGAGGAAATGCTGCGATCCACGAAAATATCACGATCCCTGAAAAACAAAATCTCATCCATTCATTTTCCTAGCTGTTTATCCAATATGCCGGCTGTGTACTGGAGCTGCTCCTGTTTTAGGCTGTGCAGGGCCACACAGATGGACACCCCAGGACAACTGACACCCCAGGACAACTGACACCCAAGAGGTGTCATGACAGACACCCCAAGAGGTCCCCGCCTCATGGACTGTGAACCACCGCTCGCTAAATTTATAAACCGTGGCACCTTTCTGTGAGCCGTGACATGTTGTACGCTTCCATTTCCTGCTGCAGAAATGCTGAGAGTGTGTAGCCATTTGTATTTGCAAGTCAATGAGGAGCTGTTGGGATTCATTCACAGATACTTGCAGAAAGATCGCATTAGCAAAGGGTTTACAGTTAGAGCCTTTGCCAGTGTTTTTCCTTTTTGGTTGTGTGTATTTTATTGGTCTAATTTTGGTTAAGTGAAGAATATAAGAGCAGATCCTCTCCTGAATCCTGTTTGGCGTAGTCTCTCCTTACAGTAGAGGTAACACTAGATATGGTGTGTTAAAGCAAGTTTGAGCACAGCTCACTGAATTTGGGTTGGAACCTTTTTGTTGCAGGCAGAGAGAAAAATATGTGCGACGGTCATGGAGATGGCAACTGGCATGCTGTCAATTTGCAAAAGTGCAGCACAACACTGTCTCGTGGAAACAGTTATGGAAGTCCTCATATTAGCAATAACATCAACATATCCAGACGCAGAACAGCGATCAGCTGTACAGTCCTTATTCAACGACTCTTATGGTCGACTGAAAATCCTGCACATTTCTTTGGAACCAGTCAGCATCCACATTTGCAGATTCAATAACCTGACATTGCCAGACATCAATAGTTTCCATTGGTGATGTGGAAATGCATGCTTGACACAAAGGGGCACACGCTCACCTCTCAGATTCAAAGTCCATCCAGTTCCTGAACATGGCCTTCACACATACACCCATAGGTGGACATTTCAGGTGCAGAAAGTAAAAATCCAAACCAAGATTTTGTTTCAACCAATGAAAATTGAAATGTCCACCTCTGCATACTCACAAAAGAAAGCGAGGACATTCTCTATCATGACCTCTACACCCAAAATAAATCACCTCTCCATCCACTCCCTACCAGGATCACAGTACACTCTCGAAAAAGACCCCAATAGAATGCCATAAAAAGAACCTTTCAACTACTCTCTAATAAGACTCTGGGGCAGGGTGAAAGTCAGGTGACTAGGACTGGAATGCTAATTAATTCCACCAGTCCCTCCTTTCTTTTGATGAATATATTTTTTCCGCTAGTAACTCGGGAGAAGTCTAAACTCTGGACATCCAATCCTCATCCCCTGACAAGCTTTAACTCATCCCATACTCAACCCGTCCATTTGGCGTTCATTTCAGTCCACTAAAATGACATTTTTCTTTTGGTATTTCCCTGGTGTATGATGTCAGTCAAGTTGCTCTCCCACCCTAATCCCCCTGAAAAGGACATTGTTTTCCCTAAATAAAGGCGCCGTTTCCTATGGCACGTGATCCTATCTGTGTTTCCAACCGGACACAATTTTACAGACCTTTACACGTCCCCAATACTATGGCGGCAGGAAATGTGGGCTGCAGAATTTAGCTTCCTAGAGCTTGCCTTATGAATTCTATAAGAAGAATATTTGCTAAACACCCCAAGTTTTTTGTCAGTATCAATATACATTGAATATTCAGGGTATTACACTTCATCATGTCTGTGAAGGGCAGTAAAACTCCTTAAACAGAACTATTAACCACTTATGAAAGTGCCTTGTAACCACCATGATGTACATTTATTACAAAGGCATCCCTCCAGAAGACCAAGGCAAAAGGCTGTGGGGCTGTGTGTGGGTGTAGGTACACAGGGACTGCCACTGCCAGGTCAAACCTCTAATGAGAACATGGGAAACTCATCTCTCACAATGAAGAGTGAAGGACTCTGAGGCACCTACAGCGGGTTCATTAGAAGATGATATGGAGATTCTCAAGATTACTCAATGCCAGACTCATTCTAGAAATGTCCCATTTTACCCCTACAGTGGGGGGAGACAAGCAACAATGAGAAGAAACGATGGGGACCGTTGGCACTATGTGTAGATCTAAGGCAGCTTGGTGCACTTTGCTAAAGAGCAAATACAAGAACAAACATTTTTCAGGTCTAGCTACCAATACCTATATATTAAGTAGGTTAAGTTTCCATTGGTGATGTTGAGGTATTTAATTATTCTCTATAAATAATTAAGACCCAAACAGTCTTCATATATACATCAGATCCAATAGGCCATCAGAAATTTGACAGATTTCCTATTTGGTATAAACAATAAATATGTAAAAGACATAATATAGCTTCACAGATCACCCATCCGTGTTCCAGCTGTTTACTGACTACAGAGTAATTCGGGCCCACTCCTTTTCCAGGCAGCATAAGGCACATAGCAGGGGAACACTATGGACAGGATGGCAGTCCTTCACAGAGCGCCCATACACGCCACACACACTATGAACAGGATGGCAGTCCTTCACAGAGCGCCCATACACGTCACACACACTAAGAACAGGATGGTAGTCCTTCACAGAGCGCCCATACACACCACACACACTATGGACAGGATGGCAGTCCTTCACAGAGCGCCCATACACGCCACACACACTATGGACAAGATGGCAGTCCTTCACAGAGTGCCCATACACGCCACACACACTATGGACAGGATGGCAGTCCTTCACTGAGCGCCCATACACGCCACACACACTATGGACAGGATGGCAGTCCTTCACAGAGCGCCCATACACGCCACACACACTATGGATGATTTAAAGACGCCGAGTAGCCTGGCTGCATGTCTGTGGACAATGGAAAGAAACCAGGAAACATGGAGTAAAAAAGCACAGCATAGCGAGAGCATGCAGCTCCTCCCCCCTCAACCACACACACACACACACACACACACACCATGTAGGTGTGAGGCACCCCACCACCACTGCTACATGATTTACATTTACAAACAACTGAGTTTACACAGCTTTGTACATTATTCAAGAAACACAAGGATGTTCTCTCATCTCTCATAAAACAATCACGTATATTAAAGTGAAATATGTGCTTTGCAATGGGTTGGCACCCCACCCTGAGTTATTCCCTGTCTTGCACCTATTGTCTCCAGCATTGGATCTGAACCCCACAAACCCTGCATAGGACAAATGGTATAGAAGATAAATGAAAGAATGAATGAAAGAGGATTTAAAAATAATAACATTCTAAGATACACTTATCTAATATGTGCTTCCTGCTGCTGTTTAAACACGCCTGTCTGTAGCAACCTGCTGCTACCTCACGGCAGATCAATCAAATCTCAGCAACTCACCCTCTGTTCTAATGAATTCACAATGAATTAAGACCTCCTCTCCAGGATAGATGTATAACCATTGCCGTGTAAACAGGGACTCCTGCCTTCGGAGTGGTATTCCCACCTGAGACATGAATTTGTACATCAAAGTGCACATTTCAGATCAGCTCCCAATCACTTGTGTTGCAGGGCTGCACACTGCCTGCTCTCTTCTGTCTGCCAAGATCCCACAGGGGCCTCTGTGAGGAATCGCTAATCCCATCTAGTCAGACCTGGCCGTACAGATAACACCAGCTTCCAGAGAGGCGAAGTCCTGTTTGTCTGTGGGAAATGTGGCAGATCGCTGGGGCAGTACATGAGCAGAAAAGGAGGAAAACGGATCAGAATGCTGGACTAAACACATGACCGCACACCTAGGATCACACACACACACCACATTCACACAAACACATGAATTTATATTTATTGATATTTTATTCACCAGCTGCTATTATCCAACGAGAAGTACAAATGAGGCAGCAGGGTCAGACGGTCTCTAGAGAAATTGGGGTTAAGGGTTTCGCTCAAGGGCCCATTGAAGGGCCAGTCACAGGATTCTGATCACTAACACAGTGTGCTAAGGCACCAAGCCACACGCCACCCGGAATATACAGACACCGCAAGACAAAGACGACCCACATTGCCTTCCTTGTGGATGCCGATGAAAACGCTGAAAGGAGACAGTGTCATTTAACGAAGATGTCAAACATCTCCGGGGGGCTGTGTGAGTAGAACGGAGGGGCACATACTGAGCACTCCTAATGTCACACATTGTCCCACAGCACCCTTTCATGCCCTAATACACGTCCTAACACGCATGTCCTAACACACGTCCTAACACACATGTCCTAACGTTCTCATTGTTGGCTTTGCATTGGTATCTTTTTACACTATACAACCTTCCATTTTATCAGTTTATTTCCTTACACACAGTGGGTAGCAATGTGGTCCCACTCACCTTGACTGTAATGTAGATGTGGAATCTGCACGTGAGTGAGATTTCTGATCCTGCCTTGTGCCACGTGATGGACAGACCAGCATCCTATGCTGCCTTTTGCCCTATAATGGACCAATATCCCATCCCGCCTTGTGCCCTGCGATGGACCAGAATCCCATGTTGCCTTTTGTCATGTGATGGATGGACCAGGATCCCATCCTGCCTTCTACCCTCTGTTTCCTGGGACAGGCTCCAGGCCCAGCAAGGTCCTGCCTGGGATTAGCAGATCTGGGACACTGAATGGACAGAGTACCCCTTAACAGCTGTTTTACCCACACAGCAACTAATTGAGAGGAGCAGTTTCATCTGAATAACACTGAGCAGGGTGTACACTTTACTATATATAGTAAATATATACTGAATTCACCTAATGACAATAAAACAAAACAACAGCTGTGATCTATAGCCTGTTACAGCATGACAAGAGAATTAAAGCCAAAGCTTTTCTCACCTCGGAAGCCAAACGATTCATTTAATTTGGATACAATGCAGTTATTTTTAACTTCTACAGCTGTCGGATAACAGAAACTAGCTGTCAGTACTGATATTCATGTCAGGAGGCTGTAAATCATTTAAATTTGCTTTCCTGTTTGAACAAATTAGAGAAAGCATGGCATTGTTGACTGACATTTATTTTACCTTATCGGCCCTTATGAAGAGAGAGCTGCATAAATGGGAATGGTCTTCTTTAAAGCCGTCTAAACTGTATTTCAATATTCATTCCCCAAAATTTCAAAGCTTTGAAAATGAATAAGAAGTTCTGTAAAATAGCCCGAAGCAGCAGAACATTTGCAGGGTTATTAAGTGAGCAGGGTGCTCTGCTTCATACGCCGCGATGGAGGGAGAAGCTGGGAGCTGCTGAGGACTCACTGGGCCCCTCCTCCTCCTGTTTTAGTACCACTCTTAATCCTGTTAATACCTGCTGCACTCAGACAGCCCCAAAGCTGGCAAAACAGCTGTCTGAAGCATGACAGAATCAGACCGCAGCCTACAAAGAATCAGACCACCAGGGTCAGCCAGCAGTACAAAGGCAGCCAGTCTGAAGGCCTCATCAGAAGGTGGACAGATTCGCGTTTCTAAAACAGGAAATGTACATGATCATATTGACTGTATCACTTTGGTTCGACTATTGGTGTAGGCATCTATTATTTTCTATTATTTAAATTGCCAAACAGGTATTTCAGTGTTACAATTAAAAAAGACAACAAAATCACAATCGATCTGCATAATTCGAGCAACTCAGACATTGAACACTGTATCAATTTTTATTTTTTTTTTAAATAAAAAAAAAAACTAACCAGAAATAGTACATTGCTCTGAAAGTCTTTCAAAATAATTTTGAGTTTAGTATATAGTGCAGGATGTATTCATAAACAGCTTGTTTATGAATACATCCTGCACTATATACTAAGCTCATATTACTGATGGTGTGAACCCTCAAACTAACTATTTAATTTATATCACATAGAAATTAAATATATCACATAGAAATTTAAAAATGCAATTGATACTATGCGTGACTGGCTGACATTACTGAACTGCAGCTATTTCCTGAAGCTGACTCCAGGTGGCGCCATCTCTAGAACTGCCTGTGTCAGCTGGAATTGTGAGACCTTTTGTGGACCGTGCGGTCCTACTCATCACCACTAGACTGGCACAAACAAACAAGTGAGAAGACTTTCCAAAATACTTTAAAAAGATCCATAATAACAATGTGGTTTTTGACTATGGGCTTAGAATATACAGGTTCTCACATACCACCAAAATAATTACTGCCGGTCAAGACTTGAGGTAAACATCGCAGAGATTAGCCAGGATAATGCGGCTCAAAAGTCTACAGAAAAACCAGTCTTCACCACAGAGGGGTGTAAAGTAAAATGCTAGAGAAGAATAAATCAATCCCCAGGTCACATGGTCTTGTTCATTGTCCCACCAAGATCAAGTCTTAATTAAATAGGGGGGTATGTATTGTAGTTTACCATGGCGACAGCTGTCCCATATTGCACTGGCAACACCCTCATTAATAAAACATCCAGAAAACTGTTTAGGCTTTTCTACTTTACTTATTATTCTCATTTGTTTTGGATAATTAAATTGAGACATAAAATAAGTCTTAAGAAATGAATAATATGCATACACATTTGGCATGCTTCTGCAGAACAGAAATAAATGTGCTTCATATTTAACATGTATAACAGGCTATGGCGAGACACAACACCCTGTGAGACGCACAAAGCCCTGAAACACGTTTGAGTCAAACTATAACCGCTGAACAGACTCAAGAAAACAGAATTTCCCCTGAGAAAGCGCATTTTTCAGTCTAGTGGCATGAAGTAACGTCTGCCACTACCTTCATGAGGAAAATCCAAATCGCGGAGTTTTTAAATGAGTGCTTTTTGAAGTGATTTAAATGGCAGACAAGCGGCTTCCTTCGCGCGGCTGCCCGCCGAACACTCGTCGGCGCTGGGTTACTGCACAGCGGCAGCTGCGGGCGGCACCTTCAGAAACTGCTCGCTTTCGTCGCCGCTACCGGCGCCAACAAGGCGACACGGCTGACAGGCAGCTTGCCGATAACACGGCTCCCGCTCCGCGATGCGACGCGTACCAAAGGCTGATACTGTCACCGAGTCGCATCCATCGCCACAAAGACGGGTTATGAAATGTGGAGCCTCTTCCTACCCTCGTCAGCTGCCCCCGCAAGACGAGGCGTACTTGATTTTCTTCTCTTACTAACTTATCCAGCAAAAATCTGCGCTTCTGATTCAAAACGGACTGATTGTTCCTTATCTGCACGTGATTTTTGACGCATAATCAAAAACGGACACGACACCAATTTTTCGATAATTGCAACAAATATTCAAACATCAAGCTTTGGTGAACTAATTAATCTGTCACCTCAGGCATCTAATTATGTGACTGTAAGCTCCTGATATATCTTTATACACATACAGATATAAATAAACAGAAACATTCTGGTTTGAAATTAATTTTCAACTTCTATTGTGCACTGCTTAACTGAAATTGATGCACAAAATCCCCCACCCCCCTGAAAAAAAGGGGGTGCTACTGGTCTTTGCCCCTTAGCCTTGGCCCAGAGAATCGAGCCTTAGCCAGGAGAGCACAGTTCTTAAAATATCTGAGCTAAACTAATCATTCGGGACTCATCTGGACGCATTCAGGGTTTTAGTGTCTCTGCAGTTGCATAGCTATTGTGGGTCTACCTGCTCTATTAAACATTTTGATCCATGCCCATGTCACTGCTCACTCCCCACCCTCAGCTAAATGATTTTGTAAGAAGTGTTTGAGGGTATTTACTCAAATTTGACTCACGCCTCAGTCACAAGCATTATTCCTCACTTTCTTCTCAAGCCACATCACAGTATATATTAATTTCATATTTATCTAGGCATAATGACAGTAAAACAAAAAAACTAACTACGTCAAACGATATATCCTGGCATCATCTTTACTATATACTTTTAATTATGTTCAACCTGATCTTGAAGAATCAGATCCAGGCTCTAACATGATCTGAGACACCCTAGTTTTTCCACCTAATGACCTTTCAGCAGGTGAAAGGTGAAGGTATTACTGCCTCCTACAGGTCGATAGCTGTTAGTCAAATTACATCCCATGAGAAATGACATGTGTTATTTTACTTCCAATTCCTGACTGTGATTCCACACTGAAATCCTTTCTATATTTGTTACTTAAAGATACTTTAAGTTTTTGTTTTACACATGTTACAATAAAGAAAAGAAAAAGTCCTTTAAATACATGTCTACCTTTCTGCTCACTAAACAGCCAACAGCACTCTAACAGATGATGCTGTGGATCAGCATCTCGTTGACCTATTGAGGGCTACACCACTAGCATGCTAGGCCAGCGCTTTCTTTTGTTAGGAGAACTTCCTGTTGACTCGGTAACGATTTCTAACTCTGAAATAAAAACACCGTGCTCAGACAAATCTACGCATCCAAAGATAACCTTCTTTTAAACAACTGTCGAAGGAGCATTGTTATTGTTTTCTTTTGACTGTGGGAGAGCGAGTGCCTGTCGTTTTCCTCCACAGATAAGGTAAAGGCAGAAGATACTCGTCAGATAACTGGCTTGGTAAGGTGCAGTGATTCTGCAATGGGAGGTGATGCATTATGTCTGCAGGCTGACTGCACTGATGCATGCGCTGCAATGTCTTGATGAGCTGGAATCGTATCTGTTCCCCAGTCGCCTTCATGAGTGTGTCCAGCCACCTCCAGCTTTATACCTGGACAGTTTTTATTCTGATGGTCTATTTTATTTTTTAACTCCTGTTATCCTGTGTTAGATGATGATGGGATGGTTAGAAGGGTGGGTTTTTTTGCAAGGAACTGAAAATTGTAATTACATCAGCCCAATACAATTGTAATTGGGCTGGGTCAATGTAATACACTTTGAGACAATGCAATATTGTGAAAAAGCGCCATATAAAAATTAAAAGAATTGAACTGAACTGGACTGGATTAATTACAACAAGCTTGAAAAAATGCTAAAAATCTGCCATTGCTACTAACAGTTGTCAACTTGGATGAACTAAGCAGTAAGTAAAGTCTTCAGCAGAGACAGAAATGAAAACCTCTTGATGACTTCTATTCATATATCAGGAGTAATACATCATCAAATATCAGAGAGCACTGGCTACAAAGCCTGTTTCTTCAAAGCTAAAGAAGCACACAAACTGTTGCAGTTGGAGTGAGAATCAAAACAAGACTGAAGCAAGTCAGGCCAAGCTCTACAGGGGCCTTGGCATGGTTACTGGCCTGATCAGGAGAACAGTTAGTATTTCCTACCTACTCAACATTGTGCCTGTCAGAGTCTTTTTTTGTGAAGTGACTCCAGTCAAAAGTCAACAATGAACCATAGGATTAACAATCAAATATGCAAAACACACATTCTGGCCAGTATGACAGTGAAAACAGCTGTTTTTCTGTGACATTGTACTGTGAAACTAAAAATATGGCAGGCAATGTTCATATCGATTTTAAGAAAAAATATTGAAAAAATTTTGTCACAATAATGAACCTGAATGTTGAATTGCTGAATTGTCTTTGCTTAAAAAAGGTGAAAATGTGTCTTCACACCAATAACAAAGATCCTATTTAAAAAAAAACGGTGCTCATTGGAGAGCTAAAAGAGGTCCTAGTCAGATTTATTTTGAGCGGATAATGCGGTGTTTGGGCAAATTTGATTCAGACTACAAGCCCGAGTTCAAAAAACATTTCTGTCCACCAAGGCCCGGTGGAGCAGGACCTGTTCCTGATACAAATGCTTCCATTCGTGAGCTGCTTTCTGCTGTCGGAAAGGGTTCCTTCCTGCGGTCTCACCTGTCCGGTGAGACGTTCCCTTTTTCCCATGTGTTTTGTCTCACTTTCGAAACAGAAGTGGCGAGGAAAAGGCCTGGCAGATAGCGGCACATAAGCAGGACCTGGGAGCCCACTTCACCTTAAGCTGCTTTCACGTGACGGAATGGTAAACAGTCGGGTTATAGCTGCATGAGCAGTGAGCCCACATTACAAAACAGATTGGGCGTGAGGAAATGGAGAAACATAAACCCAGGAAATCTCTGACTTTTACATAAAAAAATCTGCATCTTTGCTCACACAATGGAGTGTCACACGGAACATCATCTTAAGACATAAATATAAAAAAATCAACCTTGTCCCCCTGTGATGAACGATCCTGTCCGGAGTGTCCCCCGTGCTTCTAGGCACAGCAGACCCTGTGCTGTTAACAGGTCGTAGAAGATAGATTAATTCAGTGAAAAGATGCAAAAGCATCAACAGACTGGGTTGATGTTATTCTGTGATTGATTTTGGGGGGACCTGAATGTGGTTAGAAAAAATTGCAGAAAACAACGTGGGTTTCTGTTACCGTTATAGCGTTCTCTGTAATATTTAGATGTGTGACATGACAATGAAGATCAATATACAAAGTATTTAATCATTTTTCTTTCTATATTTTTCAGAACTACCACCACACATATACCTAAACACAGGTTTAAATACAGGAATAGTTTGGGAGATTGGATTAACAATCAAATATGCAAAACACACATTCTGGAGATCAGCTGGTCATCAATAATATTAATTCTAAGTAGATGACTTTCAATATTCATCACTGAACCCTCAATTACAACTAGTAACAACATGCAAATCTTCCTAATATGGCTATACGGCTGAAACACATAACCACCTGACGCATAACAACAGCCGTCAATCTTCATGTATGCATCACATGTTTATTGCATCACATGTCTCTTGGTGAGTGTCTCAGCAGACTTAGTCTCTGCGACGGTGATCAGAAGTCACGCAAATGTGGGCCCTTGAGCAAGGACCTTAACCCCCAGCTCCAGAGGCACCGCATGTGGGATGACCCTGTCCTGTGCCCCCAAGCTATGGAGAGCAAGCTGGGGTATGTGAAAAGAAACATTTCAATGTATCCTTACTTGTGTAAATGGCAAATAAAGGACTTATCTATTATTATTATCAAGTTTAAGAAGCTGAACCCTCCAAACCAAGTTATGCTTGGTCTATGTTCAGAAGACCAGCGCAGGAAATGAGGCTCTCTTAATCTGCAGCCAGATCAGATATGGCCACATTGTTGATTTCTTCGAATTTTATTTCCATTTTCATTCTTTCTTAGATTGAGGCGGGTGTGGCTGATGAGCTACCATGATGCCTTGCCTGATGGATGATAGATTGTGTGTTAGGTCCTGAAGAGTGTCACTGGTCAAAAGAGGGTGTCAGAACCAGCCCACAGAGCCAGAATAAAACAATCACCCACGGAGCCAACATTCCCCCTGGTTTAAAGCAGGCCCCGCAGTTATCAGTGAGGGTGTGAACATGTTTTATAATTAGATAAATATTCTACATTCAAAACAAGACATGAAGGACAGTTTCCTATTAGGTCTCTATGCTAAATACAGGGGCCCTGCCCAAGCATGGTGCAACTGTGCCCAGAAGGTTAGAGGGTAAATTTCACCATGAGGGGGTTTAGCCAATGTGGTCAACATGATTACATAGGACCTTTTCAACAAGTCATCTTAAATTGCTTTGTACTGGAGGACATGGTCTCTCGTTTTGCTTTGTTTGCACATGATGAGATGATGAGATCTGTTGCGATCTTGCAGGAATTGCATGTACAGGGCACTGCATCAGATTTAAAGTAGAAGATGGCTCCCCGTAAGATGAAAGTGAATATATGCATTGTGATGTCAAGTTACTTATATGTCAATGAGATCTTCGGCCTTATAGACGGTATTTTTTTGTGAAGGGATGCATCTTGTTCACACTGCAGAAAGGTTATCCTGGTGTACAACCAAAGCCCCTGACGATCCGCTTACTGAGGCTCTCACCCCAGTGCCCCTATAAGCTACTCATGCTGCTCAACAGCGGTGAGCAAATTAGCGAACGTGAGATTCACATCGTCAACAGTATTGGCGTATGGTAGCTAAATTAGCTAAACTGTCCTGCATTTCTGCTGATATGCTGACCCGTTTTGACCTTGACGTGTAGCGAATGTCAGCACTAAGCCGTTTCCCGCAGCTTCCTGATCCAGTGTTCCTCGTCAATGAGCCGTTTCCCAGCATGGCAGACTGGAAACAACAAGCTTCTTCTCCTCCTCAAACAGACACTAAACTAATTTCTAGCATTCGCAATTGTGCTGCCTAGTCTGATGTGCTCACAGATATATGAACTATGAAATACTCTCATCGCTCTGACAGGGTTCCTACAGACTAATCTGTCCATGTGACATGTCCATTAGAAGACCGTACCTCACCGATGTCAACTCCCCCCCCGTCAGTTAGACATGCTGTATTCACCAAACAGACCTCACACAATCAGCGAGGAGACAGTAAAGGGGACTCGGCCACCTTGGGAGGGGCAGTCAGGTGACCAGGACTGCCATGCTGATTCATTTTCCCTGTTCCTCTTTTATTGGGTTGGTCCATATCACCTGGATGAAGCTTCAGCTCTCAAACTCCTGCAACCTTACTCTGTTTCCACAGTGCAACTTGAACTGTCCCCATGTCCCAGTTGGTGTCATTCACTTGCGAGCTCCTTTATGTGTCATGTGTCACATACGCCGCTCAGCTGCCCAAACCACATACAAGAAAGAAAAACATAATCATAACTTTGGTGGTGACAAACATTGCTTTAAACTCTACTGTAGTACAGAACTGAGCATATTTACGTATATTGACATTGTCTTCATAAAAAATGTAATCACACTATGGACTAAGATAAATGAACAGCATAGAGCATTAATGTAACTGTTTAATGCCTGATTACTGAGACCTTGGAGGACCTGCTGGCAGACAGGTTGCAGGATGAAGAACCTTACTGTAGCGCCTCCTGCAAGATAGGTTTGGTCACTGCACGTCATTTGCAGACCGCAGCTCAGCCTTGCAGGGATGTGCAGACGTGGCAGGACACGCAGTCGCCCGTGTGACAGCCTGCTGTTACAAACCTCCCCGCCCCCCCAGAATGGCGCCAGAATCCCCCACAGTCTAACCTGCCGATAGAGGTGCTGCCACCCACTGGCTCTCGACGGAAAAGGCTCCCGCCTACCGGGGACCTGGTTGTCACAGAGTAGGAGTGGTTATAGTGGTGCTGGCAGGGCGAGGGGGTCAGCACTGTTGCTCCAGTTCCTGACAGATGCCTACAGCACACACTGCCCACTATTGCTCCAGGTCCTGACAGATGCCTACAGCACACGCTGCCCAATCTCTATCCACATGGTGTTACTCAAGAGAGAGTGGGGAGGAGGTCACCTTTAAGGTATCGCTCCCCTAAGACAACAAACCGCACCCCTCCCCCTGCACCAGAGCCTGGGGGGCCATGCGGCCTGCCTGCCCACTCGCGCATGCGTGCACACGGCAGATTAGCCCATGCATAATGAAGTGCTTTGATGATTTCTCTAGTAGCACCTTCTCACAGTCCGCCAGTGGGCTTTTGGGAGCGTGATAATTGTCTCCCCGCTGAAGTGCTATTCGGCTGACAAAGCGCACAGGGCGGGGAACAGGAAACCACAAGGCAGGTCTCATGATTCACCCCCCCCCCCCTGCTCTCCACACTGCTTCAACCCCTCCAAACTGACAGCAGCAACAATGGCGCAGAATATGTCCCAGGCCAGGCTTCGGAATATACAACCCCATTAACAGGCCACCTCGGGCAGGGGGAGCCTCCACCCCCCACTACAGCTTAACCTCCCGCAGGGTCTCCGCTCTGACCCCTGGCCACAGCACAGTTTTCTCATCTAACAGGCAGTGACTATCCGGCAGCCTGCAGTCTCGCCGCATGCAACCCATCGCCGCCCGTAACTCCAGGCCCCTATTTATACCAAAAACAAGGGAAACCGCAGAAGTACTGAGCCGTCGTTATGGTACTTTACAGTCTAATCCAATCTGAGATACTGTAGAAGAATATCCCTGTGTGCAGTGAATGCTTCCCTTTATCACGAAGGCTGAGAACATCAGTCAAATCGCACAGAACTATAACAGTGCTCTCTGGAAACTTCCGGATTTCCTGATCGGTTCTCTGCCATGCGTATTGTCCCGAGCACTCTATGTGAGCTTTCTCGAAATAGCTATACAATCAATGTCAATATGGATATAAGCCTTGTATTTTGTTTTACAGCCTTTTCCAGGGAAACCTAATGCCCAAATCTTATGGTGCCTGAACAGTATACCCAGGAAACAGCCCATTCTGGTGGGCTTCAAAATGTTAGGGTTTAAAAATGACGGTGACATTTGCACTAGCCCTGAAAAGCCAAACATGAATCCAAAAGGGATAAGGTGGTATGACCTTCTGATTAGAAATCACATTTACACTGACATCATCTGAAATCAGATGCAAGGTCAATGTGGATCGCATCTACAAATCAGACCAGACTCACTATGGGGGTAAAAGTGCTGTGGCACTCCCACAAGCTGGAAGAAATATACACTTATCTTTGCTTGGCCCCACAATTGAGAATTGAGTCTCCTCTGTGAGTTGAACGAAGTACATTTATAGTGCTCTGTATCCTCTAAAATGATTTCATTAAGTGTCGCACTTCGCATCCAGCTCTGCAAGATTAAAGTGCATTTCTGCCAACCTTGCAGGTGTGAGCTGAAGAAACCACCCGTGCAAAAGCCTCAGCCTTAGAAACACAGAGAGAAAAGCAAACTCCACTTTCCACGCTGTGGAACCAAGTAAACAAGGCGCCCCTTTAACCCTAAATCTCTCAAAGTCGAGCGAGCGAGCGAGCAGGTTCACATGCGCGTCGCCTCGCCCATGCACTACCTCATACACGCTTGCAGAGAACTGGAAGCCTCCCGTATCAACAGCGGCGGGCCCTTCCACTCGCGAGTCTGAAACGCTATGACTCCATCCTGACAGAGGAACACACTTCATCACAGCGCAGTCTGTGGCTTCAAGTTCGTACAGTTATGAGTCAACAAAAAACAAAAAAACAAAGCCTGTTGTTTGTTTAGCTGGTACAGCCTGCATCACACAGGAGTGGGAGCGGATACCCGCATGTATCGTCACTGTATACCACTGTCTACACCTAGTAGCATCGGAGGGCTTGGATACCCTGCTTGATTCAGGGGGCCCAGTACCTTATAGGGGATGCAGAATTTAACACTGGGGGCCCCAGTGAAAATTACCAAGCAAAATCTACCAAAATTTACCTCCACAAGATAAGGATATAAAATGTGCTGGTCATTGTTTTTTAAAATAAATTCTTAGTAAGAAATTGGCTTGCCAGAAATATGCTGTTTAGGTGTCCAATAGTACAAGAACTTCATCAGCCAAATATTGTTGCGAAGATTTGAAACTCGCCCTAGTGAATATTCCCGCAAAATATTTCTGTCTGCGTCGAGAAAAAGGTCACTTTGGTTACACACTATGAGACAAATCTGTTATCTGAAACCAGAAGTGATCACTTATCTTCAGTCATATTTTTACAAGAGGACCATCCACACTGAGATCCAAGTCTGATTTGAAATTTTCTAAGACTCCACCACTTTGAATATGGATTTCCAACGGAGGTCTGAGATCATCCGAGAACTCTTAAGATGTAACCACAATAGCTGTGGCTACAAAGTCCATGAATCACATGGGAGGAAACATCTCCTAGTACTGGCTGATCAGCTCTGAAGCTCTACCATAACCCACGCTGAATGTGAGCTCATGTGAGGAGGTGTGGAGACGACTTTCAGCGACCGGGCAGCTCTGAGGATCCTCCACTCAATAAGGTGGCCTGTCCCTGACTGCAGGAAGTAATGACTGTCCGCCCCACAGATTACAGCGAGCCGCAGGGCTTCACCTACGGCTCTGAACGGTCTCGGGGGCCGGTTCTAAATCAGCACAGAGGCCAAGAGAATGCGACAGCAAAGCCATTACTCAGACAGAAACATCTTACAGAAAGCGATCACACGCCCGGTTCCGCTGAAGGATGAGCATATTCGTTGCGCCGATCCCCTCTTACCAGATCGCGGACACTCTTGGACATTTCTATTTTATTTATTTACCAGGCAATTTTATGCAAAGTGATGTTTATTATTTTTTTTTCTTTTGAGACAGTCCCTGGAGAAGGTTATGAGCCTTGCTCAACAACCCAATGCTAAAATCACTATGCGGACCATAAGATTTGAACCAGTGACCTTTGGATCAGAGGTGGAGCCACACAGTGCCTCCCACTAACAGCCCCCTCGGTGGTGACGAATTCTGCACTGCCTGACTCAACCCAGCGGTCATTTCCCTTCATTCGCTGATATCACCGTCAGCGACTCAACATTTATTCAGCATTATATTACGTTGGGTGATAACAACAGACAGCGTTAATAACTGCAGTTTCAAATAAATGTGTTATTAAAACACTGAGACTGGAGATACTGTTTCATACTGTAAATATAGATTCGGTTTGCGTTAATTGATGTGTGACGCACGGCTAGGCAATATTAAGGACACGCTTTCATTATGATTTTTTTAATGAGCAGATTTATGAGATATCAGTGTTCAACAAAAGGACATTGTCCTTGAGCTAGACAAATAAAGTTACAGAAAATACATCACAAAGGACCTAATACTGGCCAGATTTGCACTACAAGCACTGAAAGACCACTAGCTAAATTAAGACCAGCGCTATTTATTAATATTAATTTTGACATATAATTATTTTAAAATGAGGAAGTATCCAGTTCTGCTCAGATCCCAGTCAGGCACTGTTTCTGTCGCTCAGCTGGTTTTTTCCTGCTGTCAGTGAGGATTTTGTTGGCTTTCCTTCTGCTAGGTATTTGTTACCTCTTTACAAAAATTCCTTGTCGCTCGCTGATGTAACTGCCTTCAACCACAAAATCATTTTTGCAGCATGGATCTACGGGTGTGGCGAGTCACACTTGGGATATCCAGTGAGGTGATGGAGCGTGTTTAGTGTCCACTGCAGTGTACACTGACACTGGCAATCCTAAGCAAAAATTCGTAGCAAAAAACTGGACTGTTTGAGGGCCCCTGAGGACCAAATTGAGAAACACTGATTTAGAGACATTTATTATCATTAAGCAGAGACTGAAGCACCTAAATTACCCGTTTATGTTAACTCAGTATTGCCTTAATTAACTTAAATGAAACAAAGTCAACTATAATTCACCGCGTGCATATTAATATGTGGATGACATTTCAAATCATATAAAAAAATGACATAACAAATCAACAAAACGACAGTTTCTGTGGCTTATCTTAAAACTATTAACAACCCATTAAAAAATTACTGAGACCTGTGTATACATTTTAGAATGAAATTATATGCCGCTATTATCGAATCTGTGTGTTTCTAATTAGGAAATTGAATGGTTGCGTATCGTTTACTCTGTCGTACAGAATGCAGCTCTGGAAAGATCGCGACAGTTTGACATCCATTCGACGAGGTCCGATGGTCAAGATGAAATGCAAAGTGTCCTGCTGTACAAACAGCTGGGAGCCTTCAAGCTCCCAAGTAGCACTACAGTATCCCTGACACCATTAAATAAAGCTTGATCCCACGGAAAGTGAAAGAAGGTCTTTGGTGTATCTCTTAGCCTCTCCTTTGTGGCCAGCAGTGGCATTACTGTACACAACCAAGCCCTCTATAAAGTACCTGCACTTTCAGCACCATCTGTTACATGTTATTGACTGGATGGCGCCAGGAAGAATTCCTATGTGCTGATGTGCAAAATGCAAACAAAGAATCTTGAATGTTGAATCTCTGTCTTTTCTCAGATGACTTCAGCCATCTCTTAGCCTGGGGTCAGTTTATAATGAATGGGGGGGGGGGGGGGGGGCATGTTGGGGTTGCCTCAAAGAGCCTTACATGTTAAATCAACCGCCCCAGTGCGGAACATAGAAAAATGGCACACAGGAAACCTTGGGACTGCACTCCCCGGCACTGAAGAACACGGATGGGACCCTTTCTTCCCCTCCTGCTAACTGTACACCAGTGATTCTGTCCCCTCCTGGTAACTGTACACCAGTGATTCTGGGTATTCCACAGATGGGACCCTTTCTTCCCCTCCTGCTAACTGTACACCAGTGATTCTGTCCTCTCCTGGTAACTGTACACCAGTGATTCTGTCCCCTCCTGCTAACTGTACACCAGTGATTCTGTTCCCGCCTGGTAACTGTACACCAGTGATTCTGGGTATTCCACGGATGGGACCCTTTCTTCCCCTCCTGCTAACTGTACACCAGTGATTCTGTCCCCTCCTGGTAACTGTACACCAGTGATTCTGTCCCCTCCTGCTAACTGTACACCAGTGATTCTGGGTATTCCAGTGTTTTCTGAAGAAGGTTTAACTGTCTCTGTCATGATGGAAACACCTGAGGTCTAGTGAAAGCCTTTCGATTTCATTCCTCGGGAAAACAGCCGTCCCCCAGAGGACTCCGCTTTAGGAAGATGGCTTATATCGCCCCCCAGGCTTATGGCGCAAAGCTGCCTTAAATAAGTTCCATGGCAGCAAAGTGGCAGCCGGTCCTTTTGCACGTCAATGGCGCCACTTAGCCCGATGGCCCCAGCCTTATGAGAGTGAAAACCTTTGGGAAGGTGGGCGATGAGAGGTGGCCTCTTGTGCAGAATGGCAAGTTAGTTTTCCAGCACTCAGCTGGGCTGCTGCACTGCATTCTGTGGTCAGGGAGAGAACAGGCACCCCTGTTCCCTGCTATCAGATAGCGCTGAAACTGCTAAAGCCACAGGCAACAAAGGAACATGAAAATGTATGAAATTTATTTAACATAAATGTTTATCTGGGGCCAGACATCAACCAATAATAGTAATAATGTTACTACTACTACTACTACTACTACTACTACTACTATTACAGTACTACTACTACAACAACTACTACTACTACTACAACTACTACTACCACAACAACAACAACTACTACTACTACTAATAATAAAAATAATAATAAATATAATCTCTATATTATATTTATGTATTTCAGTACTTATCAGTGTTGGGCACGTACCTTCAAAAAAGTAATTAGTTATAGTTACTAGTTACTTCTCACAAATAGTAACTGAGTTAG
>JAODKE010000020.1:8330397-8341218 GCA_026779605.1 Mormyrus hasselquistii
CTCAGCATGTCTGTGGGTCCTTGAGCAAGGCCCTTAACCCCCAGCTCCCTGGGCACCTCTACAGGTGGCTGCCCTTCGCAGACAACTTGCGCTACAAAAACGAGGAAGTTGAGGGAGGGGTAAAAATAATTTCCCCACAGGGGTCAATAAAGTTCCATTATTATTAAACGCCGTTACTCTCAACACTGGTACTTATGTAGTATTAATTACTTTTTTACTCTTCATTTGTCCTACAAACAACAAGAACGGCATCTAAGCTCAGTGTATGACATCACACATCATATATCTAAAGCTGACAGCATGTGATATTTTGTCTCCCGAATCATAATATCAGGCCACAATGTGACTGCGCCACAGGCTGCATCCACCAGCTTCGACAAAAGCAGCGGGAATAAGAAAGGAAAACAAGGCTGAACAACAGTTATTTATGCAAAGCCCAGTGACCCGTGACGGCGACAGGCTCACAGCACAGACAGGAGGTGCAGTACACTGTAGGAACTCCATTTGGAAGCCCGAGATGAAGACCTCATTTAGAAAGGCCAACAGAAAGACCTGAATGATGAACTGGACCAACACGAGACCTTTCATGCCTCTAGTTTCCTCTGTTTCTTTTCATTTCTATAAATGAAAGTCTTTAAAATGCTTGACTACATGTTCTTGTTATCCTATCAATGTTTTTATCAAGAGAGGACAGAAATGCTGCAATGTGCCGAAGCCTCTTCAGTGAAAACACTGTGACAGCTGCACCAGAATATCGCCAGTCCCACTGTCCGACTTCAGCTGGGCGTTCAGTACCACAGGTAGTTACTTTTATTTTTACTGTTATTATTATTAAGGGTCCAAACCACGAAATGCTATCGAACCTTATTGTTTTTTTATTATTATTATTATTATTATTATTGTTATATACTATATTATTATTGTTCCAACTTACCTACAAATTCAACTAAAAGACCAACTTAGGGAACGGCTCTTGTTCGTAACCTGGGCACTGCCTGTAATTAAATATGGTTTTTAAAGGTGTAAATCACTTATATGTTACTGACTAGGCAACTCAAAATAATTACAACAAGTAATAAGATCAATCTATCGTGACACCTGAATGAGGGATTTTTTAATCTGTTATACTCATAGAAGCGCTGCATTCACACTAATCTGCAGAGATTTGTCTTTGTGTTTGACGTTTCAGAAAGAGGATCATACGAAATCTCATTAACCTCAGCTGTAGTGCCCATGAACTACACGGTTAGGCAAAGGAAACGCAGCCAGCACAGTGCTAATGATCAGCAATAGGACAACACCGGTCAGAGTCAGGTCACCCAGTAACACTCTACAGTGTTATATTTTCAGGTAGCCAGCACCTCCGAAATAGGCCATCGAATAGCGGAGCCACAAAGAAAGAGTGCTCAGCAATATGGCATGCAGAACCCACATCATCTTTGCGAGTTTGAAGATTTTAGGTGTTTTTGACAGCCTGCTTTCATAGCATCCTCCCCAAATCCACGAGCTTGGGGATACAGCATCTTTTATTATGTCAAATATCTTTTTTTTCCGAGATGATCAGATGGAAATTAAGATTATCCATCTTAATCGTGCCGAGCAGGCCGGCTAATTTGCATGCCGTAATGAGTGGGATGTTTCCATTAAAGGTAATTAGGTGCTGGAGAGAGTCTGGAGGCTGCCACCGTGGAGATGCAGCAAGCCTGCAGCTGGAAGAACAGCCAGACACAGAGGAACGGACCACTGTGAGGCAGCCCCATTTACGGCCCAGAGAGGGCGCTACCTGTGGCCTGAACTCAGGGAAAAGACTAGATATTTCTATTCCCAGTGAGAATGTCTGATAAAACACACACACATACACACACAGCCCGCACACATACACACATGCACAAGGGTAAGAGAGACAGCTCAACTTCGGATGAGAACACAGAATAATATCTTTAGAAGAAATCAAAGATGGAGACAAGGGTTTTGATGAACAGTGCATTAAATGGCGGCAGCACTGCTTACGCAGCAGATACACGGACTGTGCGTGAACCTCACAAAGGGCTTAGGAACATCAGACTATAGCATCAGATTTAATGATAACAAGGAAACAATTAAAATATACAACCTTGTTTCCCAAAAAGTTGGAACGCTGTGTAAAATGTAAATAAAAACAAAATGCAATGATTTGCAACTCATAAAAACCCATATTTAACTGAAAATAGAACAAAGACGCCATATTAAGTGGTGAAACGGAAACATTTCTATTGTTTTGTGAGAAATATACACACAGTTTGAATTTTATGCCAGCAACATGTTTAAAAAAAATTGGGAGAGGGGCAAACAATGACTGGAAAAGTTTTGCAATGCTAAAATAAAACACCAAGTTGAATATCTAACCCCTAATTAGGTTAATTGGCAACAGGTTAGTAGGATAATGGGGTATAAAAGGAGCCTCCCAGAGAGGCAGAGTCTCTGGGCAGTGAAGGTGGGGAGAGGTTCACTGCACTGTGCAGTGAAGGTGGGGAGAGGTTCACTTTAAACATGATCCAGAAAGCCACCATCTTCGCTGGGCTTGAGCCTGTTTAAGATACACTGAGGCAAAATGGAAAGCAGTCTGATGAATCAAAATTTCAAATTATTTTTGGAAATCATGGACACCAGGTCCTCCAGGTTAAAGAGGAGAAGGACCTTCCAGCTTGTTGGGTAGCTGGCACATCTGGGACGGCACCATTAATGCTGAATGATATGCGGAGGTTTTGGAGCGACACATGCTGCCGTCCAGACGCCTTTTTCAGAGAAGGTCTTGTATATTTCGGCTATGCCAAACCGCATTCTGCGTGTATTACAATATCATGGCTGCATAGAAGAAGAGTCTGTGTGCTAGACTGACCTACCTGCAGTGCAGATCTGTCACCCATTGAAAACATTTGGTGCATCGTGAAATGACAAATATGACCAAGGGCTCTGAACTGCTGAGCAGCTGAAATCCAAGAATGGGACAACATTTTAGTTTTAAAACTCCAGCAACTGGTCTCCTCAGTTCCAAAACGTCTACAGGGTGTTGGTAAAAGAAGAGGTGTTGCGACACAGTGGTAAACACGCCCCTGTCCCAACGTTTTTTGAAATGCGTTGCTGGCATCAAGTTCAAATTGACCATATATTTGTCATAAAGCAATAAAATTTCTCACTTTCAACATCTGATTTGTTGTCTTTATTCTACTTGCAATGAAATATGGTTTTATGTGATTTGCAAATCATTGCATTCTTTTTTTATTTACATTTTACAGTGTCTCAACTTAGAAATGGGGTTGTATATATTTGGAAGATTAGTGATACAGCTGTTCCCTCAGGCCTCACCCAGGGGTTAGAGGGTCAAGCATAAAGTCAGAGGTTGTCTCCCACACCTCTTCCAGAACCTTCTCAATAAAAATCCGACCGCAGGCATTTCTGTCATTTTCACATTGGACTCGTAGGACGAGAGAGGGCTTTCACCACACAAGCAATGCATAATCATTATGTAAAAGAAGACATCATGAAACATATATTCTTTTCTTTTTTGAGTTCTAGCTCCTTGTAAAACAATGGTTTCCTCTTAAAACGGATGCAGAAATGTGGCTTTTGTTTTCGTTTGACAGCATCCCACAAGTAACCTACCCATCACCTGTTCAGACCGGCCAAATAAAGTGACGGAATGAAAAGAAACAAAACAAATAAGTCTATGACCAGGTTATTATTTTAACAATTTAATTGAGCTATTCAATAATTTCATGCCAAAAGATATGTGGAGATATGGCACAACCAAGAATGCGGAAGAGAAGCTTCAGATACGCCAAAATGAGCATCTATAGTGTTTTAGAAAATATGTGCTTTTTATTCCTGTTACGTAAAAGAAAAAATATGTTGAATAATTTCAATGAAATAACCTCACGCTACACTAGCATAGGATGAAGGGTGCAGGGCACTGAGGAGGACTGGAAGGGGTCGGTTGGCGTAGACGGGGCTCAGGCTGTTGGGCATAAACGCCTGCCCCGAAAAGAGGTCAGTGGCACAGAAAATGTGGGCAGGGGGCCAAATGATTCTGATGCCAACCCCCCCCTCCCCTTTGAGACCCGCTTTGGGGGCCGGGGGAAAGGGGCAAAGGCACTTAAGCTCTTGCATACGCTCCCCCCAGAGAAGAGGAGCCCACTGACACGGAACAACAGGATTATCGGGGGGGGGGTCGTATTAAAATAATCTCCCACATGCAGATCTCCCCTCATGCACAAACAAGGTACCACCCCCCAACCACAAGGGCATGTCAAAGTGCCGTCACGACTATCTGAGCAGCACCAAACTCGCGGGTCAGGCATCACCAAGCCCAATAATCAGCACAGGGATCGAGATTAATATTCCCCAACAAACACATTAACATTCCGGGGAACTACAGCGACCGGTCACAGAACATTCTGAGAAGCAGGCAAGTTGTGCATAGAAGTGGCAGTCACTGTGTCTTAATCCCCCATAAGGGGAGTCCAGCAAACCCCCCCTGCCCGTGACAGAGGAGCACTGGCAGGCGATGAATACTGGAGACGCTCCCCCACTGCTGACTTCCTGTACCCCCCCGGCCTCTCGCAGGCCTCTCCGCAGCTCTTACCTTTCATAGCTGAAATCACAAAGTACATCATGGGGCTGCACCTCCATGCGAGAGCCGTGCAGCAGCGCAGAGCAGCGCAGAGCAGAGCAGTGGCGCCGTCTCCCAGCTGCCGCCGGCGCAGCCCCGTCTGCCTGAGCGCCGGCCACGCCACAGCCCACGTGACAGCCGCGTCAGCTGGCAGAGCCCGCCCCCGGCCCCGCCCCCCAGTCCTCGCTCGCCGTCCTTAAGCGGCACGGCGGGGGGGGGGGGCTGGCGACGAGCCTGGAGCTCTTCCTGCCTGCCTGGGTGCTCGGCCGCCGGGCCGGGCGCCGCCTGACGACACCACGAGTGCAGGAGAGCACAGCTGCTCCACTCGCCCCCCACCCACTCCTTCGGAAGGATAAATTTCCCCAAAGCAAAGAAATATGAAGCTGGGAGCCTCTTTGTCATTCTCTGCGGATCTCAGCCGCTGATCTTCCCGCTGAATGTATCGGACGGGACCCGGATCCACACACTCTCCAGATGTTTGAGCCGCAGGGCTGCACTGTGACAGCCAACGGGGGTCTCCCACTCCCCCCCCCCCCAGCCATGTGCTCTGATTGGTCAAGGCTGACCATTAGAGAGTAACAAGGTCAACCTCCTGCAGGCCTGTCCCTCTGACCCTGTGTTAGTGAATGCAGGCATGCATGCTCACACAGACACACACACAGACCCTTTCTCTCCATAAGCTTCTCATCCCTACAGCTGCCTCCCTGTGATACAGCATTCTGGACTTAACGCAAGCCGGCTCTGGCAAAAACAAGGCTCCATTTTGAGTGCCTCTGAATAAGCCGGTGATCCACCCGTGACAGCCAGCAGGGCGCTCCGCTTCCGTGGGGCTTTTGCCTAGGGCTAAATTCCCCGCTGTCTCAGGTGGAGGCGCTGTGACCCCTCTCTTCTCTTTCACATGTAAGTCAGGCTTTTTTTCCAGCATCTCTAGCCTCCGAGCTGCCGTCCTGAGCTTTGAATTCGGCATCATATTTATCATTAAATTGCCGGGACGCAGGAGAGCACAGCAGAGTGTGGCATCTCACGTGTGGTGAGCCAGCGGGACTAAGAAGGTGGGGAACGTGCAGCACGGGGCCCCAGTTAGATGTGCTTAAGATTGAAAACGGGAAAGGACAACAAAGTATTTTACAAGGCCAGTGCAGTCACCATATGAATGTGGACAAGACAGTATATTTGTGATGGACCAGTATGTGTGTGCTGTCGCCATGTGTGCTATTATATTCATTCTCGTTTATTTTAACAAACACATGGGCTACGTTAGTACACAATACTGGACTATGTTAGTACACAATACTGGACTAGGTTAGGGCACAATACTGGACTATGTTAGTACACAATATTAGACAATGTTAGGGCACAATACTGGACTATGTTAGGGCACAATACTGGACTATGTTAGGGCACAATACTGGACTAGGTTAGGGCACAATACTGGACTATGTTAGTACACAATACTGGACTAGGTTAGGGCACAATACTGGACTATGTTAGTACACAATATTAGACTATGTTAGGGCACAATACTGGACTACGTTAGTACACAATACTAAACTATGTTAGTACACAATACTGGACTAGATTATGGCACAATACTGGACTATGTTAGTACACAATATTAGACTATGTTAGGGCACAATACTGGACTACGTTAGTACACAATACTAAACTATGTTAGTACACAATACTGGACTAGATTATGGCACAATACTGGACTATGTTAGTACACAATATTAGACTATGTTAGGGCACAATACTGGATTACGTTAGTACACAATACTAGACTATGTTAGTACACAATACTGGACTAGGTTAGTACACAATATTAGACTATGTTAGGGCACAATACTGGACTATGTTAGTACACAATATTAGACTATGTTAGGGCACAATACTGGACTATGTTAGTACACAATACTAGACTATGTTAAGACACAGTAATGGGCTATGTTAGTACATAATACTGGACTCTGTTGGGACACAAACTCATCTTAGTTATTTGCTTACCCTTGCCTGACAGTTCATTTGTCACTTATTTTATTCTTCTGATTAAATTTGCGGCATTGGGTTCATTTGATTAATGCAAATTGTTTTCACCGCACGTGCACAGCTGTATTATGTCAGTGGCTTTTGTGGGTCTTTATTAAAAACATGTGGGGAGAGGGAGCTTTCTTTGCCCATCTTGGTTAGATTTTGCAGGTATGGACAATGGCACACACTGTAAATATATTGTTTTCAAAGCCAGCTACATTTACTTTATGCACACCGACTGTATCACACCTAGATTTTTTTTTTCTCACTTGCAGGAGTTAGATAGGATCACAAACGTTAGTGAAACCAAGACCACCTTGTGCAGAACAGCTCTCCGGTGTGGTTTTGGTAGCGTGTTTCAGAAAAAAGATTTCCCACCAAAGAAAGCAAACCAGACTTGGCAGAGAGACTGAGGCAGTCAAACTCATCCAAAATGTCCCCTACGATTCAATTGAGGTGTAAAGCTGGTGTAGGTGACACATCGCGACACAGCCTCTCTGCCGTGCTCATAAATTACAGATCACTGATGATTTGTAACGCTATAGCAGCACATAATCGGATAGAGTCGCTAAGATTTTCAGCACGTTTAATGTTGAGGTTTAAGAGGTTTTAGCACTGAGTGCAGATAATTAACAGCACACCGCTTATAGGGGTCACCATTATCTGTCACAAAATGGCAAGTTGCTGTTATGAAACAGTCGCAGGGGCACAGAGCGATTCCTTAGGGGAAAGAGGACATCGAAAAACAAACGCCGCTCTGTGTAATGCGAGGACAAGAAGCCATCCATGGGTCAGTGTGGACCCCGGGCGCCATTTCTGTTAACACAAAAGGGGCTGAGAGGAAAACTGTTTCAATGAACTCTCTGAAAAGCACACACATTATGGCTCCAAAGTGAATGCCTTAGTATTATTATTATTATTATTATTATTATTATTATTATAATTATTATTATTATTATTATCCAAAGATGGAAATACAAAGAAATGGTCCAGCAAGACTGTTCCAAATGTGAGGATCAGCAGATGGCAGGGGGATGGTGGGATCAGGAGGGGGCGCCGGCGAGC
This sequence comes from Mormyrus hasselquistii, assembly GCA_026779605.1. Lineage (NCBI taxonomy): Eukaryota > Metazoa > Chordata > Actinopteri > Osteoglossiformes > Mormyridae > Mormyrus > Mormyrus hasselquistii. The sequence goes on from JAODKE010000020.1 coordinate 8,338,139, forward strand.
ACGTGTGGCGTGTCCATGACATGGAGGCCTTGGCACTCCCTTTAATTAACTCGACGTAATGGATTTGTGGTGAATGGCCCTTTGAGACGAATTTCAGATCAAAGGGGTCCGTCCCACCGCATCCATTGTTGTCAGGGATATGAGGACAGAGCAGGCGGTAATGGCCTCTTCACAAGTCTGTCCAAACTCCTGCCATGAACCCGGGCGGAGGAAGTCCGGTCTGCCCATAGAGGTCCAGCACCCACAGCCCTCATTCTCATCCTGCTGCTCATGTTGAGATTTGACCATTTGCTGCAAAAGACGCTCTCCATCCATTCATAGTGACCACTGATCGGAGGTGGTTTTACACCCTATTTAGGGGGGCTTCAAACATCCTATAATTGAGAAAAATAGTTAGCATGAATTCCATCCTGTGATGTGTCCCATATTTTCAAACACATTTCATACAGATTTTATAGTTGGGGTCCCCCCCCACTTTGCAAATTTTATCACTGGGGGTCCAGTGAGGGGGGGGGGGTGGTTGCTGTATTTCTGGGAATTAAGCCCCCTTAAGGGTCAAATCCTAGAATCTCCTCTGCCACTGATCTTAGCATAGCTAAGTGAGCCAGTTGATCTCATGCATACATGCATGTTCAATGAGAAACCCGGTGACCAGCAGCCCCTATTTCACATGAAAGAAGTGGCTGGGAAAGAGAGAAATGGAAGAAGCCCCCATGACCAGGAACCCCCACACGATGCGGATGGCAGCTGCTGCCCAAACATAATTCACGAATCAAGTGATTACGTCCAGATGATTAATGAAGTAAAACTGCATAAAATTGCGATAAAACAAAACAATACATGTATCTTCTATAATATGATGTTATACATCGAAAGACCTGATGGACAGAGCAACAGATTGATTTTATATAAATGCCAGCGGTGGTTGGCATAACATCAAATCAAAGGAACTCAAAGCGATGCAAGACAATCATAAAGCACTTTATAGTCATTTTGCACAATTTCCTGAGCATTCAGTTCTCACAAGCTTTCAATAAATCAAGTGGCTCAAACTCGGGTTTATCTATCTCTGCATAGAGAGGAAAAAGGAAAGAGAGAGAGCGATCACACCTTTATCACTCAGGCTGAAGAAACATCTTTTTAAAAGTTTTGAAAATTCCCTGTCCTTGGCAACGTTCAAATGAATAACAGAACAAGCTGGTAGACTGTGGAATATGACAGCAGCTGTAACAGCTATTGTAAAAGTGATGAGAAGAAAGACCTGGATATATTCATAAATAATCATTTAGTTAAACACACCATTCGTTACAGCGCAGCCCTTGTTTTGATGGCCTTTTAAGGAAACTGCTGCATTCATCTGAGTATAAATGAAGACTCACAAAGAGGTCATGACAGGACATGAGCTGACTGTGCCAATCATTCTTCCTATTAAAAACAGACAAGGCAAACTTGCAAAACATTTGTTAAAATGCAACATAGAAGTCATTTAATAAACCCAAGTCTTGTCGGTCTATATTAATTTTTGTTTAATTTAACAAACACTATTTACTGTATGGCCACACATTGTTATTCAGTACAACATACAGTGGAAGCATTGCTAGCACAGTCTGCATTTAACAAGCAAACCAGTTTCCCCATAAGAACCACAAGGAAAAATAAAGCTGGCCAAATGTGATCCACATTAATTTATACAACAGATGTATTCCGATGGTGATGAAAGATAATTTGGACTGAGAAATCACTGAAAATACACAAGAACTCCAAGAAATTCTAATTAAGTCCTACAAAAAAATCATACGCAGACATGTACACATTTCTAATTCTCAAATTGTTTAGGACAAGAAATAGAAGCTTCCAGATGCTGTTTCTGCAGAACACTGTGATGGTATACTGGAGGTATGATATCTCCAGGGCAGTTTCTGCAGAACACTATGATGGTATACTGGAGGTATGATATCTCCAGGGCAGTTTCTGCAGAACACTATGATGGTATACTGGAGGTATGATATCTCCAGGGCAGTTTAACAACTTTTTCCATTTATGCAGCTTGAAACCAAACTGTGCTAAGAGACATACGAACAGTGGACTGAATACAGAGTCACAAAACCAGCTACAACCAACCAGGCTCTGTCTAGACCAGGTCTGCATATTCCACGGCATTCAGGGTGTTCACTGTGCCCAGTTTAAGCAGTTAGAATAACAGCTGTCCCCGCCTGCATTTAATCTGGCTCTTTTCGGGTTTATGGCGAAGACGTTTGGCAGTATGGCCGCCCTCTATCATCGAGAAAGCGGTGGCCACCATCTGGCCTGCGTCTTTGTCACTATCAACATTGTCACTGCTCCACTGGTTCGGGTACAGCTGGAATGTCACTCAGCTGTTTGTATCGAGGCATATGGTCTGTTAACGAAGAGACAAATATGAGCAGCTCATAGAAAGAAACAGATCGGCCTATGGACGTGACCATGGACAGCTAAGATCAGGGAGACGGAAAATTTACTTAAATTTACGTAAATCTGGACCAAGAAAGCTTTCTCAGCAAAAAGAGCCTTGTTATGAAAACAGAAACACTACTTACAGGCCCTGAGTTACTTTGGTATCTTCCAAGATGCCATTCCATAGATATATACAGTATATATATATATATATATATATATATATATATATATATACACACACATGACGCAGGTGCTAAACCTTAAAACTTCCAGCTGTATAAACACATAGTGCATAAAACGGAAGCCTGTGTAAGACACCCCTGGAAGAGCTTCAGGTCTCCCGCAGCACAGTAATACTGTATGATTATACTGTAGATGGAGTATAAACCTGTAACTGCTTTGGCATTTTAGGAATCATTTCTCGCCAAATTAACCCTAGCTTTGGGTACAGCTTTGGGGTTATTCACATCCACCTGTTCGCACAGATGAAAAATATTTGAGAAGATGGGAGGAGCCAGGACGAAATTGGGTTATGAATATCTGGGAAGCCCCCAGAACCAGCTAGGAACCTCTAGTACTCATGGAAGAGAGATGTGGTCTGACCTTCTTTGCAGGCTGCCAGGGTGACCATCACCAGGAAAATG
>JAODKE010000020.1:8350254-8367694 GCA_026779605.1 Mormyrus hasselquistii
CGATCCACGATAACAACACTTTCTCGCACACACCTTCCCCCCACGCCCTGCCCAACGTCAAACAGCCATTTGATCTGTTCTTCACTTTTCTGCTTTGTGATATATAGATTTTTTTTGCGAATATGCCTCTGGTACAAACATCGCTGTGAGGCCAGTGGTTTCTTCAAATGTGATATAATGAAATTCCCGATGACAAAATAACCGTGGGAACCGCAGATAGTGTCAACTTTATTTTTGTCAGATATGAGTTAGCGGAGGAACTTTGCTCAGACAAACAATTCTCAGTATCAGAATATATGTAAATTTAAAATTACACAATAAAGTCACACTCAAAGTCACACAATAAAAAATAAGAAGAATTTTAAGAACTTCTGATCTCCAAAAAATTTCACCAGCAGCTCAAAAAAATAATTACCTCAACTGGCAAAAAAGCTCAGTGAGGCACTCTTTAGCCAAACATTGTGTTCTAAGGGTCGAGTCAAAAATACAAAGGTGTATTGGATGGTTGCTGCAAATATGGGGGTGACTTTAGTAGAGGTTTTGATAAGGCTATACTGACACACCTTGACAGACATCATAATTCTACACCAACAATGCCAATTTCTTTGGCTGCCTAGGACTGTTACATGGCGTTGTATATATGTACATTATGAGTGATAGAGTAGCACCAAGAACACTGGCCTGCATTAGCACAGGAAAAACTGTATTCCCAGGAAAAACACAGGAGTGCAAAGCAGTGAAGAAAAGATCTCCAGCCTCCAGGCTACAGAAATTAAACTGCCCTCATTGACCAAAAAAGTGACCACACCCTTTTCTTGTGTTACATCTGCTTCTTCTAACCAGTTCAGCAAGTATTCAATAGTGAAAACTGCCTTGACAGAGATTCAAGTTATCTCTCTTTGGACTTCTGCCTGCTACCCACGGGGAGATTTTGCCATTGTGGAGTCACAGCAAGTAATATCAAGCTGTTCCATAAAGGTTTGTGTCTAAAACATGACTGAGAGTATTACTAAATTCTTATACAGTGATTTTGGTAACATGCTGTGTCATTGCAGAATTGAAGGGAATTTTTTTGATAATGTCTTGCAAAAATACAATTTCCTTTTACAGAATAGCTGTTCAATAAATGTTGTGAAAGTGAAATGGGATTATTAAGTAATATTTATGTTTGTTTGGGCACAGATTGGCCCAGGAGGCTCCTAGAAGCATCAGTCCAAAATGAAAACTGTTTCATGTTTTTTGGTCTTGATATTCTGTTTTGCTTTATAATTTGCAGTTTAAAATCCCACTGCTTTTTGGTTGAGGTGAGCCAAGGGAACAGCTACTAATTTAGCCAATATCTGGCTTATGTTCATGTATTTCTATATTACAAGTATTTCAAGTATTACAAGCTGATTTTCTCCATTCTGTTTAGTACAGCATGCCGTAAACTACTATATAAACATTTATAAATATACTAAAAAATGTTAGAAATGGTGCAAAAGTGACATTAAATGATATCTAAAAATGGCTGACACAAACCCACTATCAGTACAGTATGCACCTAACTTACCAACCAATTCGCTTAACTAGCTAGTCGTACGAATGGAATCGGTTAAGTGTGGAGTAGCTGTACCACAATATTTTAATATTTTTTAATTTTTAATATTTTAATATTTCAACTAGCCTAACTCTAGCCACTTTTTCGCCACTTTTTTAGAATATGTCTATATCCGTCAAATCAGACCATAGCAGTTGCAGAGATTCAGTAAATAGCCCAGCTCTGTTCCTGACATATTACATGCATTTATTTAGCAGATGCACAAAGAAGAAAGCAGAGCCGCCCATTTCCTGGGTGGTTAGGGTTAAGGGCCTTGCTCACAAAGGCACCGGTAATATCACTCTGCCAACCATGGAATCTGATATGGTGACCTTCTGATTATGGGCACAGAGTCCCAATCCATAGAGCCACACATCACCCAAGAAAAGAATTATCTTGGCCAGCCCCAGGCTTGAAACTGGGACATTTGATGCACCAGCGCCAACCTCCAATCAGCTGAATCACTCAGCTCGTCAGAAAATATAAACATATGCAATAAATGACACTGATATTACAACTAATAATGAACAAGACCCTGTTTTCATCAGAAGGTTATCCCTACTAACAGGTTTAAGTGTTCACCATTGCCATAATTCTCTTTCTCAGCCCAGAGATGGCTTACAGAAAAGCATAACTTGAAAATGGACATTGAAATGTTTTCTGTTATCATCCCTTTGATAAGTTAGCCAGCTTCTCCTTCGATTTAATACTCCCACATAGTAACCAAAGAACCGGCACCACGATACATGTTAGCCTAAGAAGCGTATCGACTGTTTCTCAGCAAAGATCTGAGCTTTGGAACGCCGTACACCTGGGCCAGCTTTATGTTCTCCACCAGGGCCCAGGGGCGTTCAAGGAAACAGCAATGAATTCTTTAGGAGTGTGTTATAGTACCATGGAATATCTATGGGCAGAGTGCTGGAAATAAAAGGAACAGTTGATTCTCTTTGAATATAGACAGAGAAAACCCAGTGTTAACAGAATAATGGGATGTCTCACACCAGCCTTTATGTGCAAAAATATATCTGTGGATTGTGATCTTCTGTGTGAATAGTTTAAAAAAACACATCCTTGTTGTGAGCTCTGCAGACTACAAAGAGTGGCTTCAACCAACTGTCTTCCAGGCGGGAACATGACCCCTAAACAGTCACATGAAAGAACTGCAGATAATTCCAGATTTTATACAAGAAACAAATGCTGCTTCTGCAAAATACAGAGAACGTTCGTTGTCAACAGTTTTGAGGCCATGCAGCTCATCTTTATACGTCCTGCAGCATTTTAGGAAAATACTGTATTTATAGGACTTTATTTTCAGTTATATTTGCTTGCAGTTTGAGTTGTAATCATGTGGATACAGTTATTCCCATTCGCTTTTACTCTTCCTTAACCCATAGATTTCCCATCAAATCAGCTACTGTACAATTATTTGGTACAGCCAGTCACCTGTTACAACATAGTAAAAGATGTATGAATAGAATATTTATACTTACAAGTGTGTGTCTTCTTTGTTACAGAAATACCTGTAAAAAAAAGTAAAAATTAGTCCTGTGTTACCAAATATAAAACATTTGTTTAACCTGGTTGCTTAAGGGAAGAGTTAGTGTGTCTATGTTTCTAGAGCGGAACTGAAACTGTAAAATATGATTTTTAATCACAGGTTCACAGCCCCTTGCCAGACTCCCGAATATGTGTCAGCAGCACACAGTGTGGCACTTCCTACATGCCTGGGCAAGGTCGGGGGTCAAGGGAACCACAGAGGTGCCCCTTTCCATGTCTGGGCTAGGTCAGAGTTCATAGGTCAGTGAGAGAGCATTCGGACCATATGCGGCCATCTGGCTGAACGCATCCCAGCAGTGAGGATGGCTCCAATCGAGTCGATTATGAAAATTTATGCAGGAAGATATTCCTGAATTGTAAATGAGGTGCTTGTGCCTCAGTAGCCTCCAAACTGGGTCTCTGGACCCACGTTTTGGCTACATCCATGCTGCATGCACAACCTCGAACACGTTTATGGAAGGTAAACCCTGCATCAGTGGTTAATCTCAATCATCTTGGGACCAGGCAGGGCCCATGAGCACGCCGTCTTCCTTCGGCAGCGTGTGCACACATATCCCTCACTCCCCTCCTCCATGCCGACGTTTCCAGAGGCTCCTGATCCCACAGAGAGTGAGAATTGAGGATGTTCTGCAACAACATGCAGATCTACGGCAAAGTACCTCAGGGACTTCACCAGCATCCATTGCTTATTATTCAACAACATGTGACTTAATCTGCCAGGTGGACAAAACCAGGCTACAGATCTGCTCATGGTGGTTGAAGATTCTGAGTGTCACCCTGACGTCCTATTACTTAAAACCAGTGAGTAATTGACAACAGGCAATCGTTAATTTACCTCCTGGACAACCAATGCTAACAATAACAACGCAATATATACACGTGTCCTCTTGTTAGATACACTCATTTATTCACACAAACATCCTCCAAACTGTGAATTAGATAGCTGCAACTCATTACGAACAACATGCAAACTGGGTCAAGAGGGTCATTAGAACGTCTAAAACAAGTGGTTGAAGTAACTTTGAATGTGGTATGATTGTTCATGCCGGACATGTTGGTTCTAGCTCAGAAACAGCCACCATTCCGAGTTTACAGAGAATCGTGTGATAAACAAACAAATAAAGAAAAAACACCCAGTCAGCAGCAGATCTGTTGCTGAAAACACCTTGTTAATGAGAGAAGGTGGAGAACAATGGCCAGTCTCGTTAAAGCTAACAGCAAGATCACAAGTGCAAAAATAACAGCGCAGTACAACGGTGGTGTGCGTGAACTTTTCTCTGAATGCAAAAATCATTTACCCTCAAAGGGTTTCTGGAGGAAAACGTGGGCCCTGCTCAGTACTAGCAAGGCCCACTTAATAACCTGGGCACTGATTGCTCTTGGAAGAAGAAATATGCAGGGTTATTGGATAAATGATTTTCAGGCAATTCTTTGACAGCAGAGACTCAGTTCGTTGACACAGTAATACTGAAGTGCTGGCCCAAGTTCATGCAGCTGGTTATCCAGTGTGGATCAGACCCAGTGTGGATCAAATCCAGTGTGGATCAGACCCAGTGTGGATCAGAGGATGAAATCAGGACAAGCCTAAAGCCAAGCCCAAGACAGGCCACCCACAGGACAGAAGAAGGTTCTCACTAAGAGATGTCACACAGAACCATCAGAAGAACATGTTTGTAGAAAGGCGCGCAAACTGTAATAAAAGTTCAGGTTTACTGTTATTGGATCATGTGTCCTGTTCTGAGGAGCTTTTTCCTAAGTGATACAACTGAAAACATGATCCAGATACAACAAACTTTCATGGCGTTCTGCCGAGAAACAAACTGGCCACTTCGCCAGTTTCGCTGGCAACATATGACATGCAGAAATACTGCAGCTGCCTGGTGACAGGGTTAGCTTCTTACCCAGTACAATAATAGCTGTGGAGCACAACACCTTCTGTCTCCACTAAAACGTTTATTCATTCGTCACATGCTCCTGCGGCTTATTGGAATGTAACTAGTGCCCCTTCCATCTTCTCCATGGCTTCTTTCGTTTCTGAATTCAGCTGAGCTGACTTTTTTTTTTCTTATTGGGTATATCATGGGCCTTACTGCACAGTAGGACTGCTTGATTATGGCAAAAATCATAGTTGGAAATATCATGGACTTATTGAACTTTTTGTAAAAATAAAAAAAAAAAGCTTGTCTTTTTAACTGTGGATTTTTTTTAACTGTATCTTAATTCAATTGAGAAACAAAACTGGCCTATGAAGGGATGCGCTGGATTTATAAGACAAGGCAAAATGAGCATCACTGCGAAAAGAATTACGGTACAAATAATTGTTTTATCTTGATTATTTTGTTTTGATAATCATTGGAAGTAAAAATCATAATTGAAATGAAAACTGCCCAGTCCAATTCTACCCCCGTGGTTCAGTACACAACCTGACCATGTTACAAAGATGAGAACTTGCTGTCCTGCAATCTGCCACAACTGTAAGAAGGAAGGAACACCAAATGAATCCAGGATTTCAAGGTTTTTATTTGTCGCATGCAAGATATACAGTTAGAATATTGCAATGTAAGCTTCCGAAAAGCATACTGCAGTGACACTGTGCTTGACAGTGATGTAGCTCCTGCTGACCTGCTAGGCTGCTGGGACGGGGATGCACTGCAGGATTAAGCACCTCTAATGAGAATGAAATCTTAATGTTCCATGATAAGGAGACAAGGGTCAGGACTGTTGACTGAGACCAGAAATCTTTAAGCAGTGTGACCTGATATAGATTGAATAATGACAAAGGTTGGGGAGACAATGCAAAAATGTGTCTCCAGAATCATAAGTTTCACTTGATTTAGCAGAGGTGGATAGTTTCACGTGCAAAAAGTAAAAATCCAGTCCAAGATTTTGTTTCAACCAACCAGTTAAGTATAAAGAGTTACAGTCAGAGAGTACTGAACTGGTAGGTTGGATTTTTACTTTCTGCACCTGAACTCTCCACCTTTATTTTACTATTATGTATACACAGTGGCAATTGAGATAATTTGATATTCAGGTAGACCGATCAGAATAAAGATGATTTTGAATAAACATATTAGCATATTGGTCTGAGATCGATTTTGAAACTTTGATGTAGTACACTGAAAAACACCACAATGTCATAAATTTTCAATTTGTTACACAAAATAAGGTTATGTCAAAAAAAGGCATAATGAGATTATTTCCCAAATTAACACATAGAATGTTGCATCCAGTATAACTAAAAAATTACCTTTCCATTTCCTGGACTTTAGGTGTTTTACTATTAGTTACTGTTTTTAGCAGCTTCTTGCAACAGAAAGAGGAGATACTGTAAGATGTCATAATTATAAATAAGACACGTTTGAGTTCAGAATTTTATAGAAAGAAAATTCCTCTTATCCTGTGTTACATTGGTGGTTGTGTTCTGTATGACACATTTCCAGGTTAGTCTGATGATTATGTCAATATAGACAATACTTGGTATTGTACTGAAATGTATTTATCATACGTCTATCTAGGTAAGGCTCCTCCTACAGTCGAGGTAACATGTGGTTAGCTGATCTGCTTCCTCTAAATTTCCCCTGGTACGAGACTGTGCATGCGAGCATTTGCTTCATTGCAGCCTGGCATTCTGTCCAGGGTGTTCCCATGTATCCCAGACAGACTCCAGGCGCACGGCGTTCCTGTACGGAATGAGCGGTTTGGAGGATGGAAGGGTGGATAAAACCCAGAAGGTTCAGAAACCCGCTGAGGTCCAATGGAGATGTTCCAGAGACACATGCACAGTCTGGAAGAGTGTGGTGGCACATCAGTTGGGGGGGGGGCTGAGCTGCCAGGGTGGAAATGGAGCTACGTGACAAGCTGTGAATCTCCGGTGGGTTATTATGAATGGGGCCAATTCTCTGGCACATGGCGAAGCTGCAGCTTCCGCACTGTGGCGCTCAGAACAACAGAAGTCCTGCAGAACACAGCAAGCCTGTGATCCTGCTGATGGCACTCAAGCATTGCCTGCTGATCTATGGCAATCAAACTGCTGCTGTTACGACGTAGCCTGTATCTGCACAGGGTTCAGTACGAGGGCCGAGAGTCTTACAAGCAACAGAAGCTAACAGCTCCATAGCATTGAAGTGGCTAGATTTTAATGCTAGCAATAGTACTAAGACAACAACAATCTTTATTTCCCTATAGATCTGACTCACTTACATAAAAACCTTATTCTTCTAATAGCTCAGTTGTTCTTGGTATCCCTGACCGCTGCATTGTCGGTGATGTAAAAATGGAAGAGTACTGTAGAAGGTTGGACAAAAGGTCATTTGCAACAATTTTGGGCAGAACAGGGCTGCTGTGATTGGGATGAAGAATACCGTGCTGAAGTCACTCCATCCATCCATCCATCCATCCATCCATAAGCTCCACATGTTCTTGTGAGGATTGGCTGCTTTACTGAAGTTCTACAGTCTACTAATTGAACTTCAAATAAAATGAGTGATATGCAAACTTGGTCATGTCCTCCTTCCCTGTCTTCCAGCTTTAGGAACAGACAGGGACTTCTGTACCAGTAAACACAAGTGAGATTGAAGACAGTACAGAATCAATTATTTAAGTTAATTAAACAGCAAACCTAAAGTAAATCTTATGAAGCTTCAATCACAAATAGTGCTTTGAAAACTGGGAGGCTTCCATCTGGCATAATTATTCCTTAATACTTCTCTGGTTCATTCCAGCTTGATATATTCTCAACTGCATTCTCTAATGGTTCTTTAATAGGGCCCCTGAGAACCCGGGAAAAATAAATGGAAGCTCTTTGTCTGGGATTAATATGGCACCTCCGTAAGGTACTTCTAATCGCTGCCGCAAGCTATCGACAAGCACGAGGCACTGGAGAAAGTGCCGTAAGGCTGACGTTCCCACGGCACACAAAGCGGCGCGAAGGCTCATCAGTGCTGCTGTCAGCCAGACCACTTTATAAAGCAGAAATACAAAAATGTAATGATTACAAAAATATCCTCTCTGAAATAAACCCCTTCAAAATCCTTTGAGAAGCCATCTGTCCAGGGATGTTCAGGAGATTTGATAACCTCCAGGCGAGGTTATTTCTGGCCATTTTTAATTGGTTTTTACTTGTATATTGTTCCTCAGGTATGCCCTGGTGTTATTCTGTCACTGACATATAGACGAAGCTTTAAATGATCACATCTAAAGAAAAGGTCCACTTGACAGATACAAATACTTCACAAAATTAATTGCAGACATCTGCCCGGTTTAATTTTTTTTTAAATGTTGTAGTAACAAATTCTTTTGTTACTTTATGGCCCCTAAATTAATGTGACCCATAGGAACAAAAACCAATTTAACAGCTGGCCAAGGAGCCAGAGAATTTTAATTAATTTAATTAATAAAGAATTCATTGATGAAAGCGTTACCATTACTACAGTAACTGGTCCAAGGAGGGCTGGTACAGTTGTGTAGTTTAACAAATGCTTAGTGTTTCAGTTGGGCCCTTACAACATAAATTCATGTACACCTATTTGTCTTAAAAACGAAAAACGGGAGACAACTGCAAATTAACTGTGGATATGTGTGGTAAACGTTGGTTTTATGCAACAGAGTAGCTTCATGGACAATAAAAAGGTGAAAAAGAAAAAGCAGTCGTACAACTTGTGGCGTTTCAGTGCCGACCCAAGTGTGCAACAGGAAGCTGAAGCCATCTACAGGAAGTGTAAGATTGCCATTCTGTGGTTTAAGATCAGAAAGTCATTTGCACGCCTTTCTGTCTGCAGCCATCCCCATATTCATAAAAACTAAAACAGTGCATACAGCTGGCTGCATACAGTCTGCAGAGACAGCATAGTATGAAGGAGGGCTGGGGTTCTGGTTAGGGTTCGGGTTAGGGACAGCAAGTGGCCCTTCATACATCTCGATGCAAGAGCAGAGCAACAGTACTTTGTAGACCTACTGTAGGGAGTCGCTTTTCACAAAAATACTCTGCTGTAAAACTTTGAGGAACACTATGTAGCATCACATATTGAACGTTTCCCTTTTAAATGGACACAATTTATAAATTTGTTAATGAAAAGTAACAGCACATTAGTCAAGACCCAGAAATGCAGACAGGGACAGAATGATGGATTCGATTTCGACTGGTTTATGCCTTGATGCTTTAGCGGACCTTGGGTCGGACTCTTCGGTCAACATTCCATATGACTTGAGGGCTGTGGTGTTTCAGAACAAGTTGACGTCAAGCAGGGAAATGAGGCAACAAACAGATGTATTAGACTTGACAGCCCTTTGGAAAAACTCAGCATAGAGGACAGAGAATCTCTGGATCACATCCCATTCATGTTTCCCAGAGGGAGACTTCCCCCTGCCTGTGCCTCGCCTACGCAACCCCTGCGTAGTTTGTGGGTCTGGCGACATTCGAGACTAAATCCACAGCACCAGATACCTGGGTGCTATGACACAACTGGAAGAATGAGGGAGCTTGCCAAGGCTGTGCTGAACATCTGCCAAGGATAAATCGCCCTCAACAGGTTCTCAGGTGCACAGCAAATCTTTTATCGTTCACCCCATGATCACAATATGAAGGCCAAGCAACAGAAATAAAGAAACTTTGTTCAGAGTGCATCTGTAGGGCACTTCAACGGCGTCTTGGCAAAACAGTCATGCTGATCATATACGGCCATCTGACAATGTCGGCTGGCTATCTGACAATGTGGCTGCCACATTAGGATCACAAATGAGTTATAAGACTCAGAAACAGCTTGCAATCCTTCACTTCATGATGTATTAATCGACACATGAGAGGGCGTGTCACACACATGCCCGGTAAACCAATAGCCAGGAGAAAAATGAATGATTGATGACGTAGACTTAAGGTATTCTTGACACAATATGCCATATTAAGGCTGGTTGTGCAAATCTTGAGGACAGCAAGCACACTGTAAGGAATTTGAAGACATGGGGAATTAATTCTGTTTGAAGTTGATGTCATTTAACTCATTGGACAGGGTACATTTATTCACCTGTCACTCTGACTCCCCAGTAACACAAACCCAAGGCAACCCACTTAACAGTCCGTGAGATCTGCCTTTCATCACGTTCGCAGAGTTGAATACAGCTCCTCTGTTCACTGTAACATTACGCCTGTAGGCAGGCTGCTATTGTATAGCTACTCTGAGATTTGGCCTGAATGAAAACCAGTTCCAGAATCGATATGCAAAACGAAGGCCAGTGAAATCATCGGTAATATTATTATGATTATCATGTGATTACTTATGACTTTGATATTGTGGGGTGCCAGATAGATTCAAAGGTGCCCCCACTTTATGTCTTATTCATCCTGGGATAAATTCCAGCAGCACCATAATCCCATACTGGATAAGGATGGAATGAAGGATGGATGTGTTCTAAATGTTGGTATTTCTTGTATTCTGCCGTTATTCCGTCATGAGAGCTGTTTACTCTTTCCTACTGACATTGGATTCACCATAAAACAAGAACACTTTCTGCCTCACTCCATTTACAGGGAGTGTACCCAAACAGCCGAGAATTATAAACTGCTCCATTCATCGAGCTGTACAGGTATTTCGAGAGGCAAACCCCGCTCAAGGCTCTGGAGGTTACCCAGGGTTCGCCATTGTATGGTAAAACAACCACATGAGGCAACGAGAAGGGCTGCTCTTTTATTTAGTTGAATAACAATCTCAATATATGCAGAATAGCTTCCTCTGCTGGCTAAGAAAACAGAGGTAGCAGGAAAAGGCATCGTGGCAACGCCAACCAAGCAGGGGGGCAGTACAGGTCAGTAAGGAGACATGCTCAGCTCATTAATCCTGCTGCAGGCTGGCTAAGAGGAGAAGGCACAACCAATGCTATGCTTCTTAGCATTAAAGTCCTGTCAGTCAGAGGTATCTGCTTCGCAAACTCCTAAGGTGCTGGACATTTGCGGATTCGTCTCTCAGAGACACAGATGTGAGTCTGGTTAAGTTCAGTTAGCATAAGATGGTAGCCGTTTTCATTTATGCCTTTTGTGCATCGTTAGCGCAGCTAAGTGTGCCGTACATTTCGAGTGTTTACAATAGACCACTAAGGTCTTGCAGGATTCATTAATCATGTTCATTAAGTGGCAAATACCTAAAACAAGCATCGCAATTTAAGTGTAGCTGACCGTCAGCTTAGTCGAGAATCCTGCAGCTGACTGCCATTACAGATGAGGACTCTGGTTATCTGCTTGAGAAATTCTAAAATGAGAGGCAGGAGAAAATGGGGCGAACGAGCCATTCGGAAGGTAACACACACTCCCTCGGACGTACGCATGCACACAGAGGGGTTCGAGCAGGGGTAAATCCCTAAAGTTTGCGCTAAGCAGTCACAACAAAACGGTGTGAAGCAGTAATAATTCATGGCAAAGTCTATAAACATTCCCTTAGCTGCAAGCAGCTGCCATAAACATCTTAATTAATTTAAAAAGCCGGAGACTAGAAAATTACAATGCGGTAAGGAACGGCCTCGTCTGCTGCTCCATAGCACTAGAACAGATTGGGGGCTTAAATTTTTAAACACGCCTTTCATGTTCTCTAGAGCAAGAAAAAGCCTTTGAACAGCCAGGTTGCTGGGAAGCACACCTACCAGTCCCTCACCGCCAGGTCATTCTACCCATCTTTTTATCTGATGATGGATGCTTTTGTTTCATATTATCGTCTAAACTGCGATGAGGGGAGGGCTCCGGCGACCCTCGCTATCTCCTTCGGGGATATCAGATACTCTTTCATATCCTACTCATGGCCTTATTCTCCCCCATTTTCCTGCCTCTCCCTGCGGTCTTGCACAAAGGAACGCAGCTCTGTTCAGAGACGTGAAAAACATCTATAGCTGCTTCCAGCGTATGCAGGCCCAGATGCGCCTCAACGCCAGGTGGAATCAGTACTACATGCTGATTAATAAGGTGTGTATAAATAAAACGAGAAACAACGTAATAGTAATCATTAGCATCATTGTCGAACTTCTATGTGACTTATCCAGTACAAGGGTTCCTATTGGGCTGGAGCCCATCTCAGGAAGCACAGGACACCTTGCAGAAGCTACAAAGGGGTCAGGTGTAGCTCAGCTAGTCAGGACACTGGGCCCATCATCAGAAGGTCGCTGGTTACCCTATAATCAACAGAGTGATCCTTGAGCAAAGGCCCTTAGCTGCAGTAACTCCAACTGACTGATCCTGGTTCCCACATTGCATGTAGCTTTGCCTTGTTTAGCATCTGTCAAATAAATAAATGTATGGAAGATATAAAGACACTAATTGTCTCTTAACTTTCTCTCCTGCAATTCAGAGACACAAATACACCGAAGTGCAGGTCTTTGTATGGAAGGCAGAGAGCAGAGTACCAGAGGAACACACAAAAAACCTGAGGCAGGATCCACACCACCAGTGCTGAAAACGTAAGGTTATAGCGCGACTTACTGAGCCACTGAGCTGCCCAATTATTACTATGCTGGCAGGCTGGGATAAACTCACCTAAACATAGAAATAAGTAGCACCTTTAAACATCAATGCATTTATGGACGATATTAAAGCCTGTGTGGCCTGTAGCCAGGAGGGGATTCTGTGTAGTAAAGAGGAAAGAAGTTCACCAGCTGTTCAACATGCTCCTAATGCCACCGCTATCTATGGCAACAGGACCTGAGCGAAGGACAGGCAGGTCGGCGATCTCATCAGTACGTCGCCGGGGGACGCCTGCTTCAGTGCTGCCAAGGTGTTCGGCCCGGCTTTTGGGGGCCTGGAGGACATGGCGGCACCAGGGACATCTGGGTGAAATGCTGACATCCACCGCAGCAGACGGTGGTGGGTCTTCACCCATACACTGAGCGGAGACTCAACATCCAGAACAGAGAATGACATCGAGAGTAAGTCTATTAATTATGGATTTTGTTTACAAAGTGTAAGATGAATGTAACACTAGTGAGATAAGTGTGTCAAAACTGCATCTAGAATTCGCAGTTTTTTGCAGCTGTTTCCTGATGACAAAGATGGCAGGGGGCAGAAAGTGTTACTGAATGGCATTCAGGATGGGTGGAAATGCTGAGCCCCTCCCAAACGGGGATCCAAAGCAGCGTTCATGGCCTGATGTCAGAACAGCACGTCTTAAAGAGTACAGATGCTCTGTCTCAAGTGGACGACAAGCGCATGGTGGTGGGAAGAATTTACCTCAAAAACACACAGACACAAAAACTAGTGATAGTTATGGTGACTGAGGATCCAAGTGGGGCAGAGAGACACCAGAGAGGAGTGGAGACTCAGACGGAGGAACAGGACGTGATGAAGCAAAGGGGCAGCACAGAGGAAGCAGAATTAACAGGCGCGGTGTTGGCTTCTGGCAGAGCGGCGGGTAAAACAAACAGAACTGAAGCTTATCACCTCCCACAGCTCGAAGCGGTGGACTCTGCTGGTCACAGCTCTACTGTAGACAAATAATGTGGTTAATCTGTGAACTGACTTCAGAGTGATCTGCCCACGGATTTCACACCATCTACAATACTGCGGATACAGGACTGACGTGGGTCTGCCTGCTTCTACTGAACTTTGCAAAGGACAGTTGCAGCTTGAGATCTGACCTCAAAAATTCCAGTGATATCATAGGGGAAATGTCTTGAACCACAGAGCAAAGAATGCATTTAGAATGGGTGTTTAGGCAAATGAACAGCCCCTGCGTTAATTGTTTGAGTAACTCAACTTATAATAAAATGTAGCCCTATTAAAAATCAATTATTTATGTGTGTTCATTTATACATACATGCTGTCCTGGGATGAACTAGCATCCTGTCCAGGGTGTCCACTATTCCTCTTGTCCTCTATGCTTTCTTGTATAGGGTCCAAGTTCAGTGCACTGCATAACCAGTGCGGAAAACACGTGTATGAATGGAAGAGCATGTTGTCTTCACAAGGTTACGCCTTACAAAGGACCCTGCACAGAGAAATGAGGCTGACAGAGGAGACACACATCTGTCCTTCCCTCTGGTAAACAGAGTTGGCTATGATGTCCTGATAGTGCTGGGGGAGTGATGGGAATGGGCAGGGATGCAGGCCCCCAGCGTCCACGGGGACCCTGATATGGGGGGGGGGGGTGACTCAACAGCCAGTCCCTTTGATGAAAATCGCCAGGCAGGACCAGGGAGGAGACCGCGGCAAAAGTCCCCGAGAGGGATGGCAGAATCGCTCCCATTGACTCCGACGAGCTGGACACAGAATCGCTGCAGAAACATTATAGCCGCGGCAGCCTGGGGCCCTCAGATCCTTAGTTATTCATAAGCTAATTTAGCCTGTCATCAAATGTAATATGACTCCATCCCGCCCACGAGCTGCCGCAGATCCAGTAACCGAACATATATAACCGAGATCGGTGACTTGTTTAATGTTTAGGGGTCTGAACGACTAACAGATTTCGGGTCCGATCTGTTCCAATGACAATACATAGAAGAAGTAAAGAGCATGTTGTATTTCAGTTAAGGTAAAGTGAACTGCAGTGCAATCGATTCAAATCAATGTGACGGCAACCGAAAGGAAGAGAAAACGATAGCAGGGTTTATGCCAAGCCTTACAATTCTGAGAAATACCAGGGTCTGGCTGTGATCACGCACAAAATGTAGGCA
The DNA here is from genome assembly GCA_026779605.1 of Mormyrus hasselquistii. Classification (NCBI taxonomy): domain Eukaryota; kingdom Metazoa; phylum Chordata; class Actinopteri; order Osteoglossiformes; family Mormyridae; genus Mormyrus; species Mormyrus hasselquistii. The sequence goes on from JAODKE010000020.1 coordinate 8,365,034, forward strand.
TGTACACAGCCAGCGGAGGTTCGTTTGTGCGACATCTGCTTGGAGCAACTACTCCTCGAGTAACTCGTGATTTCCGAAGCTGCAAGCTGACTTTTTATGGGTTCAACTTATTTGAGTATTTCTGACAAACCATGAAAGGCAGCATGAAACAGGTCCATTTTGTTTATAACTTTTATAAGTCAATTAATAATACAAAAAAACAAGCTGAATAAATTAGAAGGGCTCTCAGACATAATAACTGGCATCACAAAGTCTCCGATTATTCCGGATTCTTTTTAAAAATGTATCATCATCAGATATGAATTAAAAAACTGAGCATTGGTAGGAAGTTTGAACTGCTCAAAGAAATCACCTCACACATCTTTTCTGCAATCTGAATAATGAAAGGGAAAAGGGGAAAGTCCCCTGGGTATTTGATCTTTAAAAGCACAGAACAGAATAATGCTTTAAATGTGTCAAAAAAACAGTATGAAGTGCAAGAACAGAATTTCCCTAGAAAAAAAGCTAATATGCAAAATATGAAGAGAAAAAAAAAGATTCAAATGATATTTTCCTCCAGGTAACTCTAGTTCAGTGTTTCCCAGTCCGGTCCTCGGGGACCCCAGGCCAGTCCACGTATTTATTCCCTCTCAGCTCACAGTAGGAAACTACAAGGGAGCAAAAACAGGGGGGTCCCTGAAAACCAGACTAGGAAACACTGCTCCACAATTCTAAGACATGACTGTGGGGGAAACAGTTACACGTGGCTACATCTCTGTGTATTTGTGTCATGCAGTGGTGGGTATGAAAAGTACTGGGGGCTAAATCCTCTGCATTTTGTTCTAGCCTCTGGCCTACAGCAGTCTACAGTGGGTCCATGGTGACTGAAAATGAAAACATGACCATGGCAGCATCATGCAGAATTTCTGAGAGACTCAGAGAACAGTTCTGAGAATGTGGCCCAAATGCCCCTTGTGGCCTCATATAATAAACATGCTGAGTGACACCCAATCAGACATGGGCAACCTGATCTAATGTGAATGTGCTTAATTACGCCACTGCATCTGTGTCACCACATCACTGCATTCAGCTGCATGGATTTTAAAACACACAGCTGGTTTATTTAATTCTTGGAACTTTCATATAAAACAGAACACTTCTATTCCTGATGTTAATAGGGTAAAACAATGCATAATGTCCCCGTGCTTAGGGATTCACAAAGCCACTGGTGTTGTGAGTAATGAATTTACCATTTTGGCTTCATACATGTAGATTCCAGCATACAAACCCAAGAGATGATTTCCATAATATGTATCAAATCATATTTCCTCCACAGCACCAACAGTTAATATGGTCAACTGAGGATTTTAAAGTCAGAAAGCACTGAAAGTCACGTGATGTTAGAAACATACGGGTAGCTAATCATACTGACCATGACATGAAACTGACAATACAGAATGGAAACCTCAGGCAATGATTATTTTCTTTTTGCTCATTTATTTGGAAAACAAAAGGATAGTGTGCTGCCCATGTTTCACAGAGATCTAACTACAATGAATATTGAACATAAAGCTGGGCGCTGAACAAAACTGACTTTGACTAGAGCTTCATTTAAACTGAAGCAAACAAAAAAAAAATACATTCTCCTAGCATTGCAGTCATATTTTATAGTGTGAAGACTCCTGAGAATCCAGGATTATCTGATAAGATGTACAGACAAAGATCCTTAAACTGCAAAAGGTACTCTGCTGGTGGTGCGGGGGTACAGGGAAGGCAGACTTACAGTATGAAACTCTCACGTATAATATATTCATAAACAAACGGAGCGTCCATAAAATCTCTTTACAATTTCAAAAATGTATTACAAAGGCAATTGATGAGATATCGTCATCAGATTTGTTCTATGTACTCAGTGGTTATCAACGTTTTTAATCACATTGCAAACAAAGGTGCGAGACCTCACTAATCTAAAGCAGAGGATCACTGACGCCGTGCCACCATTGATGAGGGTGTGCTACAGCGAACATGGCGACATCGCTAATCTAAAGCAGAGGATCACTGACGCCGCGTCGCCATTGATGAGGGTGTGCTACAGCGAACATGGCGACATCGCTAACCTAAAGCAGAGGATCACTGACACCGTGCCGCCATTGATGAGGGTGTGCTACAGCGAACATGGCGACATCGCTAATCTAAACCAGAGGATCACTGACACCGTGCCGCCATTGATGAGGGTGTGCTACAGCAAACATGATGACATCACTAATCTAAAGCAGAGGATCACTGACGCCGTGCCGCCATTGATGAGGGTGTGCTACAGCGAACATGGCGACATTGCTAACCTAAAGCAGAGGATCACTGACGCCACGCCACCATTGACGAGGGTGTGCTACAGCGAACATGGCGACATCGCTAATCTAAAGCAGAGGATCACTGACGCCGCGCCGCCATTGACGAGGGTGTGCTACAGCGAACATGGCGACATCGCTAACCTAAAGCAGAGGATCACTGACACCGTGCCACCATTGATGAGGGTGTGCTACAGCGAACATAGCGAGATCGCTAATCTAAAGCAGAAGATCACTGACGCCGCGCCGCCATTGAGGAGGGTGTGCTACAGCGAACATGGCGACATCGCTAACCTAAAGCAGAGGATCACTGACACCGTGCCACCATTGATGA
>JAODKE010000020.1:8376329-8387613 GCA_026779605.1 Mormyrus hasselquistii
CACACAGATACACACACAGATACACACACACACGTACACACACACACACACATACATTTATGTGTGTGTATTTATAATTATGTGTACTTACACATACAAAATAAAAGCACATTGTAGAAGAAACAGGACCAGGGGGAGCATCAGCCAGCAAGGATTTTTATGACCCTCCTTCCTCGACTTAAGAGATGCTCATTTGGGTGCGTAAGGCTCTTGGACACCTGTTACGCATGCAGGAACCTTGGCAGGGGATCAGGATAATGGATAACTGATGCCCAACTTATGCAAGTTTGAACTTCGAGTAGAACATTGATAAAAAATGAAATGGACAATGAGGACTGGGGGGGGGTGTGGGGGGGGAGGCACAAGCACTGTTAAAATCTGGGGATTTAGAAAGATACACCACCCATCTGTCCTGTGTAATATGGAGAACAAAGACTTTGGAGGATTTGAATTCTGTGATTCTCACAGTTAGCGCACAGGCCTCAGATACATTTTTAATGAGGCCATAAGGAAGCAAGGCAGACAGAAATAAGCTGAAAGATGAAGACTGCGCCGACTATGGAAAGCAGCTTGTTCTGTATTGTGGCTTTATGAGGCCGTATAATTAAACAAGTGAACATTACACAAGTCCCCAGACACACATATCCAGCTTAAAGAGCTCAATCTGTGTGACTTGTAATCCTGCACTCTTCCGTTGAACGTGTGCTGTGCTGGATCTGAAAAGCTGTCACAAAGCATATCGTGTCACATAAATAACAGCCCCCAGGGCTTCTCCTCAGCTGGGGTACAGGTTTGCTTTTGATCCGGGGCAGCGGAAGGCCGATACAGAGGCCTGGATCATGGCTGTGTAACAAACGCTCAAACGTGTCCAGCACTTTTCTGTAGATATATTTTAAAAATTTGTTTTGTTAATATCATTTACATGCTTCACAGTTTTAATATCCTTAATATCATTCTCCAAATTATTTAATCTTTCACCAGTACTGCTTCAGACATCAAATGCATTAAAACAGATAAAGCTTTCACTGATAATACTGACTGAATAATTTGTTTCAAAACACAGTTAGCTAGTTCATTCTCTACCATACAAAGCCAACTTTACTTTTTTTTTCGATGTATGAAAATCATCTGCATTGTGAAGACCCCACGTAAATCGTTATTTATTTATTTTTTTGCCACAATCTGTAGCATTAGTGTCTTATGACAAATCCTGTCTCCTGAAGATTTCACACTGCCTTTCTCTGCTCTCTGTAACACCCACAGAAGGGAAATGTCAATAAAAATAACTTTATGTTGCGTACATTACTTAGTTACTTTACAGTAAAAAATATATGAACCAAAAACTGACCTATTTTAACTTAGCAGACGCTTTGGTGCTCAGTCTTGGGACACTTGCTTATTTCTGAAGGTTTTACCTAAAACTACTGGTGTTTCTAATGTGAAATATATTTGTAATTTGTACTCTTATGATACCAATACATTTGCAATATTATACAGAATTTAACAAGCATCCTGAGACATTCTGTGAGCACTGTGCTAGTGAGGGAGGAATGGTCGGCAACATATCTGGGCAGCTCAGGTTTAGAGCCTGCCTCAAGGGTAATATGATTAATCTATTGACTGTGGGATTTGAACCCATGCCATTCTGGATCTGAGCATAGATCTCTAAAACATTGAGCTACACAGCACTCTATTGATATACAAATCAAAAATATTGCATCAATCACCTATAGTGCATCAGGCGTAAATGCAGTGCTTTCTGGGATACATGCTTAAAAACAAAGACAAAAATCACCGTTAAGGCCCCAACCGATAAAGACCCTAAACTCAATCTGGAACACTGAAGTGCTCAAAGTGTAACTTACATCAGTGGTACATTTTTAATATATGCCTCTTGAAAATGTCCCCCGTTTTATGAGGAGGTCTGACGTATGGCTGACGTGGGGAGGAAATAAAACACATAGGAATAGCAAAACAACTACATGAGCTTGGCTGAGCACATTAGCCGAACTTGGAGTCTCAGGAAAGAAAAGGAACATGATCTGCTTTAAACCCGGGGATATCTAATATCACTGGCCTCGGCTGAACCGGAGCAGCCACTTGTTTTGACTGTCAGGCAACAGGGATCAATGGTGCTGAACAAATCAGCTAGGTCACATGGCATACAGACTTTGAGGTTAATAAACACAGAGATGGAATCAAACAGCTCAGGCTTTTGTGGCTGTTCCTGCTGTCAGTGTCAGCTACAGAGTGGGGGGGTCATATAAAATGGCTGATCACGCCTAGAATAATATGCCTGAGGTTTGCCATTCAGTGTGAGAGCTTCAGATTTAGTAAGAGGGAAATTAAAGGACCCCGTTCCAAATTTCTAATGCGTGAGCAACACTGGCATAGAGTGAAAAATGGGGACGTCGGTTTTCTTGCTCTTTGAAGGGTTGTGTAAAGCTTATCTATTTTTAAAAAGCCCAAAATGCAATTTCAGGACAGGGGGTTGTTTGTTATTGCTGCAGAGCATTTCACAAAACACGGCTGAAATAAATAGATGCTTTCTGTGCAGGTCTGGGAAATTCTTACACTACTCCTTAGCAAACACGGTCAGATCTTATTTATCTTAAAAGCACAAAAGGTCTTCCAGTCTCACGTTAGCCAGTATAACATCCTCACATCTCCACATTCGTCCCCATCCTCTTGTGCCCCGATTCTCTTTCCTGCTTTCTTAAATTCATAAACTACCTTCTTAGACTTTGTAAAGTAGATCATTCAGAGTGGGTGTCAGTCCAGCTGTTGTCTCAAACAACCATTTATGCCTCAACAGGTCACCTGAAAAATTGACACTGAATCCAAAGCTACTACTACACTTGGCTGGTTTAACAAAAGAACAACTAATTGTCACTGGATATCCAGATAGAAGCTTGAAATCCTGAAAAGTACAACTGATGGTCTCTAGTCCCTGCTGATCTGTCATGTAAAGGTCAACACCAGCAAGTAATGGTTCACGCCTATAAAACAGCAAAGGAGTGACAGAACTGAAGGATCGAGTCTTCCTCCCCAACCGAGGCAAAGATGGGTGTCACATTCACGTCACAAACTGTCTGGGCTTTTTTTCCTCTACAGAAGCTTCTTCCTGCTCCCCTTTTAAACTGTGCCTCCAGGAAATAAATTGGTTTGCAGTTTGGTTCTTTAGTGGAATGTTGAGTGGCTGGTTGAGAATTTTAATCACTACAGTAAATATTTGCATCCAGCTAGGTTTGACCCTCAGAGTGCTCTATTATTTCTGCCTTTTAACCCCCCTCCCTCACTGATTTTAGTGATGCTAATAGCAGAATTCTGTTTCCAGTGCCATCTCTCTGTGGTTTGGGGGTGGGTAGAGAATCACATTTCCACACTTCTGGTGCCAGCGGACCTTTAATGGGGGGGTGGGAGGGGAGGGATGATTATCTGTTTTTTTGTTTTTCTTTTCTTTCATTCTGTCCCCCTCTTTTCAGCAGCTGAGCATTTGAGCAGAAAGCAGAGCTGCTCTGGGAAAAAGGACCCTAGTTCCCGACGAGTCTCAGCCGAGGAAGCACCCCAGCATCTGTGATTGTTTCAAGGGGCGGAGCTTCATCACAATTACTGAGTATTATGGCAACTTCCAAGCTCAATTAGGTCCTATCATTAGGGAACCAAAATCCACTCAATACACAGCCTACTTCTGCCGCCCCAGGCAAAATAAAACATATTTTTAAGATTAATAAGACAGGAGATTAAAGAACCTTCAAAGGACATTAAAGGGGGTTTGTAATGCACCTTGAATGCCTTTCAGAGTGTCAAACTGTTGCGGAGATAGAGGACGTGCAGGTCAAAAAGAAGAGTGCCACTTTGCTGATGATGGAGAAACATCCACGAAGCGCTCCAGCTACCAGGGAGAAATAAGCTTTTACACACAAACTCCAAGAAAAAAAACAGAGTAAGACTGTGTGGCTGCCTGACAGGCCGAGGTCCAGCATCACAGAGCACTGCAGCACTGGAGCCTGGAAGCCTTTCACTGCTCCTCATAAGCTGGCATAGAAGCACATCTGTTGCAATAAAGCCAGAACGATGCATTGACTCCTGACCCAAATGACATGCCCCTGGGGTACGTGAAGCCGCAAGTTCTTTACTTGTGAGGCATATTAGGTCGGGGATTGGGAGGGGGGAGGTGTCTCGTTAACATTAACGTCCATAAGGTCAAAGCTGTCCTTGCCACTTGGATGCTATCAAGACAGTCAGAGCAGCCTGGATTAGTGAGGGCAAAGTGACTTAAATTGCACACTATTGGGTGGAATTATACTATTCAGGGTCCCAGAGGCTATGGATGCAAGACAGGGAACGATGCAGGACGGGGTGCAAACCCATCACAGGGCACATCGAACACCAGTCACAGTAACTCCAATTAACCTCAGCATGTTGTGGGACTGTGGGGGGAAAGGAGAGGAAACCCCACAATGACAGAGGGAGAACATGCAAACTCCACACACATGTAACCCAGGCGGAGACTCTAACCCGGGTCCAGGAGGTGTGAGGCGTAAGTGTGAACCACTGCACCACCATGTATTATTACAAGACCCAATAAACACATTATGTTCCATTTAAACATCTCCCTAGTTTCCTTCTAATGATGTCATTTGATGTCAGGTACTATAACAGTAGGTAGCTATCGCAATCAGTTTAAGTATAACTTATATAACTTATAAAACTGTGACATGTTTGATACTGAAAAGCTTAATTCTAAGTGACAAGGAGGCTCGTTTGTCACCTTTTAATGATGCTGGAAAATTGAAAACATGAATAAGAACATAAAGAAGCAAAGCATATGTCTTCAAGCGCCATGTAACTGCTGGATCTGAACCTTGATCCATCCAGCAGGAGCTGAAGCTCCACATGGCCACAGTGGAACCTCCCTCACCTCGCTGAAGCTCCACATGGCCACAGTGGAACCTCCCTCACCTCTCTGAAGCTCCACATGGCCACAGCGGAACCTCCCTCACCTCACTGAAGCGCCACATGGCCACAGTGGAACCTCCCTCACCTCGCTGAAGCTCCACATGGCCACAGTGGAACCTCCCTCACTTTGCTGAAGCTCCACATGGCCACAGTGGAACCTCCTTCACTTTGCTGAAGCTCCACATGGCCACAGCGGAACCTCCCTCACCTTGCTGAAGCTCCACATGGCCACAGCGGAACCTCCCTCACCTCTCTAAAGCTCCACATGGCCACAATGGAACCTCCCTCACCTCACTGAAGCTCCACATGGTCATAGTGGAACCTCCCTCACCTCGTTTTCCAAAGCACTCTTTTTCCGCTCATTACTTTACTCCTTTGCTGTGTGCTGACAGGAGATGCCGCAACAGCACACAGCTACCCTACCGGTGTTCTCTCTCATCTCCATGGCGATCCATCACTCGGCCCATGTCCATAGACAGTTCTGTTAATTACACCCAGCTGAGCCCAGTGGCGGTTCTAGCTTGCATGGAACCCCTGCTGCAGCACCCCCCCCCCCCAAAAAAAAAAAAAACACCACTCAGCAATGTGTGCATGTGTGAGTGAGCGATACAAACAAATAATGATGAGTTGAAAACTTTTTTATTAATTGCATTAATACAGCACAAAGGCAGCGGTGTGCTATGTGACAGATTCTCCCTCTCGCTCTACCTCATGCTTCCAGTGGGGCGACCTGAGGTCAAGCCCCCCCATCTCCTTCTTCTCAGTGATAGCCTGCCTAAGTCTCAAACTATAATCAGGGCGCCCACTTCGACACGGTTAAGTGAGCCTCATGGTAACATGATACCATTGACATGACGTATAAATGAGTGATAAAAAATGATCATGCAGATGTCACCATTCTGAAAGTTTTTTTGTACGGATACCCTGTGTCCCCCCCCTCGGCAAGATACAATCCTGGGCATCCATGTCACCCATACCTAAGTCCGCAAATGACTAGGCTTCATCCGAGTGGTTCGCTTATCTGAGGGTCACAGTATACCCAGTTTTGATGTTTTCCTTAATAAAGACCATTGCTTGGTTGAACTTTACTGTCTGGGATTTCCTTCCTGTACATACAGTATGGCAGACAGTCGTCATGATTTGCCTTTACGTGTGACCAATAAGGGCACATACTCATTACAAAACACGGCTTGTGCAAATGCGGGTTTGTAAAATGGACTTTGATGCTACAAAAGGAGAGCGGACTTTGTAGCAAATTGGACTGGGTGGTTACATAAGGTTACCCTGATCCTACAAAGGGCAGCCTTTCAGTCCTGTCTGAAAATAGTCTTTTTAATTTCTCTCTAAGGGTAAAACAGTCTTAAAGCTATAGGGAACTTGCCACACAAGATGTTTTCTGGTCATTCTGGATTGAATTTCTTGCTAGCAAAGTAAAATACAGTGATCAAATAACCAGTGAAGATTAGAATCATTTGAAGGCCAGTTTACATGAACAGTTTCGCGCCTGCAGTATGCAACCTGCAAGAGTCTACAACATTACGCCCCATAGGACAAGTCTGTCAAGTTGTATTATCTTTGCCAGAGGTTTAGGAACTTAACATAAAAAGACTCTTTTCAGCAGGGTTTCTTATGCAATTGAAAAAAAAATTGTAAGGATTAAATAAAATATGTAACAAGAGAAATGAGAAGGAAAGCCGGAATCAAAGTGGATTTGTCTTCCTTAATCACTCATCATGTCACCGTCAGTAGCTTGACCATGGGGGGGGGCATGGCCAGGGAATTTTTTTGGGGGTGTGGGGGGTTAATTTTACAAATGAGTTCTCAGAAATACCAGAATTAAAGAACTGTTACCTCTGTCGTGAAGGCCTCAGTCGTGGCAGAAGGACGGATACTCGTCCCACATATGGTAGAACATCCAGAGAACCTACCTACAGTGATTCACCAGTCACTTAGTTTTGCATTGTTCCTATACAGTACGTAAAAGGGGAGCTGTCCATGACCTGGGGTTTGGGAGGAACGACAAAGTTAGTCGCCTTTGCAATGACACGCCTTCATGTGCTGCAAAGTCAGGGAAATGGTTGGGAGAAGATGAGCCATTTGGTCAGTTTCATGTCACACAGCTCAATGCAGACTCTCATTAAGGCACTTTAGTAGCCCGTCCTGGTCCCATTATAATTCATACATTTAAAATCATTAGGTCCAGCATCGTCACGGCACTCCTTAGATAGCCTGAGGAGGCCATAATACCCCCACCAGCGCTCTGCAAATGAGAACCTTAAATGCACATTTCATATGTATTATTTTTAAACAGTTCATTAGTATACAGCAGGAGAAGAGAAGCGGCATTTATATTTGCTGTACACTGAATAAGATGGTAGTGCTATCGCCCCCCGGGAAGACGGATCACAATCCAGCCTCACCTCTGTGTGTCCATATTACGTTACTCTCATGCTAGCGTTTACTGGTTTAACTCCAACATGGTGTGAATGCGTGACTCCAAATCCCCGTTAGTGTGCTAACCAGTGTGCATGTGTCATCAGTGCCCTGCAATTGACTGTTATCCCATCTCGGGTGTATGGGGGAAAAATTGTGAATGAGTATTAATATTGTTTACAAATATTTAATATGAAATGGAGCCGATCTGTCAACCAGCCAGGTGATTATAAAATGTGAGTGGAATCAAACTACATCACAGAAATGTCTGTAGATCAAAGGTGAACATCTGAGCATATACTGGGCTTACAGCTTCTTTTATACTTTAACATCCCATTGACTATACCATTCAAATTAGGTTATTATTATTAATAATAATAAAATATCATTATTATTTTCACTCCAAGAACTCAATAATAAAAATAATAATAATAAACATAATTTATGATTCAGACATTTTTAATTTAACCTGAGTTGCTCCTTCGCTTCCCGACGAAGGAGAACAGCATGATGTAATTACGGAACCGGAGGCTTCCTCATTAACAGACAGCTCCTGTAGCCATGCCAAACGGCAGCCAGATGGAGGCTGTGTGCTGCGTCTACACCTGGGTCCTGCGCCGCCTGAGCTGATGCCCATTACCTCCGGAGTGGGCTCCCTAAGTCTAGCTGTTCCCCTGCACTGTAATTGCTTCCATTACTGTATCTGCAGTCAAATGAAATGCTAATTTCACAGCACATTAATTTCCGAGTCGGGGTGGCAGCAAGGCTGCAGAACGGGTTCGGTCCGAATCCTTCTGCAAGGCGGGGACGCACGGCAACCTGGCCGCCGGAGTCCGTGAAGTAAATCGATATCGATCATATACTTAGAAGAAAGCAGCGGAGCAGCTGCGCGATTAATCAGCCGCGGACGCCCCCAGCCTGCGGTGGCCGGCAGCGGGAGGATGGATCGTGGAGAGTCCTCCCTCAAGCATGTCGAACTCCGCTGTGCCTCGCTTATCCTCATACTTATCATTTTGTTTTTTTATGCAGACACTTTTATCCCACGCAGTGCATAACTCTGTTCGTTGCCCATTTAGTTAGTTGGGTATTTACCGAGGCAATTTAAGTCGAGTACCTTGCTTAAGGATATCTACAACAGAGCAAGACCTCTCCCGGGATTTGAACGAGCAATCAAGTCCTTATGCTGCTCGCCACGCAACATCGATTCACCGAATCTGTTGCTCATTTAAAATGTTCTTCCGCGCCGTTGCAGAGTCTTTGGAATGCGACCAGATGTCACGTGTGATCAAAATGTGATCAAAGTGCAAAAACATTTTTTCTGCCTGTTTTCCCCCAAAACTGCACATGAATTAGTGTCCGCTGCTTCATTTAGCAATCAAAACATTCCGTTTTTTTATGTACAATGTGCAACTTATGCATCTGAATGCCTGTTAATAAACAATTATGAGATTCCACTTAATTATTGTCCAGAAGTGTTTGTTCATTAGAACAATCAGAACATTGCAGGCTGTGTGTTTCACCCCATACGACTCCAAATGCTACAATCCTGAATTCAGGATAGACTTTAATCGTAATGAAGAACCTGTACTTCTCTTACAAGGCTCCAAATTTGTCCGTCTTCTATACCAGTGAACATTTCCCCAACTTATCATATCCCAGAGACGCTGCTTCATTTCCGCTGCCATGTCTATACAGAAGCACGTTCAATGCAGGCAAAAACGCTTGGCCCTGCTGGTAAGGACCTGGAAGAATACAGCATATGTTGCCCTCAGGACCAACGCATCTCTCAGAAGCAGCCGTGAGTCGCCTGCGGGGCGAAGCAGCCTGCATGCCACAGAGCCACATGGCAGAGGACATCCAATCGGAACACAGGGAACACAATCAAACCAGACAGGGAGCGCAAAGAACAGGCTGGGAACCAAATCACTCAGTTGTTGAAAGCCTTAGGTCCTTTGACTTCAGACTGGGAAAACAGGTTGGTGCAGAGTCTGTCAAAAAGTCCCTTGACTTTTTCCCTCCGCACTCTGGCTCCCCTGAAGATCTGGCCATGAAGTCCTGGTGCTTTCTGTGGGTCCCTCAGAGACCAGCCAGCGTGGCATAGAGTCCGGGAAGCAAGTTGTTCTATCCGTGCCGCCCTGAGAGCATGTTCTTCATATGGCAGCACGGCTGAGGAGCACAGGCAGCATGGGACTTAAGTGGTCTAGTGCAATTAAAGCATTTTTGCCAGATACAGAGCACGACTGGGTCACATGCCTCTGTATCACATCATGGTGATGAGGAAACAAGAGCCAGGGTGTGAGAAGAAGCAATGTCGCCTCCAGCTCCAGTAAGGCCTGGGATGACTTCAAAGCGTGGATCACAAGATCAGCTCCACAAAATCTGCTGTCCCCCCCATCAGAACGGTTTTCCAGATGCAGGTGAAAGTTGAGCCACTCGCGGCCGATTTCAGTGCAGAGTCAACCAGTAACAGACCTGCTCCTTGCAGAACTGGAGCACTGGATCATCACATAGAATGTGGTTGGTATAAGGAGATTTGACATATCATACAGAAAGCAAAGAAAGGGTGAGCAAATGCACATTTTTTGTCTGTCATTGCATAAAAAAGTTACACAGTTCTTTAGAGTGACATGACCTGCACGCAGTCATCTACGTCTAGAGATGTGCATTTTCATAAAGACAGACCTAAAACAGGCTCCTTTGATAAAATGCTTAGAAAATGACAAGACAAATATACATCCTGTAAGCACTTCCTGCAGAAGTGTCACCGAAGGCACCCGGGGAGGGTTAAACAGCGAAGGCACCTGAAATAGCGCGTCGAGTGAGAGGGTGATGTCAAGCGGAAGATTCCTCCCACATTCCAGTGAATTACAGCTCGAAGCCTCGAATCCAGTGCGGCTGGCTGGCCGCTCAGAGACTCCAGGGACCATCCTGCCAACTGCCTGCTAAGCAGTGGGATGTGAAGTGTAGCTCTCGGCTCTGTGCTTTCACCAAAAAACAGCCTCTCACAGCTGCTCCTCTATCCCCGCAGCCTTCAAAAATTCCCATAAATCATTGCGGCCACTTAACACAGACAAGAAATTGACCAATTAAAGCGGCCCAGGGCGCGTCCGCTCCGTCTTCACAAATTGCACTCTATTTATACACGTGCTCAGCTGGAAAACTCACCTCGTCTTGCACATTCAAATTTTTTTTATTTATTTATCTGTGCATTACACTAATTATTTTTTGGTCAGGCACGAGAGGGACATTCCTTAACTGGACTGAGTTGATCCCATTTTAGCCAGTTTGGCAGACCATTCTGTGGGTTCATAGAGGGTTCATTCTTAGGGAAACAGCCCCCTTGTGACAGCAAGTCACCCTCTGATCAAAATAGTTGTTATAGTGATAAAGCACTATAGTAGTTCCTGTTTGCCAGTACAGTACAGTTCAGTGTAATGTACAGTATACACTGTGGGGCATCCCACCCCATTACATATTTACGTGTTGTAGAGAGGACGTTCATCTTCAACATTACAATTCAAATGATCATCCATCCATCTCGTACATGTGCTTGTCCAGTAGTGGGTCATGCTTAGCCAGGGGCTCATGCTAGGAAACACAAGCCATAAGGCTGGAAAGTCCCTTGATGGGATGCTAGTCCATCGAAGGACATTTCAACATAATATTTGTTAATAATATCAGCGTTATATTAAAATTGCAAGCATTCACTTTAGTTGTACACGATGCCATTCATTGTGAAAAAGGGAATAAGAGATTAATTTGTTTCATGAAATAAGGTGGATGCCCAATGAAATCATCTTGAGCATCACGATACAGTAACTCTCACAGGTGTGATGGCTCCTGTTTTTTTACACATGCTTCACAGTAACTCTCACAGGTGTGATGGCTC
>JAODKE010000020.1:8390866-8409243 GCA_026779605.1 Mormyrus hasselquistii
TCACAGGGCACAGGGCTGGGGTACCCCCTGGATGGGATGCCAGTCCGTCACAGGGCACAGGGCTGGGGTACCCCCTGGATGGGATGCCAGTCCGTCACAGGGCACAGGGCTGGGGTACCCCCTGAATGGTATCCCAGTCCGTCACAGGGCACAGGGCTGGGGTACCCCCTGGATGGGATGCCAGTCCATCACAGGGCACAGGGCTGGGGTACCCCCTGGATGGGATGCCAGTCCATCACAGGGCACAGGGCTGGAGTACCCCCTGAATGGTATCCCAGTCCGCTACAGGGCACAGGGCTGGGGTACACCCTGGATGGGATGCCAGTCCGCCGCAGGGGACATTACGCATACAATTACCCCACTTTTATGGACTTTTTACAGTTAATTCACAGGCATCGCAAGTTGTACTCCTGTTGTGGTTTTGTGTGTGGAGTCCTGAGTCCATGAGCCTAATACATGCTTCTAGTATTTAAGGTATTCTTTTACTTGAGGTTAATTAATTTGGGTTACAATATTATTTATGGTCTGAGCGTAGTTTACCACGAAACATGAAATCTTAGTCTCAAATCATTGTACCGACTAGCTTTACAGCTCATAAAGCTGCAACCCTTCCAAGTGAAATGTGAGCTTGCCATCGATGTAAAGCATTGTTGCCTAACCTGGTCCTCAGGAACCGCAGGCGGTCCACATTTCTGCTCCCTCCTGCTGTGGACTGTCTGCAGCCCCCCTAGGACTGGATATCAAAACACTGATGTAAAGAGAATGAGCACATCTGTGCTTATCAGTAAATTTCATGTGATATAAAGTACTACTGGCCACAAGGATTACCTCCAAAGGCACGTCTTTTCAATCTAGGCTGTCAAAGGTCTTTCCATCATTGTGCAGGTTTTCTCTGATTTAATTCTCTTCGTTAAGCAGTGCATTTTCTCATATCTTCGTCTCATGTGTCTGATTAACCTGTGCATTTAAGCATGTCTTTTCAAAAACCCGATGAATAAGTAATTAAATTTAATCAGTGTTTTAGAAATTCATAACAAGCCTGAAATATGTGCTGGGGTGAGGGGAGGCAGTGTGTGTGTGTGTGTGTGTGTGTGTGTGGGGGGGGGGGGGGTGTCTCTTTTAATGTAAATACCAGAAAATTTTCATTCTTTTAATGTTCTCAAAAAGTTGCTTGTAGAAGACAATCAGGAAAACTATGGAAAGTGTTGACATTAAGATCAGTAAAATGCTGATGATGTTGAGTGTTGTGCTTACATTGTACTCTTTTATACGTCTTATTAGTCCTTTTTATAACAAAAAAGATGCAACCTTGTATAATAAATACATGCATCGAATTTCCTTTGAAAAATTGTAAGTAATGTATTAGGCCTGACAGACGTGGATTTACAAATGTCATTAACTTTAATAATGTTTATTGCTTCTAGCTAAATAGCACAAGGGAAGAATAAACTTATGAAAGACTAAGTAACTCCAAAAACACACATGCAAGCATCTGCACACACACCCACACGCATGCGCGCGCACACACACACACACACACACACACACACACACAGACCTCTTTGTTTGCTCTCCTGTGTCAGCAATTCTTGGCAACTGACAACCCCAACTACATCTTCATCCCCCTACTGTTTCCATGGAAACAGGTAAAACTGCACTCCTTAAACATACCCCGCACTCATCACTAAAGACGAACGATCACAAAAGTGATTGTGTGTGATCACTCTTTCAGGCACTGGGTTTGGACCACGGCCTGCCTCAGCTCCCCGAGCGCTGGACCGATGGTCCAGGAGGCAGACCAGGAGAGTGGGACTCTGATAGTGCTGTTGTTTCACAATATTGGGATGCACACAGCTACCGATGTTTGTACGGCCCCCCCCATGTGATCCCCATGCAGAAGAGGGGTGTGGCTTCAGTAACGAATCACAGGGCAGCAAACCAGCACTGTGTAGCATAAAATGAATACAAACAAATGCAGAACTTTGTTGAGAGGATGTAGCCTTTCCAATACGTAATAAACATTGCTCAGCGTAATCTGAATAAGATGCTCTGGCAATTGAAGCTCTTCTGCCCTCCGGATTGGTCTATGAGAGACAAAGATAATGGAGAAGGGCCCATTCTGCTCCAGAGACCTCCTGCTGGACAGTTTTGTATAGGCTGTGGCCCCTTTGCGTTTCTTTGGGGTGCTCATCACATGCCATCGATCATGGTGGACAGTAATACTGCAGAGGGAAAGCAAATTGTCAGTGAGGCAGGACTGCGAAAAACTGAAGCAAGTCTCCAAAAGTCATGTTTGGGAGCCAAACCAAGCGCTTAAGGTTTCCCCATTTTGAAGAGCTGCGATTATCAAAAATTCCTTTTAAAAACAATGGACCCTTAAAGGAATTTAGCAGTTAAACAGCTGGACAGGAAAGACCAGCCTCCAAATTTCATTTTGGATGTATTGTTCTGCTAAAATTCATAGTCGTCTCTAGTTCTCTTTTGATATCGTCACCTGTGGATTTTACTTCCAGTTAATTAGCCATTGTGAAGGTCAAGCCGCTAACCATCACAACTTAATTTCATCATGTGTAACAGTCAGCTAGTTTACCATCTTTGAACCATGCAGTTTCAAATAAACCAAGACACTAAGCTGTTAAAATCACATATAGGCACAGGTAAAAACATCTATGAACGTCAGATGGGTCAAATCATGGTGAAAGTCAAAAATTACACCTAATTATTCAGGAGTTAATCCACATGGGTAGTCCATCTAAATTTGACAACCCCTAGGCTAATGTCATCTACTCAATAGGTATTAATAACCATGTGATCCAAGTTGATCTGTTCAAGATACAGTATGTGGCGTCGCAATACTGAACTTCTGTATATCCATTCCACTCATTCATCACATGTAGACTGACAACCTATATGGACGTGAGAGTCTGTCCTCATACAGCCAAATGACAGTTAAATTAGGCCAAATAGCTCATCATCCTGGCTTTCTGTCTACTATGTAAGGCTCGGCATGAATCTCTAATAGGATATTTAAAATAAGATTAATATTTTTAATAATCCCATTTCAATTGCATTTATGGTTAGTGCTGTGCTGCTCGAAAAACCTATAGTGGGAAAACATAAAATCCAGCAGGGTACAGGGTGGCTGGGATACAGGGTACAGAGAGAGACCGGTGTTTTCTAATCTTCAGCCCAGAATGGTGACGCAGCCAAGCTGATCACCGGACCACTATGACTGTCTGAAAGGGCTGGACTGGACATTTGGTATACCAAGCATTATCTAGCCAAAATTTCAGACTTGTCCTGGTTGGCAAAATTTATCATGGGCCATGGGGGACCCCAATGTCCAGGGCCAATGTTTAATCCCAGTATATCACTGATAACGAATAACGTAAACTGGCAACTCCCCCATGTTTATTCAGTGTCACTGAGAGCCTGGAGCCCAATTCAGCTGAATCCCACACAGTGAAGACTGAAACCCATATCCATGTTCCTGAAGGTGCCACTGACACCCGTATCCATGTTCCTGAAGGTGCCACTGACACCCATATCCATGTTCCTGAAGGTGCAACTGACACCCGTATCCATGTCCCTGAAGGTGCCACTGACACCCGTATCCATGTTCCTGAAGGTACAACTGACACCCGTATCCATGTCCCTGAAGGTGCCACTGACACCCGTATCCATGTCCCTGAAGGTGCCACTGACACCCATATCCATGTCCCTGAAGGTGCAACTGACACCCGTATCCATGTTCCTGAAGGTGCCACTGACACCCGTATCCATGTTCCTGAAGGTGCCACTGACACCCATATCCATGTTCCTGAAGGTGCAACTGACACCCATATCCATGTTCCTGAAGGTGCAAGGCCAAAGTGCTTCCCACCAAACCGTTATGCTACCATGAATAATAATGACCCATATTGAAATTTCCTGTAAAAATGTAAGTGAGGGAACCAATAATTTAATGTAAATACAGCATTTGAACAAATGTATCCTTTTGTTCAGTAATAATTTTATATGGCCTCTGTTAGATGTTGATTACAACACTACAACTATAATGTCTACTTTGCACAAAGTATTTCATTTAGCTAAATTTTATATATATATATATATATATATATATATATATACACTTCAATACTTGTATCTATCTTGTCTGTCTCACTTGTCCTTGTTAATGCACTCACCATGGGCTCTGAGAGTAATGTAATTTCAATCCTCCCTTCGTCCTGAACACATGGCATAATTTACAATAAACAGTTTTGACTTTGACTTGCTACTTTATTAAATACACTTCAGAGTGCTCTATGATTTATAATATGAAGTGTTTTATAATTTTAAGACATACTGATATTGGCATGAAATCACACTGATGGTGTTGGTTGAATGTTTCATAAAAATGGTGCAATGAGTTGTGGTTTTTTGAAACTGAGATGCCAGTTGGCAGTGGATGGGACATTACATGTGCAAGTCGCTGCCAGGGGCTGTTCAGATATCGAAAGATGAAACCATGCAAGTCAAATCACCAGAATTGGCAGGAAGAGACTCTGCAATCAGCGAAATTAGGATTAGCAACTAGAAATGCATAAAATAATAAAATGATTAGGGCATACATTTGTAAAGGTTCTCTCTCTTTTTATTTTTAGATCACCATGTCAAATTTTCCACATTAGACATAGCAAAATGCTTTTAAAGATGCATGAATTTAAGAGGATTTCTCGTTCAAGAGAATTATGTTACTTTTCCAATAATCACAATGCTAAAGCAAATATGCAAAGGCATTTGCAAACTTTAACAAGACAAATGTGTCAGCCATCCAGGTGAAAACCACCAAGTTAACTTGAATCATTACGTATTAGAATTGAATATCCTTATGTATAAGTGGCTACAAAAAATTATAAAGCAAACCTCATAGCTGCAGGCTTGCAGGTTTGAATCCATTTGCACAGTCTAGGGCTAAAACTACCTGTGATTCTGATTTGTGATGTTCTGCCTCATAAGCTCTCATTTTAAATATCACCATAAGTATAGCATAGGCAGACTGTGGCTGCTGGCTAGGCTATGATACAATTATGAAGAATGTCCCCATATGCCGGAAAAGAAAAAAGACTGTAATAAGTATCAGTTTATTGTTTGATGCTGCTATCATGTTCTAATGAGAAAATGATGATGCGTTTTAGCGCATGATAGCGCAAATACGGGACAAATTGCTCAAGATAGCTCATAACGTAGCGGCCTACAGGGTGTGGTATGTGAAAACACAGCCATGAAAAGCTAATGTACAGCTTCCATGCTCTGTACACACATCTCCATATTACACTCGCAATCTGCTTTAATCGATTTCATTTCGCTTCTCAGGGAGATTAAAAGAGGGAGAGGGCTTGTTATAGCAACTAATTAATTTAGATTAAATTGAAATTAATTGAGTAAGGAAAATGAATTTGTGTCAAGCATGTCTATAATTTTGATAGTCAAAAATAAACCTGTAAATCTTCCACCGCATCAGACAGAGAAATGTGCTTTTGGGAAATGCTCATTTATGGTTTCCTAGGACCCTCAGCAACAGACCATGGAGACCTGCATGCCATGTTCACTTCAGTGTATCCATGATAATGATTTTTCAGTCTGCTCTGAAGGCAGAATCTGCTTTGACTCGCTGCCATCGCAATACATCGCAGACCTGCACCTCTGCTGCTCCTGGAACCCTGTCAGCCTCAGCAAATCACCCAAACTTCCTGGTTATGTAACACTGACACCTGCTGGGAGTGCGGCTGCTTCTGTGCCCCCGGCGAGCGACCTGCCAGCATCCATGGCTCTGTACAGTGTGACTGCTTTGCGGGGGTGCTGTGGGCCGCCCCGGCGTCGCCCCGGCGGCAGCCCAGGGGTTTCTCAGAGTCCCGGTAAACATGAGCAAACCTACATGAGAGACACCTAATCAGAGGAATTCAGGCGCCCCTGTTCACTCTACAAGTAACACTTCAGATTTGGTGCATAAGTTCTACACCAGTGTTTCCCATTCCGGCCCATGGGGACCCACAGAGAGTCTATGTTAGCTGGGAGACGGCTGGGAGGGAGCAAAAATGTGCTGGGAGGGAGCAAAAATGTGAACTGTCTGGCAGGGAGCTCAGAGGAAGCAAAACCATGGACCGGCTGTGAGTCCCTGAGGACCACATTGGGAAACACTGCTCTACTCAATCAGCAGCAATATCAACAGGCTCCTAATTCCCCGAGAGGAGTCAGCCAGCCCATAAAATGATCAAAATTCTCTCAAACAGAAAAGGGCCATTATGTGACACTGAATATTTCATAATTTAAAAGAAGTAGGAGGCATAACTAAAGTCTTCTGTACCTGCTGTCACAAAGAGTCCAGAATCAGATGACTGTAGATGGTCCCTTACGAGAACTAACTCAATACGTGCACTCAGCCCTGCAGTCCTTATCACAACAGTCTAACCTTCACGAAACATCACTTGAAACCTGCTTTTGGTAAACGCAAAGGAGAGGTGGACAGCGGTCCATGAAAAAAAAGCTAATATGAACATCCAAGTCATATATATTTCAGTCCTAAGCAAACTTTTCTAGCAAAAAACCAACCATATCAGCCTAAGATAAAAATTAGGGTGAAACAAATGCCAACAGATGATAGGAACAGATAGCAGAAAGGCCACCATTTAGAAGGGCTGCCCAGTGAAGCCAGAAAAGCACTGAAACTTCAAGCCATGAAGTCAGAAAATGTCTGGTCCAGATCTGTAGACAAGCTGAACAAGAACCATCACTGAACCCCTACTGAAAAAATACCAAGTTAACAGACTGCTGCCCATCTCATAACTTCACCACTCAAGAGCCATTACAGATTTCAAAGAAAACCTTCAGCACAGAAATTCATGGAGAAATCCGAACAGCATATCAAACGCAACAGCAACTATAAGCAGCGGTCATAGGTCACGCAGCAGAGTATGTAATTATCACTGTCTTATGCATAGCTTAATTATCTCTAATTCCATGTACACCTTCCAGCTTGTTTTTGGTCTTTTGAAAATACTGCCAAATAATCACCCATCCATTCATCCATCCACTCATAACTGCTTATCCAGTGTGAGGTTACATTAGAGAATGCATTTCTGAAGTACTTTAATCTTGAAATTCATGCTTTTGATAGAACATTACCCTGTTATTTATTCAATTCTTTGCTCATCATGGAAATATATGCAAATCTCAAACTAATTCTACAGCAATGACAGTGGAGTCGAATGCGGTCTGTACTCTCCACCCATAGGACGTAAAGCAGAAAGACCAGCAGATGACTCAGCCAAAGCTCACCGTTCATTAAAACTTCATTTCCTCTTCCCTCTTCGCCTGCTTCCAGGCAGAAGCCTGCCTGCTGGCTTCAGAGCTTCACTTAAGCCCTGGGTTTTACTCAAAATGTCTGCATTCATTTTGCATTTCCACAAGAAAAGCAGCACTGGCTTCAGAAGGCAGGTTGGATGAGTTATATGTGCACTAAGAAGATGATCCAAGGAGTCGAGGGGAGATATATTAAACATATAAACTGCTTGTAAACTGTACATCAAAAGTGCACTTTTCTCTAAGTCTAATACCTAAAATGTTCTGGGCAGAAACGCTCTCGACTGTACAAACGAACCTGAGAAATACCAGTATTCACTTTGAGCGATGCAGTAAAGAGCAGGGCGCAAAACACATAACTGAATTAAAATAAAAGAATTTTCACATAGATATATAGAGGAGGTTGGTATCAATATATGCCAAACCTCAGAAAACTTGAAAACACTTTGTAAAAAAAAAAAAAAAGAACCCTAAAACAAACGTCTGTTTGCATGGCTGGTACCACATGTACTCTGAGAGGACTGAATTATGCAAAGATAAACTCACGGTCCATTTCTAATACGTAATGAGGGATTATAAACACAT
Source organism: Mormyrus hasselquistii (assembly GCA_026779605.1). NCBI lineage: Eukaryota > Metazoa > Chordata > Actinopteri > Osteoglossiformes > Mormyridae > Mormyrus > Mormyrus hasselquistii. Next base: position 8,398,796 of record JAODKE010000020.1, read on the forward strand.
GTTGAAACAGGCATTTCAAATTTGTTTGACTTATTTATTTATCTATTTATTTATTTGCTTTATTTGTTTATTTTTGGGTGTCTGGCAAACTCTACGTGTTGTTAACTAGCGTTGACTCAGTTAATCCTTTTATCTAGATCCCCGCTGCAGGGTACCAAATATCGCGTCTGATTAAGAAGGAAAGGAACAGAACCACAGGCCCCTAAAATGATAAGGGCTCGTTTTCGTGTTGCTATGGTACTGCATCTGAAATGACTTATGACTGAGTGACTCTTTGATTAATTTATTCACAGTCTATGAGGGACATGCCAAAAGTATAATTGCAACCGCACATATTTTGGGCTGACTATGCATCCTCATGAATTTGTTTTGATTGTTGTTTCATCTTCACCATACTCTCCTTCTTTGATAACGCACACAGGGGGACATTTCCAAAGACCCAAAAACAAAAGACTCAATCTGATCCCTATTTGCAGGAAATCAGAAACCAGAACCACATGTATGAGGCTGTACACAGTGCAGGATACCAGAACGACATGGAAACATTTGAATAATCATAATGTGGGTGATTTGGCAAACAAGCACGAAGACATGGCTAAAATTCAAGAAAAGAGGAAGACTTGGACTCCGTCCATTTTCTGTAACTGCCTGTCCAATTCAAGGTCATGGGGGGTCTGGATCTTATCCCTGGAGGCTACAGGTGGAAGGCAGAGAACAACCCAGGATGGGGCACCAACCCATCGCAGGGCACAGGCACACACACGCTCACACACACAGTCACACACCATTCACTCACACATACTTTAGAAGCACAAATTAACCTCCATATGTTTTAGGCTTGTTGGGGGGAAACCAGAGTACCTGGAGGAAAAGGGAGAACATGCAAACTCCATACACATGGAACCCTGGCAGAGACTAGAACCCAGGTCCTAGTGCTACCCACTGCACCACCGAACCACCGAGACTTAGATTATTAAGGATAATTTTTCTTTCTTTTTTTTTTAATTGTCTCTGTATCAAGTTCATCTCCACACTCTCAGCCAAACTGCTTGCTGTTTTTCCACACGACAGGCAATAAGGAGTCATGAAAGAGCAACAGAAAACGGCAGCCCACATGGCCCATCTGTCACCACTGGCTGCAGACACCCACAAATCCAGAGAAACCATTCCTGCATCCCAGTTAGCCCAGCCCCCCACATCAGGGATAAAAAGATCTTTAAATTCCCCCAGCTGTAGATCTCCTGTCACAGACTTTCCTTTTGACAGTTTATTTTATTTGATAACAGAGCAGCAGTCTGGATAATTTCCTGTCAATATCCCTGACTCTATTTTCAATGGTCTAGGTGCCTATTGATGGAGGGGCGAATAATTAGTTTATTCCACTGGCAATTTAAGTAAGAATAAGATGGTAGCGTGCCCCTATCAATTCCCCGAAAAAAAAACTACCAGCAAAATATAATTTTTTAGAGCGATAATGGTCTTTTAATATGTCCTCCACAAGAAATGGGTTCTGGGTTGCATTTTCTCCCATCTCAACACAAACAATCTTTCAAAGGATATAATAACATTTACACAAATGAGCTTCATTAATTCCCAGTTAATAGAGCGATGCTGGCATCACATAAGCCCAGCAAGCTGACAGTGAAAGTCAACCCTAATAATACTGTTTATCCATCGTTATTTTTCTGTGCTCACTTTTTAACACAACAATCCGGTGCTATAGGGGCTATTAAAAGTCAGCATTCACAGGGAAATTTCAAAACCAAAAGCCAAATAAATAAATAAATAAATAACAGACAGAAGACAGTCCATTGCCCAGAGCCCACAACAGGTGTTTCAGCAGATAGCAGGAGATCTGAATTGCTTTGGATTAATAATCGCTTTCAGCTGGCAGGCTTTCACCTCTTCTCTTCTCCGTACAGCAGTACAGACGTCACGTGTCGAGGACACCCCACACCATTCAGAACTTTCAGCCTTAGAGGGGGCAATTCTCCAAACCCCAGCACAACAGAATACCCACATTCAGCATCCCAAATCAGCTCATCTGTGCGAAGACTGTTTCATTTACGTTGGTTTCCAGGCCAGATTCTCTCCAGACAACCCAGCGGCAGGCACCAGGATTTTCCCATGAACATGTGGCTATTTTGTTAGCACTGTCAAAGGAAAGAGGGAATTTAAGCAAAGGGGTGAGTGAGAGATCAGGAGGATGAAGAGCGGTATAACTTCACAGAGCTAGCTCCGCCTTCCTGGGCCATAGGTATGCTGCAGCTCAATCTGATTGGAGGGATGCTGCTCCCACTCTCACCAATCATGGAAGTAATTTCCCCGTCAAACAGGAAGTACATGTGCTTATGGCATCTCAAAAAATTACTTAGAATAACTCCATCTAATGAAAAATGAAAAATTCCACAGATTCAGAGAAAATGTGTTCAAAATGCTTATTTGGATGGATTCAGAATCACCATTTATTCTGCAGGGTTTACAGCTTTACAGCTACAGCTACAGCAACAACGTTTAAAGTATATTTACTCTATTGGCAGTATTGAGTAGAATATGTCATTCCGGGGAAAAAAAAAACTTTACTGTTTTGCATTTATTTTATTTAAATACACTGGCAACTCTGTTATACTATTCTGCTTGCTGCACAAAGTTTGAATACAAATACCAGTATGTTTAATTAAAACATTAGCAAATTAACAAGAAAAGCAGCACACATTTTTATGCTTGCAAAAAATTCTTCAAAACAAGAATAGGCTCCCCTGACAAACTGCATGAAGTTTAGCGCTGTAATGAAGTGCATACAAACTATACAATACAAATGAAAAATAAAGGTTTATTTAAGCATTTGGAAATGATCCATTTGTAAATGGACAGAGGGAAACATATTTTTCGCACATGAACCCAAATACAATGCGTTCTGCTAACAAACAACATAGTTACCGAGTGAAAAATGGGCAAATTGAAGCGGCTTCATAAATTGCAGCAGCGTGCTGTCAGCTAGCACATGATGAACAGTGAGCCAGGAGCAGCTTCTCAGTGTCTCTCTCAGCACCGCACTTGCGCTTTATCTTTCCCCTTCTGCTAGATTACAGCTAGAGGGCTCAGGTGGGAATCTATCATTGCTATTATTACCTGAAGCGCTGGGCTGCATCTATCACCACTAAGGTTACCATAACCTCAATATTAACGCAGAAAACCTTCTAATAAACATCAGAACGAATGGCCTCCGCAGCAGAATTTCATCTTCCTTTCACTTTTAATAAGGCTCCCAGAGGAGTAAAGATTATAGGCCATATTTAGCATGCTGAACAAATCGTTCGCTTCCTCCCCTCCCCTCCGCTCCTTGGCCCCGTGAGTCATTAGGTTGCAGCTAGGTTGGCTTTACCGGTGTGGTAGTTGCACGCCTGAAGCCCAATTCCCCAGCACTGACATTACACTCAGCTGGTGTCAGACTCCTTGGGCAGTAAGTTTCAAAGCGCAATCGTGTGTTTTCTCTTCTTGGTGTCTCTGCTGGTTCTGTGGTGCTCAATGTGCCGTACGCTCTCCATGGCGGTGCAGGACCAGCGCCATCCTGGGATCTGAGGCCTGAGTGCCACAGAGCACCCGGGCGCCGACTGTAGAATAATCCCCCATTACACAATACAGGCCCATTCAGACAAGAGGCTGAAATGGAAATACATGTAGCTAAAACAGGTAAGCTTCTTTACGGATTATCGGAATTTGGTCCAGTAAGGCTGCTTCGTTTCAGAAGAGCATGATGGTGTGCGACCACCAGTCATGTGGCGTGGTCACATGACGTACTCTCCCTGCAACGTTCATAGCTGAACTAAAGTCACTTTGCATTCAGCTCAGCCAGTACAAAAAGAAGCACAATCTGGCTAGAAATATATGGAGAATTGAACATGAATATCAGTAAAATTTAATCAATTCACCATTTAAGATATTCACATATTCTCAAATATTCAGTCACCTTTTAATTAGCTTAAGCACCTCTATATTAAAATATCAGCAATACATGCATTCACAATATAGGACGGGTATAGAAAAAACAAAGAAATTAGCAAGTCATAGATAATAAAAAATGACACACAAAATCATTTACATTTTGCAGGGAAGGCATACTGTAAGTTGAGTATATAATCATAAATGCCTCTCCTGTGGCATTTGTCATGGAAGCCATGAAATGGTATAAGTGAACTGACTCGGTTAACTGATGTGACATTTATTTGTGCTTTTGTTGCACTTTGAAGGAAACATGGCCTAATGAACAGATCAACTGCTGCAAAGGTGAACCCAGTCAAAAGGGCAACCCACCACAATCAGCAGGCAAAAGTTGCCGTTTTTAGCCATTCTACACTGATGTCGAACGACCCTTTCTAACATGTGGTCGGCAGCATCTGCATTTCAATTAGACTCACAAAGAATTTCTGTGATTTTAACTAAGGATGAGATGCATGATAATATAACGAAATTCCCCGAGGCCTCTTCTGTCACACACCAGTGGAGGTGCAGCCCACACCGAGGCTCCCAGTCCAAACTCCTGCTGCACATGTTAGTCACCAGGAAGCCTAGAGAATGCTAAACTGGCCTATGTTCTGCTTGGTGGGCTGGAGGCCTGGCTTCCAGAGCTCCCAGCACGATAAATCACCCAACGATATCCGTGGCCGGGGGAGAGCACACAAGCAGGTAGCTGACAGCTGGCAAGGCTGATCAGTTGGCATGGCAGTTGTCCTTTGAGGGATGCACCAATGAGAAATGGGATAATTGGCTAACCCACATTGGGAGAAATGGGAAACAATGAGAGTGAGAGAAAAACACTAATAGGACAACCTTTCCTTGCATACTCCTCTGAAGAAGTGTTTCGAAACACATTTTAAAGCGGACTCCCAGAGTATCCCCATAATCCCCTACAAACCCTCTGATTAGACACAAGCCCTTTTCGTGGTCCCTTGCACAGCCACCCGAGGAGCAGTAATTCGAGCTCCAATGCCTGGTTCTCTGCATTCCAGTGCTCTGAGGGCTCACACAGGTGATGAAGCCAGGAGCCCAGCCTACCACTGGCTGCGCACACAAGGCTTTGCTGATGCGCCCGATTAGCCTTTTGTGTTCCCTGGCTAAAATTAAAGACGAGATTCTACAGACACCATTGTGTTCCTATCTCGAGGACGTTCTACACCGTGAGCCATTTTTAGCAGCGATGCGAAGATGGGCGAGCTGTGGCAGATAGAGTGTTCTCTGGGGAAATTCACCGCCTCAGCACCATGGGAACTGTCCTCTTCTTGAATTTGTCTTCCCCAAATGTTAGCCATTTCTTTTTCTCATGTGCTTCCCCCCATGACATATTCTCAGACTGCACTTGAATTTCGCATCTTAGGCATCAACCTTTTGATCTTCAGAAAGACCTTGATGCTGACTAGATGAGAGAGTGGGGTTTATTTTATTATTGAGTTCAAAATTTTAAGGGACATAAAAACGTGATCCGATGGTGGTTTTTTTCAAGGGGACAATGGTTGGTGTCAGTGTTGCTGTGTGGATATAAGTACTAATTAGAAAAAGGAGCAGCATGCTGGAGCTTCACCGGTATCACTGTAGGCTTATCTGCAGTTACGGTCACCAAAACATCCATTCATAGCAATGGGAGCCCATTCCAGAATAGACTAATCACATGCAGAGCCAATATGGGGCAAATTCATGTACAGTAGAGCAAATGCATTGCTATACCAACCTAGAATGTATAAGTATCACAGTCCTAATCAATGAACCCGTTCTTTTTTTTTTTTTTTTTTTAGAAATCCACATACTTAGACCTTAAACACATGTACAAGAACCCATTATAACAACTAGCACTCATTTCATCTCAATACCTATGTGATCCCTGTTGCAAAATATTCTGCATTATCTAAGCTTTTATTTCACAGAGAGGAAGAAATGACTCACTGAAAGTATTAATATCAAATCCCATACTGCACAAAACATATCTATGCTTTCCTGAATATCATTGGTCTCCTACCACATTGGTTAAATACCCATTACACTCAAATGAACTCAAATGTCAGGAGGGAATAATGAGATGAACAGTCACTGCTTGACACTAAATATGGGGATGTGTGTATGTAGCTCTGCAGTTAGTGACAAGCAGAACTGAACTGTTCAAAGAGAGGCATGAGGCCACTGAGATGTGCCATGAAAACACATTGAAATAACAAGAGAACTTGAGAACATACCAACAAAAAACCCGTCAATGGGGAAAACTGAGGAACGTGCTGGTTTACCTAACCATCTGTTGATTTGTTTGGGAGGCCAGCTTCCCTGCCGTTAGAGAACATGTAGAACCTGATCACCTGTACCGAGGAACCACTTTATGAGTGACAATGAGATCACACTGAGGGTAATATGGGGAACCTGATCACCTGCACCAAGGAACCAATTTATGGGTGCCAATGAGATCACACTACTGGGAAAAATGGGGAACCTGGTCACCTGTACAGAGAGACCACTTTATGGGTGACAATAACATCACACTACTGGAAAAGATGGGGAACTTGATCACCTGTACCGAGGAACCACTTTAGGGGTGACAATGAGATCACACTACTGGGAAATATGGGGAACCTGATCACCTGTACCAAGGAACAACTTCTCTGGGGAACCTACAGTCCTCCCCTTCAAGACTCAGACATTTGACTACAGGGAAATAGTGAGAAAAGGCAGCAACGAGAAAGGCCTTCAAGCTTAGCAACATGCTAGAACATCATGTGACTACACATTAAAGCAATATAAAACAGCAGAGAACCTGCCCATTTGTGTGTATAAGGAGTACATTGTGTTTGTGTGGCATACAACATCCTACAAGCCAACAACTTAGACTGCATGGCAGGAAAAGGAAGAGTGGGAAATGTAACTTCATGTCGTCATTGTCATTATCATGTCATATTGACTACATCTATGGCAACACACACAAGTTTATGTGGAAATAACAACACAAAAAAATTGCTTACCTTAGTTGTGAAGATTACAAAGAAGCAGAGAGCAGCACCCAAAAAAGAAAGAAAAGGATGTCAGTGATAGAGAACAGTACACAAGTCCCATTAACACTGCTGGATCAGCGCTTTGGTCAACATGACGGATCCAGTAGACGAACGCAGCTGAAAGTCTGTACTCCCCCATTTTCACCCTCTGAAATGGCAATTTAATCTTGCCATAGATTTCCAGCTCGTAGCACAACATCAATGCCAGAGCAAGAAGGGTGAAAGCCCAGCCAACAACACATGCAGACCGCAACTGCCAACACAGTCCAGCACCTCATCTGTACATCACTGGGGAAACCCCTGATCAAGCATTATTACAGTACTATTACATAACAGTTAGTTCTGACAAAAAAAAAAAAATATCTGATTGGACAAGAGGCATTCTATGAGTGTGATTATTAGAGTGTAAGCACTGGGACATTTTACATCAGCTGTATCTCTATGCTTTACAGTGTATCTAAAAATCATCACTTATGCCTCAATCCCGCCAACATGGAGCCGGACTGGACTGGTTCTTGCTCGGTGCATTTTTGGAACCTGCTCACGTTTCCACTGGTTTCAAAAATGAACGAAAGCAGAAATGAGAGTAAAGCAAAGGTTCCTATGTATTCTATTTTGTTGGATTTATTTTTATCTGTTTCGGATTTTAAGTTTTTAAAAGGGACTGAACTGAAAAAACAGTTTTCAATGTGACTCATTGCGCCGTCTCTGTTGCCTGTATCCACTTTAGTCTCTTTAAAGGCTCCCCGTCTGTGTGAGTTTTTTTTCTTTGTTCACTTGTTTTACTGCTGTTTTTTTAAGGATCGCACAATAAAAGAGTCTGATAATATCTGAACTTTGCTGTCTGCCTCATGATCTCTTTTCCACTCAAGCATCACAATACTATATTTATTAGACTTGCAAATGCAATGCAAAGTTATTCCACTAATAAACTGGCTAGTTGTGTCACTGCTGGGACCGGCGATATTAGACAAAACTATATCGTGAATACGCTGAATTTTTGGGGTAGGCAAATAGTTTGGACACAATTGCCCATTGTCACAGATCCGGGCAGCTCGGACGCGAGAACGAGGCATGGTACACGACCCACTGGCGGCTTCAAGAACACAAAAACGGGGTTTATTAAATAAAACAGAAAACTCTACAAATACAACAAAACCAAAAGGACCACGCGGGGTCAAAAACTAAGGGGGAAAAATAAAGACCACAACAAAACATAAACTGGGCAGGGAAACATAACATAGATGATAAGACAATCAAACATATCTGAATACAAGTCACAATCAACGAACCACTAGGGAACAGAACAGAAGCAAGGACTAAATACAGAAACCAAAACTGGGTAATAAGACTAACACAGGACAGGTGAGACTAATTAAGAGAGACCAGAAAACAGGGCACAGGTGAAACTAATAAACTCAAAGGAGCAAGACAGGGAAACTAAGAACTAACCAAAGACACAGGAAAATAGAAACCAACACTAAGGAATTACAACAGCTAAAGACAAAAGCAGGGGCACAAGGAACAAAAATAGAAACCAACTACAAAATCAGACATAAGAACTACAGAAATTCAAATGAAACACTAGGGAGCCAAAATACAAAAAGAGAGGAAGTGGGATTCAAATGCAGAACAGAAGGGAACACAGACAACTGGCTGCTCAACATGTTCAGCGATGAGGCCAACAGAGAACAGGGGAAAACAAAGACTCACAAGAAGGACGGGATGACCAGCAACACCTGCTGGTCAAAGAGGGAAGGGACACAGTGAGACGACGGGAACCGACCCTGACACCCACCCCACTCTCACAGACTTTACAGGATCCTTTATCTAAAGGTCTGTGATAACATACAGTTTGTTGTTGTCAAAATAAAATTAAAGGGTCTATTTCATTTTCTGGAGAAAAATTAATCGTTTAGGTTAATCGACCATTCCATAAAATGGTCAGTAGAGTAATCCATAGAAAAATAATTGTTAGTGGCAGCCTTACTATACTCCAAGCAAAGAATCATGGTTTTGTAATTCTATTGTATTCTGACATTATGGTTAAGGTTCCTGGAAAGTTACAGGTTCCCAGACTACAGATGAGCCGGAATGGAAACCGCCTTACAGCATGGAAGAGGCCCTGGGCGCCAGGTGCTGCCCTCCGCTGGCCGACTGGAACAACTGCTGGGTCTCTGCACGCTCCATCCTTTGGGGTATTGGCAATGTACGCCTCAGTGTGGAGGAGTCAGAGGTGGCCTGAATTTGTCAGACAGAACCAGCCAAACTGGGGCAGCGAGTACCAGCTACTTGCTTTATTTTAAACTACAAAGGTGGAGCCCCCTGATGGCAAAAAACGGCAACACGTCTCTTCTCTAGCTTAAATATCTTACTTAAATATCTTGCCTCTAATAGCACCAGATCCAATAAAGAAAACAGTTTCTTAAAAGAATGGACCTCTATGTTTATAGATGTCAGTCAGAGGACACAAAACTCCACAAGCAGACAGACGTATTTTAATAAGTTAGATATTGTACTAATAACATGCCCTAATCTCTTGGGCAAATCATTAATGGAGGGTCCATCTAACACAGGGAAGTATAACACAATATTAGTCTGGAGTGAAACAAGTTTATTATTATCAGCAAGGAAAAGGTCTGTATCCCATCATGAAGTTTAAAGCACACACAGAATTTATTTCTTTCCCATGATACTGGCTCCCGGTCTTTTCCCATCCTATTTGATGCGCTACGTGACAAAAATGAAGAGTATTTCCTGTGCTGTGTATTACTGCTACTGTATTAAAAACGTAACTCCAAAACATTAAATTTCACTGCTCTCTGGTTACATTTTGGAGACATAGCTTTAGAATTCATCTTTATGTTATTTAAATAATACTTATCAAAAGCTGTTGCTATCTAAAAAGCTATTTATTAGTCATTGGACATTGGACATTTAGCTGAATGAAAAGACATTAGTGTTTTACTACTGAAATTGCATCATGATAATACTGTAGCTAATTGCAAACCGGCCCCGCACTTCTGAATACCGAAGGCTGCAGACACTTCAAGCACTAATAAGCTAGTAAAAACAACAGCATATTAGCAGAAATCCATTTATGCATTTTTGGTTAGGCTGTGGTTTAAATGGGAGGTTAAATGACTGAAGTCAATTAAATATCAAAAGGATGAATAAACACAGGTATGTAGTCAATCAGGTGCTACAGAGAGCCATCCCCTGTGAAGAAAGAGTGACAACAGCAAGCCTCTCTCCTTTCAGACATGTACACCACCCTCACTCAGACATGTACACCATCCTCACTCAGACATTTACACCACCCTCACTCAGACATGTACACCACCCTCACTCAGACATGTACACCACCCTCACTCAGACATGTACACAATCCTCACTCAGACATGTACTCCACCCTCACTC